>JACEFZ010002440.1:0-283150 GCA_014155875.1 Cepaea nemoralis | reverse complement strand
CCATCGTTGTCATTTTTAGAACATTCCCACACGTTCACTCTCGTTTTCTTCAGTCGCCAACGAAGCGTTCCAATGTTGATGTACCCATGGCAACCTGATTGAACGTCCACTGCACTTTCCCTATTGCGTTGAGTTTAGACCTTCTGCTCACTACCCGCTGAATCAGCTGTTCGTTGAGATAGAACGAGAATCTCGTTGGTGGATAAGGATGGCCAGCAAAGCGGACCGATGTGATCTGAGTTACCATTTACCCGCAGAAGTGGTTAGTAAGGATAATAATCATCACACTCTGAACAGGTCGATCGGTGCTCCGACCATCTCCACCAGCGTATATCGACTGATCGTACCAGTTCTGTGTTGGTTAATCAAATGTCTTGTGTTCTTGACTAAATGTTTATGTATGGCGGCTGCCTGTTACACCCCAATCTCCTTCCCTCTGGTCAAGGCAGTAGGTTCCCAGATTTCCTTAAACTCATCTGTTCGTCCAGCATCTCGTATAACCTTGATGATGTCTGGCCCATCTATTGCTGTTCCCACCACGATTTGCTATGTTCACCAACCGATAGGTAGTAGCGGTGTTGTCACACAGCATGTCCTTAACACTAAGCACTAAGTATATTATACCAACTTTCTTGCTGCAGAATGTGACATTAAAACAGTTAATATCGTACAAATCAGTTATTACGGTAATTTTTTTTAATCTATGGATGATTGAAGCAACTGTATATGTCAAACACTCAGAAAGACTTCAGAATCGTCGTGTTCTTCTTCTGCGTTCATGCGGAGTGTTGTTGTTGTTTTCGTTTTCGTACGTAGTTTGCGTTGTGCCTGTTTACAGCAGAGCTGCGATACTGGTGCCTTTCGGCCGACTTCTGTGGGCCTTCAGAATCTATAGGAGACAGTAAAGTAGTTGCATGAAACAAACATGCAGATATGGACTTGTTCCAAGTCAGTGAAACGTAGGAACATGAAGTTATGTTCATCTTCAGCATGCGGACACTGAGTTACCGGGCACCGGATTTTCAAATCTAGAGCCGCGTGGATGGTCATCACATATTTCGTTCCTTGAGGTGGCCTATGGGGCTTCCTGCTCATTCTAGTCAATAGTTGTCTGTCTTGCTTGGTATTCTTTAATTCCACATGTCTACACTCAGAGATGTGTGCATGCCTGTTTTGTCAATGTCGTTCTTGTCTACCCCCTCTCTTCTCCCCCCTCCCCTACTAATATATGCTCACTGGCACTCTCCTTGATTTCGTCATGTCTTAGATTGTGACCATGCCATAGGAGTCTTCGCTTTTTAATTTGTTAAGAAGTCTCGTTTATTCTGTTTATTATGCAGACATTATTTGTTTGTTAGCTTTTAATACCAGCTTGTCCCCCCCCCCCCCCCCCCCCCCCCCCCCCGAATGTCCCCATACGTGTTTCATCTGTTTTAACCATTGCCTATATTTCAGAACCATAAAATATAATTGGACACATGTCCATACGGGAGATGCTATTCGGTAGATAAGTTGTACATTATTTGATGTTAGTATTTTTGTTTTGTTTTTCGTTAAATGCCATAGGTGTGAGTGTGTGTGTGTGTGTGAGTGTGTGTGTGGGTGTGTGTGTGTGTGGGTGGGTAGGTAGGTGTGGGTGGGTGGGTGTTGTTGTTTTTTTCCTCGCTAAATGCCCTCTTTGCCATCGGAATTCTGATTCCAATAGATGTCTCACATCGGGCATGTTCCGTTAGAATTTGACATAGATAGATAGTTTAATTAATTTTTTTATATTCCTGTTCTGCAGAGTTTGACATAGACATTTCAGTGTGTTAACTGTCTCAATGTTTGGTCTATTTTGAGCTGTAGTCATGTATCAGCTAGTGCTAGAAGATCGGATATTTTAAATCTGGAGCCAAGTAGACAGCCTAATTATGGGAATAGGTGTCAGCCTCGGGGTCTCTGCTAGCTGACAGGTAGAACCTCTACAGATAAAGTGTTCCTCCTCCCTCTTTTCCTCCCCCCCCTCCTCTCTCTCTCTCTCTCTCCTATCCTCTTATAATCGTCCTTAAATGCTACTGAGATTGATTATTGGTAAAATGAAGACCCCAATGTCATACTTAACGCAACAATGACCATCATACGGACTCAGAAGCACATTGAGATTGCATGTTGACTCCATGTGTTTTACATATAATGTGTAACCTATGAGGAAATCATGTATTTTTCACAGACATCGATTTCTCGTGATTTTCATATAAAATATTTACATATAAGTATAATTGCTATCTTCTTTCACCATGTCTCTTCGCCAACCCTTCCCACTGTCACCGTCAGCTGCCTGCACCCTCCTGGTCACATCCTCAATCATCCCGGTTGTCACTGCGTTCTCAAGTTCCCCTCTTCTGATAACATCGCCACTTAATGACGAATATCTTGTCCTTATCTGGGTGGTAACCTGTGTGCATTTGCCTGCTATAACTCCTACCATTGATCCATACAGTCGTCCCTGGTATCTCAGCATTAAAATCTGAGTATTCTTGATTCTCATGTGTACAAGGGACTGGCCATAAGTCTTTACCTTGACTATCAATCAGTAACAGGAGAAAGTTGAGGCTTGGCACATTGAAAGCTCCTCATATTTGCCCTGAACATGTGAAGAATTCGTGTGTTTCTTCAACGGACTCTGCTGCTATTGTGCACGTGGCAACATACTATGTTAATCGGAACTGCTGCTTTAACGATTTGTCAGAACGAAGGAGAAGTCCGAGGCCCCTTGTTATGATACAATTCCTGATGTTACAGTGGAAAACATCTACATAAATATACAGGGACACGAAGCAAGTGTTTTATGATTCCCTCCCTTCGTATGCTCTGGTAAAAAGAACTATTCAGACAGTTTAAGCCAGGCCGCTGAAATGTTGCTGATATGTGCCAAGATGTGGGAGACAGTGCTTATATTGCAACGACGGAAATCCAGCAAGGGTGAAGAAAATCATTGCGCTGGATCGAAAAATGACAATTATAAACAGGTGGGGAAAAAAGACAGACAGATAGTGCAATAACACTGAGTGGAAGAACAGTTAATATATTAGGGACATTCATTTGAAACCCGTTCCAATGGCTTTATTACAAAAGCATGAAAGAAACATTAACAGGTGTGGTAGAATTAAACAAAGCATTAATTTTAATGAATTATGCACCATGGGTTGGTCAGTAGAAGTCGTCGTAGGCATTCAGGCAAGCATCCCATTGATAGGTAGGCGGCGAATGCCAACCACAAAGAAAAAAAAAACTATTGTGGTTGCTCACTGAACCAAGTGTTTACCGAGTTCATTACGTCTACATCTGTGTGAAATCGTTGCCCCTTGAGAGATTTTTTTTAGAGGTCCGAACAAATGAAAATCACATGGTGACAACTCAGGACTATAAGCTGGATGTTGCAGAATTTCCCACTTCTTCCTTGCTAATGCTTCCTGCACAATCTTTGCGACATGCTGAGGAGCATTATCGTGCAACAAAATCACACCGCGAGAAAGCATGTCGGGTCGTTTATTCTTAATGGCTTTTTGCAGCTTGTCTAGTGTTTGCAAGTAGTGGGTAGAGTTGATGTTGACACCAGGTTCTTTAAAGTCGGCCAACAATAGCCCTTCATGGTTTAAAAAAGCGCTCAGCATAACCTTACCAGCGGAAACTTGTAACTTGAATGTTTTTGGCTTTTGGTGATCCAGCATGCTTCCATTGCATGCTCTCTCTTTTGCTGCTTAAGAATATGCCCATTTACTCGTATATCACACTGTGGTATTTCCTTTCTTCCTAGTGACGACCATAATCTGTGTCGTCTTAAAATTCAGTTCTAACCCTAGTTGTTCAACTGTGTGCAACAACCGCATCTACTAAATTTTGCAGGTCCTGTTCATTGTCTGCAATCAAGATTGTATCATCTGCATATCTAATGTTATTGATGTATCGTCCCCCAATGTTGATTCCTTCCATATCTTCTATATTTCTGAAAATATTTTCACTGTACAGGAAAAAAATCTGGAGACATTACACATCCCTGTCTCACACCTATTTAATAGGCTGATATTCACCTACATCGTTATCAATTCTGTGGCAGCTTGTTGTTTCCAATATAGGTTTTTTTTTTTAACCTGTCTAAGGTCTTTTCCATCAATTTATAGATCTTCAAGCATCCTTATCATGTCGACATGTCTCACTTTATCGAAAGCCTTTGTGTAGTCAATAAAGCAAAGATATAGATCTTTGTTTACTTCTATAGAACGTTCAATTACTGTTCTCAGTATATACACAGCATTTACTGTGCCCTTGCCTTCTACAAACCCACATTGTTCTTCTCCTATTTCGGGTTGTATTTTCTTCCTAACTCTTTGCATGATAATTCTCAGCAAAATCTTCGTGATGTGGCTCATTATACTAATTGTTCGATGTTGATCGCATTCCAAGGCTCCTGATTTCTTCGGGATTGCAATAAATATATAATTACATAATTCAGGAGGTATATTTCCAGTATCGTATATTGCGTTCAGCAGTCTGGTGACTTGGTCTTTTCCATATTCTTCTAAGGCATTGATCATTTCTACTGTGATGTTATTTGTACCCGGGGTCTTGCCAGTTTTCATATGGTTAAGAGCATTCTGAACTTCCATCTTCAAAATTGATGGTCCTTCATTATTATTCCGATAATCATATTGTTCTTCTCTTGTATCCTCATAAAGGTCTTTCACATAATCTGACCACGAATGTAAAGGCTGATCTTTTTCTATTATGATTTCCGACACCCATACCATGTCATAAAAAAACCAACACAGCTGTGTTTGTGGGATTACGAACTGCGTCCGTAACCCCTTCCTATTCCTTAGCTATCAGTAGAAATACGTAAAAACCACGTCAATCTCGGAGGCTTTATTACTTCTCAGTGTACTCAAATTTCATATGCATGTTAATACACATAAGAAAGATACGCGATTGTGAGAATATAATTTTGTGACAGAACATTTCAATTGTTTGTTTAAAAGTACTGAAATAGTTATGTTGTTGTTGCTGTGAGTCTCGGAGGCTTAGTAAGTTGTCATTGTATCTGTTTCATGTGCATACAAGACATACGTACAAGACACCTGCCCGATTGTAAGGACATACTGTTGTGTAGATACTTTCAACTGGCTGTTTTTAAACAGAATTGTAATATGTTGTCTGTGTCGCTGATTGTATGGATATACTGTTGTGGTAGATACTTTCAACTGGCTGTTTAAACAGAATTGTAATAGTTGTCTGTGTCGCTGATTGTATGGATATACTGTTGTGGTAGATACTTTCAACTGGCTGTTTAAACAGGAATTGTAATAGTTGTCTGTGTCGCTGATTGTATGGATATACTGTTGTGGTAGCTACTTTCAACTGGCTGTTTAAACAGAATTGTAATAGTTTTCTGTGTCGCTGATGTAATGGTATAACTGTTTTCGGTATGATACTTTCAACTAGGCTGTTTAAACAGAATGTAATGTTGTCTGTGTCGCTGATTGTATATGGATATACTTTTTGCTGGTAGATACCTTTAACTGGCTGTTAACAGAATTGTAATAGTTGTCTGTGTCGCTGATTGTATGGATATACTGTTGTGGTAGATACTTTCAAGCTGGCTGTTTAAACAGAATTGTAATAGTGTCTGTGTCGCTGATTGTATGGACTATACTGTTGTGGTAGATACTTTCAACTGGCTGTTTAAACAGAATTGTAATAGTTGTCTGTGTCGCTGATTGTATGGATATACTGTTGTGGTAGATACTTTCAACTGGCTGTTTAAACAGAATTGTAATAGTTGTCTGTGTCGCTGATTGTATGGATATACTGTTGTGGTAGATACTTTCAACTGGCTGTTTTTTAAACAGAATTGTAATAGTTGTCTGTGTCGCTGATTGTATGATATACTGTTGTGGTAGATACTTTCACTGGCTGTTTAAACAGAATTGTAATAGTTGTCTGTGTCGCTGATTGTATGGATATACTGTTGTGGTAGAATACTTTCAGCTGGCTGTTAAACAGAATTGTAATAGTTGTCTGTGTCGCTGATTGTATGGATATACTGTTGTGGTAGATACTTTCAACTGGCTGTTTAAACAGAATTGTAATAGTTGTCTGTGTCGCTGATTGTATGGATATACTGTTGTGGTAGATACTTTCAAGCTGGCTGTTTAAACAGAATTGTAATAGTTGTCTGTGTCGCTGATTGTATGGATATACTGTTGTGGTAGATACTTTCAGCTGGCTGTTTAAACAGAATTGTAATAGTTGTCTGTGTCGCTGATTGTAAGGATATACTGTTGTGGTAGATACTTTCAGCTGGCTGTTTAAGCAGAATTGTAATAGTTGTCTGTGTCGTTGATTGTATGGATATACTGTTGTGGTAGATACTTTCAACTGGCTGTTTAAACAGAATTGTAATAGTTGTCTGTGTCGCTGATTGTAAGGCATATACTGTTGTGGTAGATACTTTCAGCTGGCTGTTTAAACAGAATTGTAATAGTTGTCTGTGTCGTTGATTGTATGGATACTAGTTGTGGTAGATACTTTCAACTGGCTGTTTAAACAGAATTGTAATAGTTGTCTGTGTCGTTGATTGTATGGATATACTGTTGTGGTAGATACTTTCAGCTGGCTGTTTAAGCAGAATTGTAATAGTTGTCTGTGTCGTTGATTGTATGGATATACTGTTGTGGTAGATACTTTCAACTGGCTGTTTAAACAGAATTGTAATAGTTGTCTGTGTCGTTGATTGTATGGATATACTGTTGTGGTAGATACTTTCAACTGGCTGTTTAAACAGAATTGTAATAGTTGTCTGTGTCGCTGATTTAAGGGTATACTGTTATGGTAGATACTTGCAACTGGCTGTTTAAACAGAATTGTAATAGCTGTCGCTGATTCAGCATCGTTTGATAATTCATCACACCTCTACGTCATCATTCTTGATGGACAAAACTAAGTGGACATAATTAATGGTCTTCATCATTCCCGATGGACAAACACCACCCAATTCTCTATAGTTGTATGTGCTGATATTTATGAGCCGGTGAGAAGAGGTAGAATAGATAAATTAGCTTAAGCGGGAAAGTACTAGGCAAGAGAGGCAAATGTAGACAGCGAAAACGCGAAAAGCTTACACAACAGAGCAACAAACAATAACATAAGGAGCAACAAGAGAGAGTTGAAGAGTCATGGTCGTCAGTGTCTGCTCCGGACAGGCACCCAACGAAGTTGCCATGAACATGTATGTGTTCTGTAACCCTGCTGGTATAGCCAGACATTCAAAACACCAGTTCGCACACAGATCACTAACAACCTGTACAGGAGCCGTGTTTGTAGATGGCCGCCGCTGTCAGGCAAGCGTGTGGTAAGTACTGTAAACGTTAGTTGCATCCGCTTGTCGCCGGCTCTGACTGATGGCGGTCATAAAACACAACAGCTGGCACACGACTATCCCACCTGCTACGTTTGAATATAGCTTGGAGTAATTATAAATGTGCCTGTGTGTCTGTGCTTAATGCGCTGACTTTTCAGTATTTCGCAATGCTGTGCTTTTAGTTATTCAGTTTTTATGTTTGCCGCTTTTTAGATAAGCTGATGCTTTTGAATAATTCATTTTCGAATTCGAATAATGTGTACAGTTTAATGTACAGGTTATTCCGTGTGTACAGTTTAAATTGTCCTTCAGTTAAATATAGCAGTTGCGTATTTGGTTAAGTTCAGTAAAGTGAAGACGGCGGAGACGTTACTAGTTCACTCATCAGCACTGAATGAAAAAAAAAAGCAATGAAATGTGTGGGAAATATCAACAACAAATAGAAAATAGCCTAGTTTGGGAAAATACTGTGCAAGAAAAAAAAATGAAGACAAGGAAAGATGTATGTCGAAAACTTAGACTGCTTGGCAACAAATCATACTATTAGCAAATCAACTTAAACTATGATATCAGATTAGAGTAGAGAGTTGCAAAATATGTGATTCGTTTAATAACTTTCATTTCGTTTTGTCGAGGTGGTCACGCATTAACCTTCAGTGTTTATACAGTCTATCATATCCTCTGATCTCTTCGTCTCTTCTTTACTTCTAGGAATGTCGATCAGTACTTGAGCATTTATTTCCCACGACATTTCTACTGTGCTTAAGGTTTCTGCAGCCGAACACACAACACAGAAACAAAGTGAGTTGGTAGTTATACCTTCTTGTCTGTCACAGCCTCGCCATCTGACAGGGATCCTTGTCCCAAGCTGTTTGTTTACATTGTTCTGTCACAGCCTCGCCACCTAACAGGTATCCTTGTCCCAAGCTGTTTGTTTATATTGTTCTGTCACAACCTCGCCACCTAACAGGTATCCTTGTCCCAAGCTGTTTGTTTATATTGTTCTGTCACAACCTCGCCACCTAACAGGTATCCATGTCCCAAGCTGTTTGTTTATATTGTTCTGTCACAACCTCGCCACCTAACAGGTATCCTTGTCCCAAGCTGTTTGTTTATATTGTTCTGTCACAACCTCGCCACCTAACAGGGATCCTTGTCCCAAGCTATTTGTTTATATTGTTTTGTCACAGCCTATCCACCTGACAGGGATCCTTGTCCCAAGCTGATTGTTTATATTGTTCTGTCACAGCCTCGTCACCTAACAGGGATCCTTGTCCCAAGCAGTCATGTTTATATTGTTCTGCGAATGCAGTTCCATACCATCATGTGCTTTTTTTTTCTAGCCAAGCTATCGTGAAACCCTTAGCTCGATGTTGCTTTTTCTCGTAAGCCAATGTGATTGCCTACAACTCTCAAAATCGCCTTTGAGATGTAATGTTTATAGCGAGATCTCGTTGTAGATATCTTGTCTGCCTTCGCGTTTATCTTGACGTGTCCGTATGCTAATGAGGCGCCAACAATCGATTGTTTAAAGCAGCGACGCCCTATCAGTACATATCTAATGTACGTCTGAATACATGGCTAGAACATCGACTCGTTTGAATTAGCTGATCTAGATGAAAACAGGCGTGAAAAAGTGAACAGAAACGACAAAATAATGTCAATGAATAGCTATGTTTAGAATTGGATGCGGTGTGTTTCATCACGTGAGATGGGACTGTTTGTATTAAAAGCAAAATGTACTGACACTACACACTAACACATCGCTCTGAAAGAAGGATGTGTGTGGAGAAAGAGTGAATCAGAATTTACTGTCAATAATTATCACAAATCCGTATGTTACCTACAAGGGAAGCAAAGAATATTAACAATGCGACTAAGGAATGTGGGCGTGAGACTTGATTACCGCATCCCATAGACAACTTTAGCTGCCCAATCCAACTAATTTGATCAGGCCTACAAAGCACTTGACATGTGTTGGGTGAGGCCCTGTTGGAAGATTACAGGAATCAGCAGTAGAAGAAGATGAAGAAGGGTGATGAGGAGATAAAAGAGAAGAGAAGAAGAGAAGGAGGTAATGATAGCGCAGCGTCAGCAGCAGCATCAAAAAATAATAATTTCAAGCTGATCTGATTCATTCTGTCACTTTGATAACATTCCACTTTGTGAACATTCCACTGTGTGAACATTCCACTTTATGGACATTCCACTTTGCGAGATATGCTCAATGAGGCGCAACAATCGTTGTTTTAAAGCAGCGACGCCTATCAGTACATATCTAATGTGCGTTGAATACATGCTAGAACATCGCACTCGTTTGAATTAGCTGATCTAGATGAAAAACAGGCGTGAAAAAGTGAACAGAACGACAAATAATGTCAATGAATAGCTATGTTTAGAATTGATGCGGTATGTTTCATCACGTGAGATTGGACTGTTTGTATGAACAAAAAATTAGACTGGACACTACACCCTAACACATCGCTCTGAAAGAAGGATGTGTGGAAGAAAGATGAATCCGAATTTACTGTTAATATTTATCACAAATCCGTATGTTACCCACAAGGGAAGCAAAGAATATTAACACTGCGATAAGGAAGGTGGGCGTGTGACTGATTACCGTCATCCCATAGACAACTTTAGCTGCCAATCCAACTAATTTGATCAGCCTACAAAGCACTTGACATGTGTTGGTGAGGCCCTGTGAGATTACAGGAATCAGCAGTAGAAGAAGATGAAGAAGGGTGATAGAGTTTAAAGAGGAAGATTAAGATACAGTGGTGCAACTGATAGCGGCAAAAAAATAATAATTTCAAGCTGATCTGATTCATTATGTGACTTTGATAAACATTCCACTTTTGTGAACATTCCACTGTGTGAACATTCCACTTTATGGACATTCCACTTTGCGAGCATATCCAATTGTAAAAATTCAGCTTTTTTGTTTGTTTGAGGAGTTAAATTAAATCAAGATTGTGCGTGTGTTTATGTTTAAAGGAGCATAAGCATTTCTCCACCATATTATCCTTATTTTAGAGTAAGTGTCAAAGATCACACGCTCATCCACATGATTATTGTACATATACGTTGTTTCAACATAGTTCATTCTATATCCCTTGATTATCCGGCTGTGTTTCAACTGTTTCATACTGTGTGCAAGATTCTATATCCCTTGATTATCCAGCTGTGTTTAACTGTTTCATACTGTGTGCAAGATTCTATATCCCTTGATTATCCAGCTGTGTTTAACTGTTTCATACTGTGTGCAAGATTCTGTATCCCTTGATTATCCGGCTGTGTTCAACTGTTTCATACTGTGTGCAAGATTCTTCTAAAACGGTCTGCTCATGTCAGATTACAACCATAGTTTCAAAGCCGCAAGCGCTATACACATCTAATTGTGAAGTCCTTATCAGTGAAAACCCATAACAGTTGATGATTCCAGTTGTACGGCCGATACCATAGTAACAAACAAGCACAGTTGTTATAGAGGATTTATTTTCTGTCATAACTTATATTAAACAAATCTCAAGGGGAAGACATCTCAAGGGGAAGACGTCTCCGCACGTCTCGGCATCCGCCTGGCGCTCAGCAATTAGAGGTCCGCTCCTAGCATGCGGCTGGTAAATTCGCTGACAACATTAACCCCCCCCCCCCCCAACAAAATATCAAATGCAAGATAAATTAAGCAGACTTCAAGGGAGGTCACAGATCTAAACATCCATATGGGAAGACAAGGGTAATGAGAATAAATCAAGTTAACAATTACCCTTGGTGAAACTAAGATAAGAGATATTCAAACAAGAGCACAACAGGCGAAAGGAACTCTCATAACACCAAGACATTTATGGAAGGTTAAAAAAACATACCTAGTGCCCAACTTAGAATATTTAACTCTAGCGTGAAATCAGTACTTTTGTATGAACCAGAAATATAGAGAACGACTAAAGAATTTGCTAACAAACTACAGACAATCATTAGCTGGTGACTGCTTAGAATAGAAGGACTTAAACAGTATGACAGGATCACGAATGCGGAGTCAGTGGAGAGAACTGAGCCAGTTCTGTGGCATGAAGAGGTGGAGGGGGGAAAGACGCTGGCATCGGAAGGGACACACATTGCGAGGATCTATAGAACTACAAAGTCCTTTCACTTGATCCCACCGGCAACAGATGTCAAGGGAGATTTTAAAACACATGGATAAGCCAATTAGAGACAGAGGTGGATAGCATGGACAGGACATGTCAGCTGCTGGAGATGGGAAAACATGGGCAGGACATGTCAGCTGCAAGAGGTGGGAAAACATGTGCAGGACATGTCCGCTGCAGGAGATGGGAAAACATTGGCAGGATATGTCAGCTGGAGGAGGTGGGAAAACATGGGCAGGACATGTCAGCTGCAGGAGGTGGGAAAATATAGGCAGGACATGTCAGCTGCAGGAGGTGGGAAAACATGCACAGGACATGTCAGCTGGAATAGGTGGGAAAACATGGGCAGGACATGTCAGCTGGAGAAGGTGGGAAATTATAGACAGGACATGTCAGCTAGAGAAGGTGGGAAATTATAGGCAGGACATGTCAGCTGGAGAAGGTGGGAAATTATAGGCAGGACATGTCAGCTAGAGAAGGTGGGAAATTATAGGCAGGACATGTCAGCTAGAGAAGGTGGGAAATTATAGGCAGGACATGTCAGCTGGAGAAGGTGGGAAATTATAGGCAGGACATGTCAGCTGGAGAAGGTGGGAAATTATAGGCAGGACATGTCAGCTAGAGAAGGTGGGAAATTATAGGCAGGACATGTCAGCTAGAGAAGGTGGGAAATTATAGGCAGGACATGTCAGCTGGAGAAGGTGGGAAATTATAGGCAGGACATGTTAGCTGGAGAAGGTGGGAAATTATAGGCAGGACATGTCAGCTGGAGAAGGTGGGAAATTATAGGCAGGACATGTCAGCTAGAGAAGGTGGGAAATTATAGGCAGGACATGTCAAATGCAGGAGATGGGAAAACATGGGCAGGACATGTCAGCTGGAGAAGGTGGGAAATTATAGGCAGGACATGTCAGATGCAGGAGATGGGACAACATGGGCAGGAGGTGGGACATCATGGGCAGAACATATCAGCTACAGGAGATGGCAGAGGATAGGGCTTGACGTGAGTTGGTTGATGACCTATGCAGGACAATAGACAACTGGAGATGACGATGGAATAGCTGACTTGTGTCAAGCTACGATCACCAGCAGAAATGGATTGACTTTTGTGTTAAAACTGGTAGTTTGCCTATTAAGAAGGCATGTTGAGAGTTTGGCCAGAACGAATACGAAGCACATAGCATATCCCACACGAGATCGATTTAGATATTATCCATTATTGGTGTTATTGTGGGATGTACACTTAATGTTTACCTATTAAGTTGTCATAATCTTTATTGTAACAGGGGTCTCACATTGTCTATCTCAGAGAGCGTGGACATCTTTCCACACCTAAGTTCAGAGACAAAAGCTCTAGAAACTGGGATGAAAAGCTTCCCATTGCAGATAGAAAGACACAGATGATTAAAATAAACATTTAAAAATGCTGACTGCAACCGGATTAAATATATGTTGTACATTTATATTTTAGAAATCACGCAGTCTAGCTTGTCTGTATCGACAAGGCAGCACTAGTGTGCATAGACTGGTTCTTATGTTGATACCGTTGTATTGTGTGTGTCATCGTTTTATCACGGTCATCAAAATAACAAGACATCAGTCTCAGTTGTTCAGAAATAGATATGTTGTAGCATAGACGCTACATTCTCGACAGGACACTGACACACAACACACATCAATAACAACAGTTATCGTCACGGTTAATTGCAAGGTGTAAGGAAGAATATTCCTGTATATGTTGAACACGTGGAGAGGGGGGGGGGGGGGGGGGGGGGTAATTAAGTCCATAGGAACGCAGTTTCGTGACATTTGTAAGAGTTTCGTTCCTATTGTGATAGTTTCGTGTAAGTTGTAAGAGTTTTGTCCTTATTGTAAGAGTTTTGTTCCTGTTGTAAGAGTTTCGTTTCAGTCGTAAGAGTTTCGTACTTATTGTAAGAGTTCGTGCTGATGTGAGGAAAACATTCTTCTTCTTCATATGCCTGGTCTGGAACAGACATCTGCAATCATAACTTTCCGGTTCTATGTGATAAATTTAGTGCTGTTTATATTATTTTTTGCTTCCGAGGATCTTCAGAATATTTAAACTCAGAACAGGACATTTTCAACCCAGAACTCTCCTCCACCGAATAGGTTCCGCTGACTCTACAATTTGCAACTGGAGCAGCAAAGCAAACCCCAGAGCATGCCCTACAAGATTGTCCTAACTTCGCCAGACAAAGAAGAAATCTGGCCCACAAGAGCCACCCTTGGAGACCAACTTTGTTGAACCAGTGATGACCACGAGCGAACCGTCCCGTTCGTGGCCCATATCGGAATAGCAAACATCGATCGCCGAAAAGAAGAAGGAGTTATTGAAGCTTTCCACATACACCTTTCTCAGTCTTCCTCTGTTTCTCTAGTCTTTATTCTCCCGTAGAAGGGTAATTTCTGTATTGCACCTCTTCTGGTGATATGCCCCATACATTTCAATTGTCTTTTTCTTATGATACGTGATCTTGTTATTCCCGCAGCGGTCAGTACCTCAGCGTTTGTTTTCTTCTCTGTCCATGATAATGACAACATTCTTCTCACAAACCACATCCCCACTTCCCCCAGTTTCATTACGCATTGTCCAGTACTGAAGAAAACAGACTGTACACGTTTCAGGTGGGAAAATAGAGATTTCAAAACTTAAGACAATGTCCTAATATATATATATAATATATATATATATATATATCTATATATATATATATATATATCTATATATATATATATATATATATATATAATATATATATATATATATATATATATATATATATATATATATATATATATATATATATATATATATATATATATATATAGACTTAACTGGTTTTCATAAATATAGCCTGGACAGCTTGAAAACCACTCCAAGTGATTGTCATTTTAAATGGTATGACAATCACTGATGTGGAGCTTATTGAGAGAACGAAACTAGTTCAATCGAATTAAGAGGCGAGGAAAAGACGCTAGCTAGCTGTGGATATGACACACATTGAGAAAATCTACGAATTCCTTTCTCTATTCTCTGTCTGGAACACATTGTGCAAAAGTAGGGAAGGAACTAAAAGCACACTGAGAAGAGAATTAGAAGCATACATGGATAATATAGGGAGAACATGCAAGGATCTGCAGGATATGGCGAAAGATAGGGGACCTTGGCCTGAGTGGGTTGAGGACGCTTGCTTCTTGGGGATAAAAGGCAGCAGCAGAAGAAGATATAGTTGACACGGGAGCTTATAATTGTACTTCCCCCAGAACGTTTGTCTGCCGTTTTGGTGGTTCATGTGTTGAAATCTGCACCCAAGGTGGGGTATTTTAAAACATCGACCTGGTCTGCCATGTTTACCCAGTCTAAACTGAGTGCCGGGAAACTTGGGAGGTAAAGGCGGCCTGCATGACAATGAGCACATCGAGTGCGGACTAGTTTAACAATATTGGGCTAGCACCGTGCATCCAATACTCCCTTGCTGCTTGTAACATGGATCTTTTAAGAAACCTGCTCACACATGATACTCAGCGTGAATCAGAGTCCCGGGTGTTATTTGCTGTCTGCCATATCGATTAGGACGCACATTCCTACAAGGTAGACCCACGTTTGTGCTGTCATGTATGGCATTTGCTACTATAGTTTTATAGATAAGAGTGCATTTTAAAGGTTAAACGGTATTTCTTTGTTAAATATCGAGTGAATGCATTGACATGGTTCTTGTTGATTGTGTGAAGTACACATTTGATGCACGCCGCATACACCAGTGGTTCTTAACTTGGGCATATAACACACTCCCCTCTCCCAGAGAGTCATGGCGTATCTCCAATGGGTATTTGAGGGCCGGATCTCCGTGGTAGAGCTTGCGGACGCGATTCGTGAGCCCGCTTACCTGCGTTCGAAACACAGCCGCGACCGATTGGCAGCAGACCGAGTCGCTCTGGGTGTTAACGTGATGGTATGTGAACCGGTCGTTCATAAAACAATGGCAAACTACTGAACGTAAACTTGCCAAGACATCAACAACAGCTGTAAAATGCTGGTGTTGACAGCGATGCCTTGCAAATAGGATATGCAACAAAAAAAAATATTTCTAGGGGGCCTAAAGCGAACAGGATCCGCCGTAGTGTAGTGGCTAGCAAACCTGCCTGCCGGGCCATGGGTCTTGGGTTGGAATTGGCATCGGGGGGGCGGGGGGGGGGGGGGGCGGGTTTTTAAATTGACCTGAGCTTCTAGGCTGACCTAGGCTCAAATTGGGCACAGGAAACGCCGGGGAATTAATAATAGATGTGTGATATTGACCACTACACGGCTGAGAGCTGATTTGTTGATCTTGAAAACTATGGGGCCAGTACCGTATGTATGCCTGATGATGTCGAGGCGTTTAATTGAGCCATTGATTTTTTTAAAACCCTCAAATCCAACTGCTAGCTCACTACCGTTTACAATGCAATGTATTCGCCTTCTCGCTGCAGCTACACACTGTATGGCCATATTGTGTTTATCACACCGGTCACATGGCAACATGATGTTCATTGTCTACCATTGGGTCGGTGAATCTAAATGCTTGCAATGTTCTTGGTGAGTTCTGTAACAGGTATTTTTCCTGCGTTCGGTTTTATGTGTTCCATGCAGCACACTACTGTCATATTTAATTATAACATATGTCGATTGCTTCATTTTCTCTTCCATTTACTATTGTCGTTCTGCTAAACTGACGAAGACAACTGGTACTGAAACGCTGATTACTTGGTGGTATCATTTATCCAACGCAGCCTAGTCATATCTGGCTATCTCTGTCCCTCTATACTACAGGTATCTTTCCACGGTTGTCTCCTTCTCTTATTAATGAAGCAGTACGGCCATACACACCACCGATATCAAGACGCGTGTTATGGTAATTAGTCACCTGGTGTGAGCAGCAAAACAAGACTGACTTGGTGCGGAGCCGTGCTCACAGTGGGGTGACAACATTCCAGTGTCGTGACGCACGAGCACACGCCGACAGCCAGCATATTGTGGCCACCCGAGGCACAGCTGGCCATTTATTGACATTGTAGATTGTAAGGGCTGTATTTGTTGTTGGCAAGTGCAACAGGCGGACCGCGATCTCGTTTCTGGGGACAGTTGTACAAATAAGGTGAGTAAGTGGGTTCTTTCGTTTTCTTATCCTGAGGTTATACACAGGTATACTATATTAATATATTTGCTTAAGTTATGTTATGTACATGTACATACGTGTGTATATATGCACGTGTTATATTATGTATATGTGCGTACGTGTGTGTATGTGCACATATATGTGCGTATGTTTAACAACTGGCATGGGAAATTATTCTTATCCACATCTCGTGTTCTCTAACAGAATCTTTAAATCCAGATGCTGATATTTTTCCGCGTCATAATAAAAGACTGTCTCCCTGTGTCTGTCTCTAAAAAGCTCTCTCTCTCTCTCTTTCTCTCTCTCTCTCTCTCTCTCTCTCTCTCTCTCTCTCTCTATATATATATATATATATATATATATATATATATATACTATATATATATATATATATATATAATATATATATATATAACAAAGATGTGTGTAAGCGGGACATGATTGATACAGGCATTGATAATGCACATTGGGAGCAAGTCGCCGCTGAACGTGTTGCATGGAGGGCAAATATCAGAAATGGAATAAAGTCAAAGGAGAACATTATTGCAGAAAAGTCACACACCAAGCGTTTGAGACGTAAGATGGTGCATGATGGTGGAAATGACCACGTGTTCACATGCACCCACTGTGAACGGACATTTACAGCGCAAATTGGCCTTATCAGTCACACTCGCTACCGCCATAGTTAAAATTATTATGCCTTTTTAAAGCACAAACTATCGTCTGTCAAGACGGCAAGGTGCCAATGATATATATATATATATATATATATATATATATATATATATATATATATATATATATATATATATATATATATATACATACATACATACACACACACATACAGAGAGAGAGAGAGCGGAGAGAGAGAGAGAGAGAGAGAGAGAGAGAGAGAGCGCATGCTATACGTCGCTTCGGTTTATGTCGTTTCGCTATAACGTCGTTATCACAATGGGACATCACTTTACGTCGCTACGTTCCGCTATACCGCCGTCACCTGTGTTGCTATGCTGCGTTAACGTCGCCATTTTACATTTTGTGCAGTGTGTGTTTCCAGGATTTTATCATGTAATTATCATAATTATGAGTTCAAAACGCACAGTAAGTGCTGATGGTTGTAAGATAACCAGGAAAAGTGTTACTTTTGAGGTGAAGGTAGATGTGTTACGTCGTTTTGAGGCTGGCTATCGGGCTGTTTATATTGGTAAAATCCATGGTTTACCTCCAACCACGGTAAGAACAATTCGTTCAGGTGCTGACAAAATCAAAGAGGGTGCTAAAAACATAACCCCTTTGAGTGCTTCCAAGATCACTCATACCGGAAGTACTCGTATGGAGAACATGGAAGCACTATTGGCCGTCTGGATTGAAGACCACAACCAATGGAATATGCCTGTGAGCAAGATGGTTATCCAAAAGATAGCAAAGTCTCTCCATGAAGATCTAGCTAAAAAATATGCCTCTACGTCCCAATAATTCTACCACTCGCCCTCCAACAAACCTCTATTTAACCAATAAATATCAACAAAAATCAAAATAAACATTACATGATACACTGTATTTCATTTAATTTTATGGGAAATAGTGTTTCTCTATATGTCGTTTCACTTAAAGTGGCGTTTTCCAAGGACGTAACCCCGACGTTGACCGGGGCCATCCTGTATATATACGTCTCTTCTCTCTCTATAGCGAAGTAAAAATGAGAGAGATCAAAGAGAAGAAGGGAACACTAATCGGAGGTTACAATTTATGCTATGGAGATGACACATATTTGTTGGCGGAACATTAAACAATCTACAACAGTTGTTGGACATTGTAGTAACAGAGAGTGCATAGACATGACTCTCCTTGAATATGAAGAAAACAGTAACAATGGTTACATTAAAGAAAAAGGTGACTCCAAAATGGTGACATGACAATAGTAGGGAAATTTATTAACCAAGTGGATAATTTAAATACCTAGGAGCATTTATTTAAGCCGGGTTCTCTGGCCTAGGGGTTAAACGACTTTCTACAGAATCCCGTTCATCCACGTAGGGTAACGCAGCGTGCGAGAATTGGAAGATGTTCTCGCCGCATTGGTAACTTACGGAATAAGTGAGCTGGTCGCTCAGAAAGCAGTGGCAAACTACTGAGCGTAATCTTGCCAAGAAATCAACGACAGCGGTAAAATGCTGGTGTTGACAGAAAAAAAAAACTGTCATTTACTGCCAATAGAGTGAGTACCTTGCGGTGTATGGCAGAGGGGTCTTTGAGCCTGAGGAATAAGGGCCGCCTGGCTAGTGCAGTCGCCGCGAACTGTGCAGGTTAGGACTTTCTTTTTGCCCCCGACAGAAAAAAAAATCCCACACCTTACCGAGGGATCAGACCCGGGTCTCCCGAAGGAGAGTCCGGCGTTCTAGCCACTCGGCCAGCTGCTCCTCCGTCATTTACTGCCAATGTAGTACCGTATGGCAGAAGGGTGTTGACAGCGAGGTCCTGTAAAGGATATGCGAAAAAAGGAGCATTTATAACATCAGATGAAAGCAGAGATTAAGAACAGAATAGGACAAGCAAAAGCTGCATTTCAGAAAATGAAAAGTATCTTATGCAATAAGTCACTGTTATTGAATGTAAGGAAATGAATGCTGAAATGCCATATAGAACCTGTTTTGCTGTATGACAGTGAATCTTAGAATGTAAATGAACAAATTAGAAAGAACTTGGAAGCAACAGAGATGTGGTTCCTGAGACGAATGTTGCATATTCCTAGGACTGCCATAGTAACTAACAACGATTGTCTGAAAGAGGCTAATGAAATTAACACATTATATACAACAATAAGAATTAGACAAACGGCTTTCTTTAGTCATGTGATGAGAAGAGAGGCATTGGAGAACATTGTGACAACTGGCACGATCAAGTGGAAGGGAGGCAAGGGCAGCCCAAGAGAAATGATGCTTGATGGATTGGGATGGTGACATGGAGGAATATCAACAGGGTTGATCTAGAACACTGAGGACCGCGATCTGTGGAGAGACATGAACGCCTACGCCATCATTCCCCTGTTCATCGATATTCTGTATTTCCCCACAGCGTTATAACTGTACTGTACAGTAACATTGTAAGTTACTAATGTTCTTGTCTGTTTTAATTAATACTAGATATAACGTGATGTTCTGCGGAGCTTAACTTTGAGTATTAATTTTTAATCGCATCTTTTCTAATATTGGAACTTAATCATTACAACAGTTTGTCTGGTCTTGTTTTTCCTCATGTAAAACTGCTTCTGAACCTTTTTGGAGTTAACGAGAAATCAGTTTGATTGTGAACATTATATCCTGGGCTTTTCAAAGTCTATAATCAACGAGTGGTGTTTGAATCAGGTCGTGCTTTTGCCTTGAATTTCCTGAAAGCCTCTGTTATTTCACATGTGCTGCGTTGGTTAAATGCCATCTCAAACTCGTTAAAAAGTGCATGTATATCATCTTCTGTACTCTCTGCTTTTGGTGCATATGCCCGTACTTTAATGATATCCCGAGATTTGTCTTATAGTGTAAAGAATAACATTGTGTGTCAGATTGTTTAAAATCCCATAACTCGTTTTGCTGTCTGATCCACAATTATACCAACTTTTTTGTATTCATTCCTTTCTGAGTAAATATTTGTTCTCGCCACAGACCACCATATTCCACTATTGCTTTATACATCGACATTAATCCTATCCATTTCACTCCTGATATGCTTGCGCAACTTTCCATTTCGTATAGGTGACCTAACGCTGCACCTTTTAACATTCAGGATGTTTTTTAACATTTAATTTGCATACTGTTCCACGATAATGATGATGATCGGGTAATCCCTGTACTCCACATGACAAGATGATTTCATCTGAGCTTCAATTAAGACCGTCAACTTGATCCGATTTGTGGACTTGGGAAAAGCTCAGTGAAGTTTGTTAACAATCAAACTGACTATTTATTGATTCCAAAGAGATTCAGAAGCAGTGTAATTGTATCAAACACTAAACCTGAAGCAGACTGTCATGGTGGTCAGGTTTCAGTTATAGGAAAGATGAGAAGAAAACTTATAACTATAAAATATCAAAACAATAATTTCCTGTAGTTAATTTTAATAACGAAGACACAAAGAATAGATTGCATGATTTATTGTCTGGTATATTTCGCTGCATCTCGTCAGGTACATACTGCAGAATTCACACAACGATAAGTAAAATAAGTAGATAAATCCTTCAAGCTGAAATATACAAAGTTCGCACAGTGATTTCAAATTCTTCTTCTTTCGTTCGCTTAAAATATGTCTATAACTGCAATGCTGTCTCTTGTATGAATTGAACTGTCTTTTTCAGTTCACACAGCGGTCCATAGAGTTTATCTTCCACTGTCGTCTCTCTAGGCCAGAAGGTTTAGCCTAGATATGTTATATTTTGGGCAGTCTTGGAGTATGTGCTCTGCTGTCTGCGACGCCAATCCACATGTGCACATGGCTGTTTCACCAATCTTGAATTTTGTATACATGTGGTTGCGTAATCTATTGTGCCCTGTTCTGAGGCGCAGAATAATGACTTGTTCTGGTCTGTACATAACATGGTAGTCATCTTGAGCAGGTTTTGGTGGCTTTCTGACTGATTTGATCATTCTTTTCTTTTGGTGGTATGTAACGGGCACATCAGGCTGTTCTTCTTTGGCTCCTTCCTTAGCCAATTGATCAGCTCTGTCGTTTCCGGGTACTCCACAGTGGGATGGTATCCACTGTATGGTGACCTTATGCTGACTGCTAAGTTCAGAAAGTAGTGTCCTTAGTACTGGTAATTTCCCAGACAGGAGTGCCTCGAGTACTGATTTTGCATCTGTCAATAGCACCACAGGTTGTATACCATTGCTGGTATTTAGTAATTTCTCTGTTGCTATCTTGATTGCCTCAATTTCAGCATCAGTAGTTATGGCAGTACTTTCCTGTCGGTACTCTAGCTGTGTCTCTAGTATTATTTGGGTATTCTATGTACACTCCCGCTCCTCCATTTCGAACAGCATTTTGTGCTGACTCATCTGTGTAGACTCGGATCCAGAGCTCCTGTGGGTATTCTTCATCAAGGAAGCTGAGAGTGGCTGTTCTGCGCTGTACACTGTTCTGTTCTTCCTTGTCAAATATTCTTCTCACTTTTGTCTGGATTTGTAATGATAGTCTATGCTCATCTTTCCATGGAGTTCGCTCTGGAATAGTTGTTAGGGGGATACCAACTGTGGCCAGATCGGTGGTTTCTCTGCAGAGTCGTTTGGCCTGGTGGATAAAACTACTTCTTTTCAACCGCCCCATAGCTAGGTTTTCAAATCTGTTCTTCATAGGGTGGCCTGGCAAGCTGAGGAACTTTTCTGCTTGTATTAGCGTTTTCGTATCTCTGCATTCACTCAGTGCTTGTGTCCTCCCCATCTTCTCCATTTCCACTATAGGGGTTGATCTCATCCCTCCTGTGGTGTCTCTAAGTGCTTGATTTTGCACTTTTTCCAGCTCATGTAGTGTGATTTTGATGCCGAACACCACGCAGTTGACCCGTATTCCAGGTGTGGTCGTATGCTCTGTTGATAAACTTTGTTAAGTATTTTCCCACTGGCTCCCCATGTGTTTCCACTTATCTTTCTCAGGATGGCTATTGTCCTTCTAGCTTTTGCGACTGCTTTGTTGATGTGCTTTCTCCATGTCAGCCTGCCATCAAATGTTAATCCAAGGTATGTTGGTTCTTTATCTTCTGTTATGTGTGTTCCATTTATCTGGATGGCCCCTGGCTTTTGTTTTGGAGAGAGGGTAAAAAGGGTGGTGCTGCACATGTCAGTGTTTATACTGACACACCATCGATTTGCCCGTGCAACAAATGTATCTACAGCTCTTTGTAGCAATCTGGTGGCCACTGATGCATGTTCATTTGTGCTCCATAGAACCAAGTAATGTCAAATGTTTACCACGGTAATTTTAAACTGACTATCATGTCTTTCTGTTTGTACAAAACTGGCCAAATTACTGGGCCCTCTGCATACCAAATCCAATTGCATTTACCAATTCACATGCAGGTGCCAGTCTACCTACATCGGCAGAACAGAGCGGCAGTTAACACAATAGGGTGGTTGAACACATACCCAATTGGATTGACAAGATACTACACACATACGATGGGAGCCTGGGAAGGTTCACACACCACAAACTTCCTCGATTGCACTGCACGTTTTGGAAACCGGTCATGTGATTGATAGAGACAGCAAGTTTCACATGTTGTTTAATAAACAAAATAATCGCTCGTTAAAGTTTGCAGAAGCCATCATGATTAATCTACATAGGCCAGTTTTGTGCAAACAGAAAGACATGATAGTCAGTTTAAAATTACCGTGGTAGACAATACGACATTAATGTCCGAACATGTGTATATTTCAGCTTGAAGGATTTATCTACTCATTTTACTTTATGTTGTGTGAATTCTGCAGTATGTACTCACACCTGATGAGATGCAGCGAAATATGGCAGGCAATAAATCGTGCAATCTGTTGTTTGTGTCTTCGTTATTCAAACTATAAAAAGACAACTCTCCTTTTTTATTCTTCTTTCCTTCTTCTTCTTCTTCTTCTTCTTCTTCTTCTTCTTCTTCTTCTTCTTCTTCTTCTTCTTCTTCTTCTTCTTCTTCTTCTTCTTCTCTCTCTCTCTCTCTCTCTCTCTCTCTCTCTCTCTCTCTCTCTCTCTCTCTCTCTCTCTCTCTCTCTCTCCTCCTCTTCTTCTCCCAACAACAACATCAAGTTATATCTACAGTATTTAAAACAGATGAAGATATTAGGGACAAATATAGTATCATTGTAAAGAAAAGATAAGCACGATAGAGATAAAACAGACTTGGTGAACAATCAGGAACATTAGGTGAATCATTACAATGGTATCTAGGGACATTACCCCTCTTATGCATATATATGCTATACGGGGAATAGATGCAGCGGCAGTTTCCCCTTTAATTCCTCTGCTAGCGTTTGCTAAAGCGGACTGACACTTCGAGCAGCAGGGGAATGACATTATAGATGGTGACCCTTGCTCGCCGATAGCCATGTCTCAGAGCTTGTTCATATATTTGACATAATTGGGTGTCTCATTCAGCTGACATCCCCTCAGTGACCACAACCTGTGTTGGTTCACAACAGCTTCATGGCTAATCTCAGTACCACAAATACGCTGTGTAAACATAAATAAACTATGAGTGAAATGAGTTTGAATTCGCTCAGTTTGCAGTTGGTATGCAGTTATGACCACATCACAGAGTTGAGTTTGGTACCATGAGAACACAGTTGAGGACAACATCACAGAGACTGAACTTGGTACCATGAGAACACAGTTGAGGACAACATCACACAGACTGAACTTGGTACCATGAGAACACAGTTGAGGACAACATCACACAGACTGAACTTGGTACCATGAGAACACAGTTGAGGACAACATCACACAGACTGAACTTGGTACCATGAGAACACAGTTGAGGACAACATCACAGAGACTGAACTTGGTACATTAGGGACACAGTTGAGGACAACATCACAGAGATTGAACTTGGTACCTTGGGGACACAGTTGAGGACAACATCACAGAGACTGCACTTGGTACCTTGTAGACACAGTTGAGGACAGCATCACAGAGACTGAACTTGGTACCTTGTAGACACAGTTGAGGACAACATCACAGATACTGAACATGGTACCATGAGAACACAGTTGAGGACAACATTACAGAGACTGAACTTGGTACCATGAGAACACAGTTGAGGACAACATCACAGAGACTGAACTTGGTACCTTGGGGGACACAGTTGAGGACAACATCACAGAGACTGAACTTGGTACCATGAGAACACAGTTGAGGACAACATCACAGAGACTGAACTTGGTACCATGAGAACACAGTTGAGGACAACATCACAGAGACTGAACTTGGTACCATGAGAACACAGTTGAGGACAGCATCACAGAGACTGAACTTGGTACCAAGAGAACACAGTTGAGGACAACATCACACAGACTGAACTTGGTACCTTGGGGACACAGTTGAGGACAACATCACAGAGACCTGAACTTGGTACCTTGGGGACACAGTTGAGGACAACATCACAGAGACTGAACTTGGTACCTTGGGGACACAGTTGAGGACAACATCACAGAGACTGAACTTGGTACCTTGGGGACACAGTGAGGACAACATCACAGAGACTGAATTGGTACCATGAGAACACAGTTGAGGACAACATCACAGAGACTGAACTTGGTACCATGAGAACCACAGCTGAGGACAACATCACAGAGACTGAACTTGGTACCTTGGGGACACAGTTGAGGACAACATCACAGAGACTGAACTTGGTACCTTGAGAACACAGTTGAGGACAACATCACAGAGACTGAACTTGGTACCATGAGAACACAGTTGAGGACAACATCACAGAGACTGAACTTGGTACATTAGGGACACAGTTGAGGACAACATCACAGAGACTGAACTTGGTACCTTGGGGACACAGTTGAGGACAACATCACAGAGACTGAACTTGGTACCTTGGGGACACAGTTGAGGACAACATCACAGAGACTGAACTTGGTACCTTGGGGACACAGTTGAGGACAACATCACAGAGACTGAACTTGGTACCATGAGAACACAGTTGAGGACAACATCACGAGACTGAACTTGGTACCTTTGGGGACACAGTTGAGGACAACATCACAGAGACTGAACTTGGTACCTGGGGACACAGTTGAGGACAACATCACAGAGACTGAACTTGGTACCTTGGTGGGACACAGTTGAGGACAACATCACAGAGACTGAACTTGGTACCTTGGGGACACAGTTGAGGACAACATCACAGAGACTGAACTTGGTACCTTGGGGACACAGTTGAGGACAACATCACAGAGACTGAACTTGGTACCTTGGGGACACAGTTGAGGACAACATCACAGAGACTGAACTTGGTACCTTGGGGACACAGTTGAGGACAACATCACAGAGACTGAACTTGGTACCATGAGAACACAGTTGAGGACAACATCACAGAGACTGAACTTGGTACCATGAGAACACAGCTGAGGACAACATCACAGAGACTGAACTTGGTACCTTGGGGACACAGTTGAGGACAACATCACAGAGACTGAACTTGGTACCATGAGAACACAGTTGAGGACAACATCACAGAGACTGAACTTGGTACCATGAGAACACAGTTGAGGACAACATCACAGAGACTGAACTTGGTACATTAGGGACACAGTTGAGGACAACATCACAGAGATTGAACTTGGTACCTTGGGGACACAGTTGAGGACAACATCACAGAGACTGCACTTGGTACCTTGTAGACACAGTTGAGGACAGCATCACAGAGACTGAACTTGGTACCTTGTAGACACAGTTGAGGACAACATCACAGATACTGAACATGGTACCATGAGAACACAGTTGAGGACAACATTACAGAGACTGAACTTGGTACCTTGGGGACACAGTTGAGGACATCATCACAGGACTGAATTGGGTTTTACCATGAGAACACATTTGGGGGACAACATCACAGAGACTGAACTTGGTACCATGGACACAGTTGAGGACAACATCACAGAGACTGAACTTGGTACCATGAGACACAGTTGAGGACAACATTACAGAGACTGAACTTGGTACCTTGGGGACACAGTTGAGGACAACATCACAGAGACTGAACTTGGTACCATGAGAACACAGTTGAGGACAACATCACAGAGACTGAACTTGGTACCTTGGGGACACAGTTGAGGACAACATCACAGAGACTGAACTTGGTACCATGAGAACACAGTTGAGGACAACATCACAGAGACTGAACTTGGTACCATTGAGACACAGTTGAGGACAACATCACAGAGACTGAACTTGGTACCATGAGAACACAGTTGAGGACAACATCACAGAGACTGAACTTGGTACCATGAGAACACAGTTGAGGACAACATCACAGAGACTGAACTTGGTACCTTGGGGACACAGTTGAGGACAACATCACAGAGACTGAACTTGGTACCATGAGAACACAGTTGAGGACAACATCACAGAGACTGAACTTGGTACCATGAGAACACAGTTGAGGACAACATCACAGAGACTGAACTTGGTACCATGAGAACACAGTTGAGAACAACATCACAGAGACTGAACTTGGTACCATGAGAAACACAGTTGAGGACAACATCACAGAGACTGAACTTGGTACCTTGAGAACACAGTTGAGGACAACATCACAGAGACTGAACTTGGTACCATGGAGAACACAGTTTGAGGACAACATCACAGAGACTGAACTTGGTACCATGGTGAACACAGTTGAGGACAACATCACAGAGACTGAACTTGGTACCATTGAGAACACAGTTGAGGACAACATCACAGAGACTGAACTTGGTACCTATGAGACACAGTTGAGGACAACATCACAGAGACTGAACTTGGTACCTTGGGGACACAGTTGAGGACAACATCACAGAGACTGAACTTGGTACCATGATAACACAGTTGAGGACACATCACAGAGACTGAACTGGGTACCATGAGAACACAGTTGAGACAAACATCACAGAGACTGAACTTGGTACCTTGGGGACACAGTTGAGGACAACATCACAGAGACTGAACTGGTACCATGAGAACACAGTTGAGGACAACATCACAGAGACTGAACTTGGTACCTTGGGACACAGTTGAGGACAACATCACAGAGACTGAACTTGGTACATGGAACACGTTGAGGAACTCACAGAGACTGCACTTGGTACCATGAAACCACAGTTGAGGACAACATCACGAGACTCACTTGGTACCTTGGGACCACAGTTGAGGGACAACATCACAGAGACTGAACTTGGTACCATGAGAACACCGTTGAGGACAACATCACAGAGACTGACTTGGTACCTGGGACACAGTGAGGACAACATCACAGAGACGAACTTGGTACCATGAGAACACAGTTGAGGACAACATCACAGAGACTGAACTTGGTACCTATGAGACACAGTTGAGGACAACATTCACAGAGACTGAACTTGGTACCTTGGGGACACGTTGAGGACAACATCACAGAGACTGAACTTGGTACCATGAGAACACAGTTGAGGACAACATCACAGAGACTGAACTTGGTACCTTGGGACACAGTTGAGGACAACATCACAGAGACTGAACTTGGTACCATGAGAACACAGTTGAGGACAACATCACAGAGACTGAACTTGGTACCATGAGACACAGTTGAGGACCACATCACAGAGACTGAACTTGGTACCTTGGGGACACAGTTGAGGACAACATTACAGAGACTGAACTTGGTACCATGAGAACACAATTGAGGACAACATCACAGAGACTGAACTTGGTACCTTGGGGACACAGTTTGAGGACAAACATCACAGAGACTGAACTTGGTACCATGAGAACACAGTTGAGGACAACATCACAGAGACTGACTTGGTACCATGAGAACACAGTTGAGGACAACATTCACAGAGACTGAACTTGGTACCATTGGAGACACAGTTAGGACAGACATCACAGAGACTGAACTTGGTACCATGAGAACACAGTTGAGGACAACATCACAGAGACTGAACTTGGTACCTTGGGGAACACAGTTGAGGACAACATCACAGAGACTGAACTTGGTACCTGAGAACACAGTTGAGGACAACATCACAGAGACTGAACTTGGTACCTTGAGAACACAGTTGAGGACAACATTACAGAGACTGAACTTGATACCTTGGGGACACAGTTGAGGACAGCATCACAGAGACTGAACTTGGTACCTTGGGGACACAGTTGAGGACAACATTACAGAGACTGAACTTGGTACCTTGGGGACACAGTTGAGGACAACATCACAGAGACTGAACTTGGTACCTTGTGGACACAGTTGAGAACACTTACAGAGCTGAACTTGGTACCATGAGAACACAGTTGAGGACAACATTACAGAGACTGAACTTGGTACCATGAGAACACAGCTGAGGATAACATCACAGAGACTGAACTTGGTACCATGAGAACACAGTTGAGGACAACATTACAGAGACTGAACTTGTACCTTGGGGACACAGTTGAGGACAGCATCACAGAGGCGGAAGTTGGTACCTTGTAGACACAGTTGAGGACAGCATCACAGAGGCGGAAGTTGGTACCTTGTAGACACAGTTCAGGACAACATCACATAGGCGGAAGTTGGTACCTTGTAGACACAGTTCAGGACAACATCACAGAGGCGGAAGTTGGTACCTTGTAGACACAGTTCAGGACAACATCACAGAGGCTGAACGTGGTACCCCGAGGACAGAGTTGAGAAAACATGTGTTACATCATAGATCAACGGTTTAAAACCCGTTTGAGTCTGTTGCTCCCATTACGAACTATACTTTTTCTGTGACTCATGTGAGGTAGTTAGTTGAAAATCCTAGCAGTGCTTCGACTTTAGACGTAGCTTTGTTATGAGCAGTAAAGCTTTGAAAAGGCTTTTAACAAATGTAATTGGTTGAAGTCATTATAAAAACAATTGTAATTGAACAATATGTTGAAAAATATAAACGAGTAAGATAAATAATAGAAGGGAAAAGGCTTAACGAAGTTGAAACATTGAAACAGCCGACGGCAATCAGACCATCAGATGGAAGTTGTATGACAGACATTAATAGCAAAATAGGTCAAACACAGGCCGCATGTAAAGTGGTGGAAAGTATGTTATGCTATCAGTTACTATCAATACATTTCCGAAAAAGAGTACCAGATTGTTAGATGGTGTCTGTTTCGCTCTCATCGAATCATTAAACGTGCATGAACAAGTTATCAAAGAGCTTGGAAACAAGGGAGATGTGATTTC
The DNA here is from genome assembly GCA_014155875.1 of Cepaea nemoralis. NCBI lineage: Eukaryota > Metazoa > Mollusca > Gastropoda > Stylommatophora > Helicidae > Cepaea > Cepaea nemoralis. The sequence continues at coordinate 253,504 of JACEFZ010002440.1, read as the reverse complement.
TGAAACGAATGTTGCGAATACTTGCAACTACCAGAGTAACTAACAGTTGCCTGCTGGAGACTAATGAAACTACAACCTTACAAGTGCCTGTAGCTGTCAGCTTGTATGTTGCCTAGCCTGCCAGCCGTACGCTAACTAGAGACATGTGTACACGCATCTGTATTTTCCTTCTATATCGGCCATCATCACAATCGTCTTCTCTTGTTTGTACCGCAGTGACCTTGCCATCTCTCTCCTTTTCAGGAATGGTTTTCTCGCACGGCATTTGTATAATTATTTAAACACAAAAAATAATTCATTTATTTTACTTCCACTTCTACCCAGGGGTGTAGAAGTACTTTACAGTTGTTTTATGTTATGATGATGATGGTGGTGATAATTACACGGATTGACATATATACATACACATACCATATCTACCTACCCACACATCTACGTATCTGCTTGCACGCACAATAACTCTCTCTCTCTCTCTCTCTCTCTCTCTCTCTCTATCTCTCTCTTTCTCTCTCTCTCTCTCTCTCTCCGACTCTCTCTCTCTCTCTCTCTCTGACTCTCTAGCGCGTGCGTGCGTGTGCGCTCTGGATTTGCCGGACTAAAGCCAGGAATCCATCTTGCAAAAAAATCTTGCTCCGAACCACTGCAGTAACTGCTTTAAGGGAACATTGGTGATGATGATGATGATGATAATGAATAATAGGGGATATAAAGAGAATGATGGAATGTGAAGTTACGAACGGTGTGTGTTGATGTTGGTGTGTTTAATCATGTACTTACGAATGTACGAGAAAAGCCCAGCGCCAAGCACGTTTGCCATTGTTACAGCCGTTCACGACCGCCGGGCTCACACGCTTGTCTATCTATAGTTCTATACAATGTTCAGCTGTACGGCTGACCTAACTAACGCGTATTGATCGTAATCAGTCCCAAGGCTGTTTATTTTTCATGGGATGACTTTGCTGCAGTGACTAGGTTTGCATTTCGGGTGTTATTTCTGCGCTTTTCTGTATAACTTGCCTTCATGTAAATCATACATTTAGCCTGCGCACGCCGTCTCGCTAAGTGAGGGAAAGACGGACCATTAATTTCTCCTTGCATTATTCAAATGTATTGATTGGTTCTCATAGAAGACAAGAGGAGAGAGTTATAACGACTTAGGCAAGGGCGCCATTTGTAGATTCTGGTTCGAATCCGGTGTTTCTAGAGCTGCAGTGTGTTTCCGCTGTCTGGAGGATCCTATGATGTTTGCGTCTTTTCTGTCTGTCTTGTGAAATTGCTAATTTATATATAAGCCGACATATTGTTGCTGGTAAGCATCTGACTTGAGTTTTTGTGTCAGAAGAAAAAAGAGTCAGCGAAGAAATGTAGGAATCACCCAACCTGACTGTTCCTTGACCTATGTCTGCTTTGCCTTTATATCCCTGAGACATGGATGCAGTAAAACTTTGCCTTTATATCCATGATTGATGGATGCAATAAAACTACATTTGCCTTTATATCCATGAGATATGGATGCAATTAAACTACCTTTGCATTTATATCCATGATTGATGTATGCAATAAAACTACATTTGCCTTTATATCCATGAGATATGGATGCAGTTAAACTACCTTTGCCTTATATCCTGATTGATGGATGTAATAAACTACCTTTGCCTTTATATCCCTGATTGATGGATGTAATAAAACTACCTTTGCCTTTATATCCCTGATTGATGGATGCAATAAAACTACCTTTGCCTTTATATCCCTGATTGATGGATGCAATAAAACTACCTTTGCCTTTATATCCCTGATTGATGGATGCAATAAAACTACCTTTGCCTTTATATCCATGATTGATGTATGCAATAAAACTACCTTTGCCTTTATATCCCTGATTGATGGATGCGATAAAACTACCTTTGCCTATATATCCCTGATTGACGGATGCAATAAAACTACCTTTGCCTTTATATCCCTGATTGATGGATGCAATAAAGCAATCTTTGCATTTGACATTTGCGGTACGTCAATGTTTGTATGTTATCGGGGGTTATGTTTGGAAAATTAGCCATTGTAAGACTCATAAGAAACATCATTGGGGGGGGGGGGGGGGGGACATCAATAACATTAGATATGCGAAAAAACTATCGTCAGTCAGTCAGTGTCAGTCAGTCAGTCAGTCAGTCAGTCAGATATGCGAATGATACAATATTGATTGCAGACAATTGGCAGCAACTGCAACATTTAGTAGATGCGGTTGTTGCACACAGTGAACAACTAGGGTTAGAATTGTAAGAAGACACAGATTATGGTCGTCACTAGGACGAAGGAAATACCACACTATAATATACAAGTAAATAGGAATATTCTTAAACAAGTGAATCGGTACAATTATCTCGGAACGGTCATAACGTCTGATGGAAGATGCCTTGAAAAGATTAGAACAAGAACCACCATGGCGAAGGTAGCCATTTGTAAGATGAAAAACTTACTGACCAATAAAATGATGTCAGTTGCAACGAGAAAAAGAGAGTTGAGGTGCTATATAGAACCTGCAATTTTGTAAAGATGTGAAGCGTGGACAATGAGCAGATAAGCTAAACCATTGATGGCTGTGGAAATGTGGTTTCTGAAGAAAGTGCAAAGAATACCATCGACAAACAGAAAAACCAATGACCAAGTCATACAAGAAACAATTGAAAATCGTAAACTGATTAGAGAAATTAGAGGTAGTGAACATTTTTTGGGCATGTTATGAGAAGAACTAAATTGAAGAACTTGGTGACAACCGGCAAGATTGAGGGGAAGAGAACAATGGGGAGACAGAGAAGTACATACCTGGATGGCTTGACCACGTGGTATGGTCAAGACAAGAACACTGAGGCTGATCCACGACTCTGGTGATCGAGTGAAATGGCGAATCATCACCGCCCACACTTTTCAGCGCGAACACACACACACACACAACGAGAAGTAGACGATAAGACTTACTAGAACACGATCCCAAGTAACACATATGGACGTTGCGGCTAAAACCTTCGTCAGCACAGGGAAAAAAACACACACACAACAAACTGCTGTACCCTGATACAGTCAGTTAGGCAATGACTGGATACCTACCCTACATTCATCTCTGTCGCCTGGCGTTCGATCTCGGGTGAACATGTGACAGAGTTGTGAGAGGTGGTTTCACTGTCACTGTCTATAGTGAGCTCGCTTCAACTACCCTATGATTACTTTGTCCGGCTTCCTAGGGGACTTTCCTGCACGATTCCTTGCCCGATTGCTTGAGATTTACTCCATGTCTACGTCCGAATAATTTCCATCAGATTTTCTTTAAAAATCTTTTCTGCTTTAATCGGCAACTTTCTCTTGTAATCATACTTTGCGTAAAATAACAACTATATCTCGTGTCAACCTTTAATAATAAATAATAAGAAGTTGGAAGATAAAATAAACTGTTTCTTCATCCGTGCAGACTACATGAAAGTATTCAATGTCCTATACCAGCATTGATCGTTCTTGATAATCATTGACTCCTGATATCTGCGATTTTCTGTCGTTTACAGATGGCTTCTGCTAACGATTCCAAATGGCAAAAGGATGCGGCGGACCAGAACTTCGACTATATGTTCAAACTGCTTATCATTGGCAACAGTAGTGTGGGCAAGACTTCCTTCTTATTCAGATACGCCGATGACTCTTTCACCTCAGCTTTTGTTAGCACCGTGGGCATCGACTTCAAGGTGAAAACCGTCTTCAGACAAGACAAGAGGGTCAGTTACAGATATGGGTAAGTTCAGTTTGTGCTGGCCATATCTGTTTCTATGTCTATTAACTGTTTGGTTGATTCTGCTTCTATGTCTATTAACTGTTTGGTTGATTCTGTTTCTATGTCTATTAACTGTTTGGTTGATTCTGCTTCTATGTCTATTAACTGTTTGGTTGATTCTGTTTCTATGTCTATTAACTGTTTGGTTGATTCTGCTTCTATGTCTGTTGATTATTAGGTTGATTCTGTTTTTGTGTCTATTACCATTTGGTTGATTCTGTTTATGTGTGTATTGACTACTTGGTTTATTACCCGCTTGGTTGATTCTACAAGAAACATGTGGCCAAACTATTATCTGCTATTCATTATATGCCCAAAGCAATTCCTGTTTTTTTGCAATGAAAGTATCTTATGCATGGAGTAACCAGGGACTGTAAGGCAATGCGAGGTATAGAATGTGACAAGGACAATACACGCACGTGAGTTTTTGCGTGTAGAATGTGACAAGGGAGAATGAAGAAGAAAGAAGGAAGAACGAACAAATGAACGAACGAACGAACAAACAAACTTTATTTTCAAAGGGTTAAGAATTGGGCACGCAGGCCCATTCTAACATTCTGCCCTTCTATCACTCTGTTTCATACATTATTTCATTCAAACATCATTCAAGGCTAACAGAGAACAGCAACAATATAAACAATATGCATTATAAAGGCATGGGAAAAATGCGAACATCAAAACTACAGGACACAGTAATATTAGATAATGGTCTGACACTTGTTATTAGCCATGTGGAATATACTGGCCTACCAAAAGGGGACTGGCTGTTATACTAGGGTTTTGTTATTATTATTATTATCTCTATTATTAAGGGGGAAGGTAATCAGTATTGAGATAGTGATGTTAGAATAATTTGCGATTATATGAATAGGGATTGGTGATGTCTTTGATTTCTTGTGAAAGATTGTTCCACAGCTGAGCTGCAGAGTACGTTAAGCTTGTTTTGTATAAGTCAATCCTAGGCTTCGGAATGTGTAATATATTTAAACGTTTACTGTGTCTAGCATTATATTTAAACAATGGCCAAAGGTAATTTGGGGCATTCCGATGCAGGATTTTGTGAATTAGTTTAGCTTTATTGAAAAGCAGGCGTTTGCGGAGTGGTAGTAACTGAAGGCGTTTATACAGGCTAGGATTGTCAGATAAATGTTTGCTATAAATTAGACTCATGGCCCGTTTCTGGAATGAGTTAAGTCGCTATGTGTTTGAATTAGAACAACCGTCCCAGATTGTAGAGCAGTAGTTAAAGTGTGTCTGTATGTGAGAAGTATAGAATAGTTTCCTTGTGTCCTCATCAAGGAAGTTTTTAATTTTTGCGAGTTGGTAGACTTTTTTCGCTGTTTGTTTAATGAGCGCTTGAACGAAGAAGAAGGGAGAAGGAGAAGAAGAAGATATAAACATTAAACGCACGTGGTTGTAGTGTATGTTTTTTATCGTTTGACGAGGTTCTGGGTATTGACTGTGACAAAACACGGCACATGAGGCCACAAACACGGCACAGGAGCCTACAAACACGGCACAGGAGCCTACAAACACGGCACAGGAGCTTACACACACGGCACAGGAGCTTACACAAACGGCACAGGAGCTTACACACGCGGCACAGGAGCTTACACACACGGCACAGGAGCCTACAAACACGGCACATTAGCCTACACACGGCACAGGAGCCTACAAACAGGGCACAGGAGCCTACAAAACACGGCACATTAGCCTACAAACACGGCACAGGAGCCTACAAACACGGCAAGGAGCCTACAAACACGGCACAGGAGCCTACAAACACGGCACAGGAGCCTACAAACGCGACACAGGAGCCTACAAACGCGACACAGGAGCCTACAAACGCGGCACAGGAGCCTACAAACGTGGCACAGGAGCCTACAAATGCGGCACAGGAGCCTACAAACGCGGCACAGGAGCCTACAAACATCCTGAATATAAAAATACTCAAGGAAGGGGAACCTGGGTGAAATATCGATCTCTCTAACGTGTTGTGATGAGAACCACATTCTGCAAAGGTCGTGCTATTTGACTGAAGCAAACACGGGTGGAGTAGCGGTCAGGCTTCATTTCCATTAAGAGCCTAACCCTACTATCTATCCACGTGTTCTAAACATTATATAATTTCAGCAGTTCTAATGTATCTACGAGGGGGTTTCACGTGAAAACCTTAACAGCGTGGCATAAATTACAATAAGTATGCCATTGTCCTGTAACCTGTCACTATTGTTGTTTAGGATGTCAAGAATGTTAAACACGTTGCATCACGGTGCAAACGAAAACGGTGACGTCATAAGGACAGTTTAAAGATGACCGCCCCACTTTTGACATGCACCAAAGAGGAGTAGGGTTCTGTTACCCGTTTAAAAAAAAAAGAATCAATGAACGGGTGAAACCTTTAGAAATCTCTCTCTCTCTCTCTCTCTCTCTCTCTCTCTCTCTCTCTCTCTCTCTCTCTCTCTCTCTCTCTCTCTCTCTCTCTCTCTCTCTCTCTCTCTCTCTCTCTCTCTCTCTCTCAAGCCCCTTTTATTTCTCACCTAAGCTCTTTTGGCGACATCCAAGCCCCTTTTATTTCTCACCTAAGCTCTTTTGGCGACATCCAAGCCGCTTTTATTTCTCACCTAAGCTCTTTTGGAGACATCCAAGAACAGCTTTTCAAAAACATCTGATTTCACAGTCCGTCACCTAACTCACATCATGTATTGCAGTCAGAGGCCATTCTTGATGTTCACGAAAAGTGATAGCTAGTATGATGCTTCACACCTGGTTTCACTTCTCAATTCTATCATGATTCTATTAATGCTTTTTTCATAACACAGAGCGCAAGTATATAATAATATGATCTTGAGACAGGTAGACAGTTCAAATAACACTGCAACCCCCAGGACACGGTAACTCACACAGGGTCAGCATTCTGTGACCAGATGTCTCACAGTCTGTCATTATCTTCTCACACAAAATGTGTACCATTTGATGTTGTAGCTTGTGGGACTCTTAACACAGGCTTATCCTTCCTTCCTTCCTTCCTTCCTTCCTTCCTTCCTTCCTTCCTTCCTGCCTGCCTGCCTGCCTGCCTGCCTGCCTGGCTGTCTTTCTTTCTTTCTTTCTTTCTTTCTTTCTTTCTTTCTTTCTTTCTTTCTTTCTTTCTTTCTTTCTTTCTGTCTAGATTCAGCATGTCTTCTACTATTACCTACCAATTGGTGACGATACCAGATTAAATATTTTGTAACTTTTTGACTTCGCAGCAAATATCATCATCATCATCATCATCACCATCATCATCATCATCATCATCATCATCATAATCATCATCATCATCACCGCCATCATTATCATCATCATTATCACTGTCACCACCACCACTACCACCACCATCAAAGGTGTTAGTGTGTTCGAAGACTGGTGTTGAAGACATTTGATCACTTCACTCCCCTGACCCATGTTCTCTTCAGCTCAGCGTAAGTTTAAAACCCAGTCCCCTTGTATGCGTGTATGTCTAGTTGTTTTGTTGAACGTCCTTTTGTACAAGGGCCCGAAAGTTCTCTCCAGTATTTTCGATAATCCAATATATTATAAAGAGTAATGTCTACCTTTTTGTGCATATGTTTCAATAGTGTCTGTTGCATCCTCCAATATCTTAAACAGTGTGTTCATTTGATCGCTTTCCTGTCCATACCACACTCTGAATCCTGTGATAACGTCACATTTCAAAAGCACCCACGACCTATTTAGGAAGCAAATATCCAACTGCATAATTGCAGACATGATGTTGGAGTCGATATAGGTTCCCTAGGCGCCAACTTGTGGGGTTGAGGCGTGTACAGATAGGTATCTTATTTGCCAAGCATTTGTAGAACCGCGCCTGTTGTTTGCCGATGGTTTTGCTATCGGTTTGTGGTAAACCAGACAATGCGCTAGCGTGCACACTAGCCGTGTGCCGGGTCAGATGGCACATGTGCCCAGGCAGAAAGATCGATAGTTCTGTGCGGAGAATGTTGGAGCAGATATTGGTCAGATTGCCGAGTGGAGTACAGACGAAGCGAACCGTGCAGCCTCCCACTTGCAGGAGAGAGGTAGTCTGACGTTGTTTACGGGGTCGGCAAAATCATATTCAGAAATAAACAGCCGCATAAATCACCACTACAGGCCAAACTATTATATTGGCACCGGCCTCCATGTAGTGACCACGCTATCGTTGTATGTAGAGCTTGCCAACACAGAGTGTGGGCTGATACTCCAGCTGAGGTAGTTGTCACTTTTGCACGCGACAAAGAAGAGGACGTTCGGAGAGAGAGAGAGAGAGAGAGAGAGAGAGAGAGAGAGAGAGAGAGAGAGAGAGGAGAGAGGAGGATGGGGGAGGGGCGGGGGTGGTCTTCGTCAGGTAAACAGCTGACATTTTTCAAAGTAAGCAACGAGCAGTCGTCGTGGTTGAAAGAATACTAACGCTTGCTCTTAAACTTCACGTGAGCTGATGACTACGTAGGGGGTTCATTCTCTATACCAGCATTAAGTTGGACTTAGTTGACATCTCGTTCAGAAAACAATGGCAGATTACTGAATGTAAAATTACCTAGTGAATCAACCTGGGGTTGATCGCACCGTCCTGCAAAGGACATGGGAAACTTTGTTAAGGCGACGAGACATGGCTTTAGTGATCTGTTATATTTCCTTGGCTCCATGTGTCGGAATTGTGACCTTTGACATTTACCTAGAGTATCAGTATTTCAAACTATCTCAAATTCCGAAGCAGTTTCTGGCTGTGGGTCTGAGAAGTGGTAGCGCCATCTCATTGTGTAGACCAGAGAGCCAGGAGGAACAGGTGGCGCTGACAAGCCATCTCATTGTGTAGACCTGAGAGCCAGGAGGAACAGGTGGCTCTGACAAGCCATCTCATTGTGTAGACCTGAGAGTCAGGAGGAACAGGTGGCTCTGACAAGCCATCTCATTGTGTAGACCTGAGAGCCAGGAGGAACAGGTGGCTCTGACAAGCCATCTCATTGTGTAGACCTGAGAGCCAGGAGGAACAGGTGGCCCTGACAAGCCATCTCATTGTGTAGACCTGAGAGCCAGGAGGAACAGGTGGCTCTGACAAGCCATCTCATTGTGTAGACCTGAGAGCCAGGAGGAACAGGTGGCCCTGACAAGCCATCTCATTGTGTAGACCTGAGAGCCAGGAGGAACAGGTGGCTCTGACAAGCCATCTCATTGTGTAGACCTGAGAGCCAGGAGGAACAGGTGGCCCTGACAAGCCATCTCATTGTGTAGACCAGGAGGAACAGGTGGCTCTGTCAAGCGACGAGTCTAGGCCTCGGACTCGCGCCCGACCGTGCTCATGACGTCACCAGCTCAGTTCACGATATCAGCTTTTAGGTTGCCGTTAGTTGTTGGTTACAGGTGATCCCATGGCATATCATGGCCACAGACCGCCGCTGTGGGAGGGACTGTAGTGGTAAAGCTGTCGCGCGTTGAGAATTCACATCTGTCACACATCATACACTAGGGGAGAATTAGAATACATGGTACAGTATGGGGGGAGGTTTAGTTATGTAACACCACCGAGGAAAGTTATAGTACATTATACCATAGAGGAGAGTTATACACCGCCCTGCCATGGTCAAGTAAACAGTAAGGGACTCTCTTCCACACCTTGAGGCGTGTTGGGTATATGGTGCTAGTCCGATGTTTGTCTAGACCAATAGACACTCGATGGGAGTCGTAGTAGTCGGTATAACGGCAGTCGCTTTCACTTCCCAGGTCATGTCACGGTGCCCATTGGTGTAGGTTTATTATTTTGTTAAAACATCTGCATTTCAAGGGGGATTTGAACAAACGACCAGCAGACTTGACAGACGAGCATGCTAGTCACTGCGCTACCGCGGCTTCCCGTCGTCGTATCATAAGGGAGAGATGTAATATAGCACAGACGAGAGTTATCGTATATAATGGGGGAGGTTTATATTATATGATACATATGGGAGAATTATAATAAATGACATGGGGAGAATTATAGTACATCACATCATAGGGGAGAATTATTGTACATCACATAATAGGGGAGAATAATAGTACATCACATCATAGTGGAGAGTTATAGTACATCACACCATAAGGGAGAATTATAGTACATCACGCCATAGGGGAGAATTATAGTACATCACATCATAGGGGAGAATTATAGTACATCACATCATAGGTGAGAATTATAGTACATCACATCATAGGGAGAATTATAGTACATCACATCATAGGGGAGAATTATAATACATCACACTATAAAGGACAATTATAGTACATCACATCATAGGGAGAATTATAGTACATCACATCATAGGGATAATTATAGTACATCACATCATAGGGAGAATTATAGTACATCACACCATAGGGGAGAATTATAGTATATCATATCATAGGGGAGAATTATAGTACATCACATTATAGGCGAGAATTATAATGCATCACATCATAGGGGAGAATTATAGTACATCACATCATGGGGGAGAATTATAGTACATCACATCTGGGGGAGAATTATAGTACATCACATCTGGGGGAGAATTATAGTACATCACATTATAGGCGAGAATTATAATGCATCACATCATAGGGGAGAATTATAGTACATCACATCATGGGGGAGAATTATAGTACATCACATCTGGGGGAGAATTATAGTACATCACATCCTAGGGGATAATTATAGTACACCACATTATAGGGGAGGCGCTCTTATCATCCGATTCTCTCAGTATCTATGTTGTGGGACTGTTCACAGTGTCAAAGAGTCAGCTGGTGGAACTAGAACGCATACAGACGAATAGGTCGTATTTCATGGGAACAAAAACAATCAAATGCAGAGGTCCTAGAAAAACTGGTAATGAAGAGAAAGAGAGAGGTGATGAAAGAAATAAAGAGGAGACAAGTGAACTATTTGGTCACGTTAAAAGACATAATACTCTTATAAAAACCATATTGGAAAGCAAGGTTGAGGGCAAGCGAGCCAGAGTTAGACAACGATACACGTGGGAGGATAACATCAAGAGATGGACGAACATCAGCCTGACAGAATGTGCAGTGAAGGCAAGAGACAGACAGTGTTGGAGATCCATTGCAGCCAACCTTCATTGCGGAGACGGCACCTGATTGATTGATATGTGCGATTGTTTTTGGATACCTCCAGAAATCGATATGTATTTCATCAAAACGCCTATTTGTATTAATCCTTGGTTTATAGCCGAGTGACTGGATATATCAGATCACATGTGTGTCCGTCTGCCTGTATGTCTTGTTATCAATTCAGTTGACGTCTAGGTTTCCGCCCAGAAAAGCCAATAGATCAGACGAGTCAGTGATGATGATGATGTTCTGGGCGTGTGAAGGAAAGGCTTCTAAAAGAGCCTTCAAGTGTGATTTTGCTTTCTCCGGTGCAGTGGTTTCTGTTTCAAAATTGGAGCACACCTCTCCACATGTTTCACAGAAATCGTGTGCTGAACTGGCTGGGTACGGGTACCTTGTGTGCGTAATCTGTCCGTGTGTCAGCAGTAACAATGTTTTCATAACCAACTGCCGATGTGCTATACGTAATCAAATAGCTTGAAAGCTCAGAACTGTTCTTTCATTTGTGGCTACTAATGTAGAGAAGGGGAAAAAGGCTGAGCCAGATATGTAGAGCACGGCAATTTAGTTGTTCTACGTAGCATGGGTAACATGAACTGGGCACTTAGAGATAATGACGGTTATTAGTTGAACACACGTGCGCTCATGAGCACACTCGGACATACACCACGGCTCAACACACAGAAGTAGGCTGGTGCGATCATGTATTAATCGTGTGGTTTGTACACGATTTAGTGTGTAACGAGTATTATGTGTCTGTAAGTAGGGAATTACGAGTAACGAATGAGTGGTTAGAGGGAGGCAGGAATGTATCAAGCAGATATTTCCAAATGTTTATCATCATCATTTGCTATGTGGATGAACGTGGGCGGTCATGGTTCGCTATCTCAAACTATCTCCATTGACACAGATCAGGCTTGTGATCTTGCCCAGATTATACCATATGCTCAAGACATTTTGGTATTAATCTCCGTTTTTCTTTTGCTCTTTTCCCATAAATTTTGCCAGTTGCCACTCTTTTCAAATTTGATTCTGCCCATAACATGTCCAAACATTTTGACTTTCTAATTTCTCTGATAAATGTACGGTTTTCATTTATTTCTTCTACAACATCATTCGTTTTTCTGAACGTCTGTGGTATTCTTAGGAGGATCCTCAAACACTGCATAACACTGTCAAAAGGCTACTTTGCCAGGACGATTCTTGTTCTCATCTCTGCAAGGTGTCTTCCATCAAATGTAACTGTTCCAAAATAGTTACACTATTCACGTGTCTTAAGATGTTCCCAATTACTTGGATTGCACATTCACTTTGCGGTATTTTCTTCTTCTGACAGATAACACGTGTTCTGTTTTCTTACAATTTAATTCTAACCCTGGTTGCTCACTGTGTACGGTAACAGCTTCCGCTAAATGCCCATCTTTTCATTGTCTGCCATCAGTAATGAATCTGCTATGTCCTCCAATGACGATGTCTCATACGCCATTACAGTTTTCATAATATTGTCACCACATAGAGAGAACAGGCCTGGAGTCACCAGACGTTCCTATGGGACACCTCTCGTGATTTGATCATATCTTCTTTCTTCGTGACCATTATTTGTGGCAGCATAATATTTCCAATGTTCTGTGCAAACCTCGCACATTCTGAATATGTATAAGATAAAATTACGTGTGTATAGAATATAATTGTGGGTGTGTGCATGCCTGTGTACCAGCAAGGATTCATCTGTTCATTTCATTGTTGTTATGTTTTAAATGTTTTACTTGTTTATTATGTCTGTCAAATTCACAATTTCTAAATAATCATGTAGCTATGGAATCTGCATTTATGCGTGAGTGATATGAAAGATGGACAACAATGCAACTGTTTGCTAACACAGCTTTAGAATCGGGTTGTTAGTTTCCCGTCGAAGAACAATGCCTCTGTCAGCCGTGGACAATTTAAGCATTTGCAGAAATAAATGTCGTCATTGTAGGTGAGATTGTATTGTATGGAAGCAGGACACGCGAAATTCTGTTTTTCCCCACGTTAACAGATTACGTTGGGAGCTAGCAGGCTGAGGGCGGTGAATCCTATACCCATGCATAGTTTTCAGTATTTTAGCCTCCTCTCCGTTACCACCCAGTTTAGCAAAACTAGCATCAAGAGACTATTTGGGTAAACCAGCGATTTGGCTTGACTAGAAAACCCACTTAGCTATTTCAATGAACGGTCCTGTTGCCAGTCAACATAATCTGTGGATGTATTGTTTTTACTCACAGGCCAAAGCAAACTCATTTATGTATGGAAAACAGCGGTATTTGCCCTTTGCCGAAACGGAAGCCGCTTCCATTCGTATTCTTGACCTTTGATTATTAGATTATTAGTTTTTGTAGTCGTCAACCATTAGTAGGGTTTACCCGTGGAGCGTGTCAGTTAATGAGAGAGAGAGAGAGAGAGAGAGAGAGAGAGAGAGAGAGAGGGGGGGGGGGAGGGAGGGAGAGAGAGAAAGTGGGGGGGGGGTGTTAGAGGATGTTAGAGTAAAATAAATATGCAAGTAATTAACACGAAGACTCATTAACATGAAGACTATTATTATTGATGTTTCTCGCCTTCTATTAATATCTTCGTGGGAGAATATAACATAGTTTGACAACGCCAAGTTCATCTGTCTGTTTCTGCATGGTTATCTGTATATTCCTTATATGCTACAAGCGACTTCGGTGGCTGTTATGATATTAAAAACGTGGAGGAACAAGAATGTGTAAATATGTGTTTCCATTTGTCAGTTACCACCCTGCCATGAAAGCTTATCAACCGCGATAGCACTGTGCGTAATGTGCTTGCTTACCAAGACAATGATGCGAGTTAATCCACAGATGACTCGTAGTATACGGTCAGCATACTATGGTCGATGCAGATTCGTAATATTAGTTAGTTGCATATCATCTACAGGGTGTTGCAGCCAACCCCAGCACTTTTTTGGCTGATTGTGATTTCTTGGTAACTTTAGGGTCAGTGGTTTGCCATTCATTTCTGAACGACCGGCACTCATACCAATATATAAAAATCAACGGTCGGTCTGCCTCCAAATCGTCAGCAGCTGTGTTTCGAACGCAGTATGTGGGATTAGGAATTGCTTCCAATAATTACTGGAGTTGACTGCTACGTCATGTAAAGGATATACAACAATTCAGAAATCCATGGCAAACTACTGAACGTAACACGCCTAGAAAGTCACATTGGGGTTGATTGCAACGTCCTGCAAACGAAATGCAGCATTTAAACACCACAGATAATGACGTGTGGATGATAGCATTGATACAGCAGATAATGACGTGTGGGTGACAGCATTTATACACCAGTTAATGACGTGTGGATAATAGCATTTATACAGCAGATAATGACGTGTAGATGATAGATTTATACAACAGATAATGACGTGTGGGTGACAGCAATTATACAACAGATAATGACGTGTGGATGATAGCATTGATATAAAAGATAATGATGTGTGGATGATAGCAGTTATACAACAGATTACGACGTGTGGATGATATCATTGATACAACAGATAATGACCTGTGGATGATAGCATTTATACAACAGATAATGACGTGTGGATGCTAGCAGTTATACAACAGATAATGACGTGTGGATGATAGCAGTGATGCAACAGATAATGACGTGTGGGTGACAGCATTTATACACCAGTTAATGACGTGTGGATAATAGCATTTATACAGCAGATAATGACGTGTTGATGATAGCATTTATACAACAGATAATGACGTGTGGGTGACAGCAATTATACAACAGATAATGACGTGTGGATGATAGGATTGATACAACAGATAATGACGTGTGGATGATAGCATTGATATAAAAGATAATGATGTGTGGATGATAGCAGTTATACAACAGATTACGACGTGTGGGTGACATCATTGATACAACAGATAATGACGAGTGGACGATAGCATTTATCCAACAGATAATGACGTGTGGATGCTAGCAGTTATACAACAGATAATGACGTGTGGATGATAGCAGTGATGCAACAGATAATGACGTGTGGATGATATTGATACAATAGATAATGACGTGTGGATAATAACATTGATACAACAGATAATGACGTGTGGATAATAACATTGATACAACAGATAATGACGTGTGGATGATAGCTTTGATACAACAGATAATGACGTGTAGATGATAGCAGTTATACAACAGATAATGACGTCTGGTTGATAGCATTGATACAACTGTAGTGAGGTGACCTGGGGTGATCTCAGCACCAATATCTGCTGACCACATTTGCCGGGTAAGATCGAGTGGGCGTCTAGAAACGGCGGGGAAACGGAGAGAAACTAGATTTGACATAACTGAATATATAGGACTAAAGAGGGAGGGAGGGAGAGAGAGAGAGAGAGAGAGAGAGAGAGGGAGAGAGAGAGGGAGGGGGAGAGAGAGAGAGAGTAAAATTACTCTCCCAGCACATAACTTTGAAGGCAGATGAGACTGTTGAAGGAAGCTTCATTCGCCGTGTCTCCGGTATATTGTTTTCATCCTGATTCCAGACCATTCATATAATGACCAAAACCCAGCCGTTTATCGGATAAACTCCACGGAAACAGCAACGACGAACAGATCTGGTCATTCAGCCCCAGACAGAATTACAAACTGTTGTTGTTGTTGTTGTTGTTGTTTTCCACTTTTGCCATTAGGAGTCGTGAGAAGGGATTATTGAAGTTGCAGTGCCTGTGACTAGCACCTTACCATTACCTCCAATTTCCTCCATGATTCATGAGCGTGTTTCTTGTGTGCTTCTGTCGTATTATTTCTATGTGTCGTCCCTGGGGTGAGGGGAATCAACACCGACATTCTTTTAACCCCATATCAATATCTTGAGGATCTCCCAGCTTTCTGTCCACAACACCCCGTCAGTCCCTGGATCTCTCTCTCTCTCTCTCTCTCTCTCTCTCTCTCTCTCTCTCTCTCTCTCTCTCTCTCTCTCTCTCTCTCTCTCTCTCTCTCTCTCTCTCTCTTACTACTGAACCAAGCCCCCTCTCATTCTTTTCCCAAAACACACTACACAACACTGGCTCTAACAAAAACAACAAATTAGTTTAATAGAGAAAAGTGTCATGTATGTGCAAAGTGTATGTGTAGAATGTCTGTCGTATAATCTAGTGTGTATGTAGAGTCAGACCGAATAGCTCAGGAGCAAAGTCTGTTTCATCACTGTACTGGCCACACAACAGCACCATATATGATGGACAGAAGACCTCACCCAAATGATGTGTCTCTCAGGCCAAGTGTCGACTTCCTCCGATAGCTCTTGGACAATCCGGATGCTTGGTCATCAATAGTGGAAACAGTCCAATATTGATCATCAATCTAACACACACAGTGTAACTACTCTGTTCATAAAAGTTCGGTGATCAGAGAATCCTAAAAAATACTGTTACTGTCACTTTGGAAAACTCAATGTTAGTATTTAACTGTTCAAAGGAATTCCCCAATTGTAACACACTTTGTTAATTGGTAATGATAGGAATTCACCAATTGTAACTCAAAATGTTAATTTTCCCGGTATTTATATCTACTAGTGTTCCTGGTACAGGTGTTATTGTCAGTGTCTTGATTTTACTGTGATGTAAACTATCACTCAGGAAACACACTTAAATAACCATCGTTTCCTGCTCAGCAGAGGCCAGGTTCCTGCAGACCCTCTGGGTTATGGGCCCAGTGCAAAAGCCTCTTAGTAAACTCTGCCTTCAATACTCGAGCCATGACTTTTCTTCTAGCTTCTTGGTAAACCTAGTGGAATCTGTTGAAGAGAGAACACACCTGGTGAGAGCAACCCGATTCCGACCTTTATTAGGTGAGTGTAGGCCGACGGCAGCACTCAGATATATAACAGAGAACCAACCTCTGTCATAAGGCCGAGGAGCTCATCACATCGGTCTGAGTCATGGTAAGACAAGGAAAGACTAGAGGAAAAGGGCAGAAACCCAGTATATACCCTACTGGAAGATCCTACCATTTGACATTTCCTTTATCCCCCCAACCATCCTCAATCTCCCCAAATATTATCCCACTACATTTTCCTTAACTCACTGAGTTAAATGATATCTCACACCAGCTAGTTTAAGCTACGCGATAGGCTACTGTTGCCGACGCTCTTATAATACGTTCTATCAACGCACATTACTACACTCGATTCCTAAGAATAATCCAATGTAGGTTTATTTCATTAATTACCATATATTTATTCCAGTTTGAAAATTGGGACTACTAAATCACACGAAGGTAACATGTCCGCCAATGTAAATCGACAGAAGACACTGTAATCCCTCTCCAGAATCGAACTCGGAATACACACACGTCTTAGTTGTTTCACAACATTTGGTCGACTTCCCCAAAGTTGTTTATCCCACCGGTTTTAATACTGGGTCTGAGTGACGTCACAAAACTGTCCAGACCCTAGACAGTCTAGAACACTGTTTCCCAACCTTTTTTGTGCCATGCCCCACTTAGCCTTTCTAAAATTCATATTGCCCCCCCCCCCCCCGCCCCATGCCCCCCCCCCCCTCAACATATACATTATTTTTAATATTCAAAAATTGAAATGTTCACTAAAGAAACTTGAATGATAGGTTTTAGGAAGAAATCACTAGGTAATTATTGAGCAAACACAGTAAGTAAATTTTCAAAACATATAATGGAGAACTGAAATTCAAGTACAAAATAATTTCAATGAAAGATTTCTCTATATTATTTTAATTATTAGTAATTATTTATTATTTAAATTTAGTGAGATCCTTGCGCTTGATGCTTGCTGCTTGCTGCAAAGAGATCTTATGTCATGTTCCAATTTAGTTAACTTCAGTTTCAAGTCTCCCCGTTTTGTTACATTCAGCCGATTTCTTCCATTTTCGAATTGCCCCCCTTAACAGTCGAATTGCCCCCCTGTGGGGCGTGGGCCCCACGTTGGGAAACTGGTCTAGAAGCTATTTTTCTCTCTCCGTTTCCGACTTAATGTCAACAACTGGCTGGTTGTCCCTTTCATCTGGGAATTCCTCAGGTACTTCAAAAAGTCTTACCGGTCTGTAATCTAGAGAATTCTTGTCCCCACAACAAAAGATCCTGCCGACCTACATCCCGACCCTCCGTCTACCACATCAAAGGATGGCTGCCGCTTGCAGACGTATGGCGCGATAGTCTTCCCTCGATCAACCACACATTAAAGAATGCCGGCTGTTTGTAGACGTTTGGTGCGACATTCTGTCATCGATCGACCTCCAAGATTTTATGTGACAGCTTCCCTACTGGTTTGCTAGACCTGCCATAGTTCCTTACCTACTTGACCCTTGACAAATGTGCAGGAAATTAGTGGAATCAACACACACGTGTGTGTGTGTGTGTGTGTGTGTGTGTGTGTGTGTGTGTGTGCGCGCGCGCGCGTGCGTAGATTTTTTTTTTCCATTACAACTTATCAATCCTTACATGTCAGAATCTCATCACATTCTTCGATCTCCATACTTTCTACGTCGCCCGTCATAATCTTCCTTCATACGGTACTATGTAAATTTAATGTGTGGTACTAGTTTTTTTTCCCCCGTCCATTGAGAACCTTACCCGGCGTCCGTTTCCATGAAGATAGTTTCCACATTGCTGCTGTTCGCTGGGTGTGGTGCTCCTGATGGCAGGTCCTGTGTGTGCGTGCAGACGTCTGCAGAAACGTTGGCAATAAAGCCCACTGTTGGTGTTGCAGTGCGTCATGGCGTTGATATATTATCGTTTCTCGCCTATTGATTTTCCATCTGACAAGTAACACTCGATTATCGTGATCACAGTACCTCTTAAGCTGAGCTGTTTAATAGTGTAACTGATCAGAATGCACCGTCTCTCGAATTACTTGCGTATTTAGCATGCTATATAATATCTGCGACATAGATGCACCCATCTGCTGTTCGTATGGTCCGTTAGGCCAACCAGATAGGCATCTAGGATGTGGCGTGCAGGTCTAATGCAATCGTCGATGTGGAGTTGCACATATCGAATACGATATCAGCTTCCTATATGCACCAGCCATGACATCCAATGTTGGGCATAGTCGATGTGGAGTTGCACATATCGAATACGATATCAGCTTCCTATATGCACCAGCCATGACATCCAATGTTGGGCATAGTCGATGTGGAGTTGCACATGCCGAATACGATATCAGCTTCCTATATGCACCAGCCATGACATCCAATGTTGGGCATAGTCGATGTGGAGTTGCACATGCCGAATACGATATCAGCTTCCTATATGCACCAGCCATGACATCCAATGTTGGGCATAGTCGATGTGGAGTTGCACATATCGAATACGATATCAGCTTCCTATATGCACCAGCCATGACATCCAATGTTGGGCATAGTCGATGTGGAGTTGCACATATCGAATACGATATCAGCTTCCTATATGCACCAGCCATGACATCCAATGTTGGGCATAGTCGATGTGGAGTTGCACATGCCGAATACGATATCAGCTTCCTATATGCACCAGCCATGACATCCAATGTTGGGCATAGTCGATGTGGAGTTGCACATGCCGAATACGATATCAGCTTCCTATATGCACCAGCCATGACATCCAATGTTGGGCATAGTCGATGTGGAGTTGCACATGCCGAATACGATATCAGCTTCCTATATGCACCAGCCATGACATCCAATGTTGGGCAAAGGTAATATGTACAAGTACTGACAACGGAAAAGTTTTGCAACCCACATAAAATAATGTGTAGCTACCAAGTGGCACTCGTGTATTTCGTATGTTTGTTTTGTTTTCTTTCTCTGTTGAATAGCCCATCTTCATGTTTTTATTTTATCACTGTATCTATTCCGAGTTTCGTTCATAGTTTCTGAAAGTTATGGATAGTTTTAAATATGTATGCAGCAGATGGCAGGTCTGTATTCAGCATCCCTTTCATGCATTGTTTCTCAGATGTTTAATCCACATTAAGTTATACAATTAATTGTTAGCATGAGGGCTGCTAGATCCCCGTTCAGTTTTTCATTAACCATATAACAAGGTAACATTTGGAACTCATGTGTGCACGTTTCTATAGGGTATGTTCCGTCGTCATTTCAGACACTAAGCAGATCACGCCTGCATTGTTAAGCCTTCCTTGGATTGCTCTTCTGTAGCCATCTGAGAATGTTGTCTTGTGTTTTCTGTCTTCGTGTATATTGTGACCGACGAAGATTAATGGTGTGGAAACGCGCGTTGTTTAATGTCTGTCATTTTGGTATGATGCTTACCGCACTTTGGCATATTTTTAACTCACAAATTTTAACATCTAACAATTGCTTTGGTCGCCTGGTCTCTTGCTCAGACAGTCACATCAATCTCTTGAGAATCAGCAAGCAACAGTTTCTATTTTTACTGCTTTATTTACGGATTGGTCATGAAGAGCCGTGGCCATGGGGATAGGGTGTCGGCCTTATTCATCTCAGGACGTGTGTTCTATTCCTTGGTGAGGCCAGGGGTTTTTAATCTATCGGTGGTGAAATAAAAAGCCTAGCATGTGCAATGCGCGGCGACTGTTGAGCAAACAGCCTTTCAGTCTGGGCCCAGAAATCCATCCCGGCAGACGTCAGCAGAGCTACACAGCCCGTAATGATTGTTTGTTTTTAATTAACTGATTGATCTCAGCTGGAGGAGGGTGACTCCTGACTGCAACTCCCAGATTGTAATAGTATAGCACGGGCAACGCACAAGAGTGTGGCAAACGTTCAGGGAATCTGGTATTTAAAAGAGTCAGTGGACAACCTGAGCAGAGTAGGGTACGAGTAACTCAGACATTATCTTGCTAATAATTAGTTTATGAGTAGATCGGAAATCTGAAAAGGGGTGGCATGCTCAAAAACTTAAAATCCGCCTGTGAACTATTATCGTTACAAGATATGACATGATCTGATTATAATATTTTGCGTTCTGTCCTATTGGTCTGTGCGTCTAACAACACTAGTAGGATACACGCGGAAACAGCTCATTTCACAACACTAATGTTGAGTCAATTGCGAAAGTTTATTGATTTATCCGTATATAGACGACGTCCGAACTATTCAATCACAACAACAGATTACCAACATGTATTTAATTTCATTGTAGTTGAATAGGTCATAATTTCAACGCACTGGTATTCACGAGTAGGTTTACACGCATCTGCAGCCATCAAATGGTCAACTATTGCACTGGCTGAACAACAGCACCCAGCAACAATCCAACCGAGGGCCACTGTCATGGTAGGCGAACGCTGAGTACTTACCACTACACGAAGAGAATGAGATAGTGCAATAATAGCTCACAAATATAAGGGTTATCTGATGTAGTGTTTGGCCATGTCAGAACCATGTATGCCATTTCATGTGTCTTACGGCGGCGTTATCATATGTCGTGTCGATTAGCGTGGACGATCATGGCTCATCATCTCGCGCGACCACGTGAATCTCCTGCCACTACTTGGGGATTCAGCTCTAGACTACACTTAATGACTTGGTGTTCTCTCATTGGGTCATCTCTTCTCCTCCTGTCTTGTAACCTAATCTCCATCGGTGCTGTAGGACCAGCTAACTGTAGGACGAATGAAGCACAGACCGCCAGTACAGCATTCTCTGTCGGGAAATCTTGGGAGGCACCGCAATGGCTAGCACCCATCCTACACTTTCTGTAGGCAACTTTCCACTAAATCCTACACTTACTATAGACAACTTTCCACCAAATCCTACACTTACTATAGACACCTTTCTACCAAATTCTACACTTACTATAGACATCTTTCTACCAAATCTACACTTACTATATACAACTTTCTACCAAATCCAACACTGACTATAGGCAACTCTCACCTCCCATCGAACATCCTACGCTTATTATAAACAGCCTTCTACCCTCCCCCACTCACCTATCCCACACTTATTATATAGTACAACTTACTACCCCCCAGCCACTCATGCTACATACACTGTAGACTACAACTTGCTACCCCCACTCACCCATGCTACATGTACTACAGACTGCAACTTGCTACCCCCACTCACCCATGCTACATGTACTACAGACTGCAACTTGCTACCCCCACTCACCCATGCTACATGTACTACAGACTGCAACTTGCTACCCCCACTCATCCATGCTACTTATATTATAGACTGCAACTTGCTACCCCCACTCATCCATGCTACTTATATTATAGACTGCAACTTGCTACCCCCACTCACCCATGCTACATGTACTACAGACTGCAACTTGCTACCCCCACTCACCCATGCTACATATACTATAGTTTGCAACTTGCTACCCCTCCCCCCACTCATCCATGCTACATATACTATAGTCTGCAACTTGTTACCCCCACTCATCCATGCTACACTGACCCCAGAGAGGTGTAATGCTGAATCCATACTACACTGACCCCAGAGAAGTGTAATGCTGACTTGTGGGGCACATGATGTCAACCATTATAGTTAGTCATGCCTATGACTAACTTACAAACACGTGCTCACCAATAAAAGGCTGTCAACTGCAGTGAAAATCCGAGTGTCAAAATGTTGTGTAGAGCCTGTACTGTTGTGTTTATGTAAAACATGGGCAATAAGCAGCCAGGCTAAGAAACATTTAATGGCAGCGGGAATGTGCTTTCTGAAGAAAATGCCAAGAATTCCATGGACGGAGACACACACAGGCACGCACGCACGCAAGCGCGCGCGCACACACACATGCACGCACGCAAGCGCGCGCACGAATGAGACAATCTTTCAACCGGGAGATGAAAACCTTAACTTGATTAGGGAAATTTGACATAGACAGTCAACATGTTTTGGGCATGTTATGCGAAATACACTTGAAAAGTTAACGACAGTTGGTAAACTTGATGGGAGATAGACAGACAAATACCCGGATCACGGCGTCATCGGAATCGGAACACAAACTTGATCCGAGACTAGTAATTGTGGGTGATGCGTACCATGACGACCCACGCTTGACGACATGATACATGATGATGATGACTCGAATATAATCTGGTCGCATCAAGTTGCCACAGAAATAAAGTGAATCTTTAGTGAAATGTTGCTGAATGTGCAGGGTGTTGTGCAAACTTCACATACAATGCTGTAAATGTCATGAGATCGGCTGATTGTTTTCTTTCGCAGTTAAAAAAAAAAAAAAAAATTAAGTTGCATGTCCTTCACAGGACGTAGCAGTCAACCCCAGCATTTTCGCTGTTCGTGATTCCTGGGCAGATTTTACGTTCAGTAGTTTGCCATTGCTTTCTGAACGACCGTCTCCTATACCTTATTCGAAAAAACCAGCACCGCTGTGTTTCGAACCCGGGGTTCGAGAGAAAAAAACTGCTTTCGCAGTTACCGGTGCATTATTGGCTTGATCATCACGCGTTTATTATTGGCAATAATCTTGTCGGCAATCGTCATCCTTGTATCACTTCTTCTTCTTCTTCTTCTTCTTCTTCTTCTTCTTCTTCTTCTTCTTCTTCTTCTTCTTCTTCTTCTTCTTCTTCTTCTTCTTCTTCTTCTTCTTCTTCTTCTTTCTCTTCTACGTCTTCTTCCTTCTCGTCCACATCTTCCTGTCCCTACTCTTTTCTATTTACAACTTAGTATTTTTACACAGGATCTTCGTTTTATGTCGTTATCCGAGAAACCTCGAATTCCAATCTCACAAACGTGATATAATTACACACCAATAGTTTTTATAAGAATACACATCCGTAGGCGGGGATTTGAACCTGGTGACCTCTGAACCTAAGCATGACACAGAAACCACCGAGCCAGACTTCAGTGTGTTCATTCATTATTGACAGGGAACCTCATGTTGAGCGTAGGTGTAATTTCCTCACCCAGCCTCAAGCTGTACATAGATTTCCGCTAGGACAGCGTCGTGACGTCAAACAACGTTGCCCCGGGGTTGTGAAATATTAATCTCATGTACCAGAATTAAATCTGTCAGGTTTTTTTTTCTTTTCTGTTCATCTATTTTCAAGACTGTAGGCCTGGTTTATTCTATAAATAAATTGTCTCAACACGTAATATAGTGTTGCTATTTATGGCCCTAATAAGCCGTCGTTTTGTCTACAAAATATTGTCATTTTTTGTTATCACGAACGACTTAGCAGCAAGATGTTTTTCCCCGACATTTATTACTGTTGACATAGGCAATGAGCTGATGTAGTCACATAGGTCTTTAATGCTGTTTAATCTCTGCAGCTCTACGGCCAGCCTGCGTCTTATTGCTTGTTGTTGTTGACTATGGAGCCAAGATATACAAAATATGTGACGTTTTAAGTTGTTTTCATTGTTAATTGTGATCTTTGGCTGGAATGTGGTTTTGTCTGTGGATATTAACTTTGTTTTGACCAAGTTCCGGAAAGGATTTTGACTCTCAGTGTATCTCTTCACAGACATGATGAGCTCTTCTAATCCTTTAGCCCTATTTGTATCGTCTGCACATTCATTTACTGTTATTTGATTTCCACCAATTACAAATGGATCAAAGTTATCTCTGGTCTCATCATTTTTGACAATTCTCGTTACATTTCTGCATATATGCTGAATAGGTATGGAGAGAGATTGCAGCCCCGTCTTACTCCCTTTTGCACCTCAAAAGAAATAACCATCACAACGAAATAAACAGCACAGATAAATAAACAACGCTACGAAATAAACACATTACCAAATAAACAAACAAATGAAGCTACATTTCATGAAACTCGTATGTCGTCTTCAGGGACACACAGAAAATATATGCTGTATTTTGTTTCATTCTGTTCTTTGTGCCTGAACAAGAGGGTGGACATTTCATAGAAACGTAGCTTTTGTTTAGATTGTATCAGTGAGCCCAAATACCAGAGTTTCATTATACATATCTGAGACGATATCAACACCTGAACTGATAAACTGCACCAGAGAACGTGGGTTGTGGAGAGACACGATTGCACACACCAGTCAGCAACAAGGGAGAGGACAAGAAACCAGTTTTACAGTGACACGACATTGAAGCATACATAGAACGTGCACACGATCTTTGTATTAAATTAGAATTGTACAGTTAAAAAGAAATTACGCGCGCGCGCACACGCACACACACACACACATATATATATGTGTGTGTGTGTATGTGTGTGTGTGTGCATGTGTGTGTGTGTGTGGGGGGGGGGGGGGCGCTGGTCCTTTACAGAAGGTCGCTGTCATGAGAGGTCTGAGAACAGATTCTCGATCCTTTGCCAGTTCCTTTCATGATGCATGTGCATGCTCAAGATGTCTTCAGTGTCCTGCGTTCTTCTTCGTGCTGCCCGACCCCTGCCACTTGTCCCACAAAACCATGCCTTCTATCACTGTTTTCTACAAACCACTTTGACGCTTAATCTTGCCATCCTATTTCAATTTCTGACACATTTTTGCGTGGATGCTCTGTTCTGGTAGAGTGCCACTATTTCACTTCTTGGTCGGATAGACAGACATATATGGAGAGCTGCGGTGGCATAGTGGAAGGTGTCCTCCTTTTAAGACAGTGGTCCGAGTTCAACCCCCAGCAGATGCAGAAGTCGTGTCCCCTACTAGCGTAACTCTGGGATCGACCCAGTCTCATAACAGCACCGGGTACAGCTCCGAATGTTCTGGAAATTGTTTGGGGAGTAGAGACAGCGAGGACATCAACTGGCCATACTAGGTAATTATGCTCAAGACTGGAACATGTGAGGAGCACAGTGACCAGTGGCCTGCTTGTTGGCCCGGTTATCTGACGAGTGTTGGAGACTCACTCCAGACGGGCGTGTTTGTAAACATTTACCTGGCCTCCCAGGTAGATTCAGCATCTAATGGCTACCAGGAATAGTAAAGGCGGCCGCCATGGTATTCACCTCATCACCCATCAGGTGCTGATTTGTCTGTAGAAATACGAGAGCAGCACCATATGCCGGCTACATCCCATGGCGTGAGATGAGCGCCTGGAAATATGTGAAGTCCTAATATTTCACATCCCTAAGTCCGTGAGTCCTTTACCACATGTGTGTGTGTGTGTGTGTGTGTGTGTGAGAGAGAGAGAGAGAGAGAGAGAGAGAGAGAGAGAGAGAGAGAGAGAGAGAGAGAGAGAGAGAGAGAGAGAGAGAGAGAGAGAGAGAGAGATATGAGCGCCTGAAAATATGTGACGTCCTAATATTTCACATCCCTAGGGCGATGTCGTCTTTGTGTGTGTGTGTGTGTGTGTGTGTGTGTGTGTGTGTGAGAGAGAGAGAGAGAGAGAGAGAGAGAGAGAGAGAGAGAGAGAGAGAGAGAGAGAGAGAGATTGAGCGCATGTGTGCATGCATTAGTGCTCTCGTACGCACGCTTGAATGTTCGTGAACGTATGTGTGAAAATAAGGCTTGAATTATTGTTTGTGCTAAAGTATTGTCAGAAGAATGTTGGTCACAGCTGTTGTTATATGACAGATGGGGCAGTAAGTCGCCTATCAAACATTGCAGACAAGGAACAACCTTTATAAACTAGACCTGGCCACATAATACACGTTCTTAGCCACACAAGAAAATTAGGTACTGTAAACCTTTGCTTCTGTGTTGACTTGTGTTGCTTTTGCTTGTTGTTTAAAATGTAATACTTTCTGATTCGTGTTGTTGTTGTTTCCATCTGAGTGTTATATTCTTCACTGTGTGTGTGTGTGTGATTGTTGTATGTTTACTTTGTGTGTATGCGATTGTAAAATGCTTCTTTGTATGTGCATATGTGAGTGCGTTCGTGCATATATATATATATATATATATATATATATATATATATATATATATATATATATATATATATATATATAGAGAGAGAGAGAGAGAGAGAGAGAGAGAGAGAGAGAGAAGAGATAATTTAGTCTCGGGAGTCTGTTGCTTTGACTGTTCTATCTCAAGTAGTGAACCATTGTCCAGGTTAATTGCCCTCTTCCATTCCACAGGCCTCTTGGGTTTATGGAGATAGCCCCATATTTGTATAGAGCAGCCGAGACTCGATGTGGTCACGTCTGACTCCTTTACTTCACGTGACACATTTTCTAGTACTCCTTCTAGGCCGGGTCGACAGGGATTCGAATAGATAACTGGTGGGTTGGCAGGCAAACGTGCTAGCCACTCTGCTACTGCGAGCCCCATTAGTCTTGTACTTTACAATACAAATACTTGGGTTTGCAGAATTACAGTAGTAAACCGTGGGAGGAGAGTCACACTAACATCGTGGCTAGGGGTTACACTAACATAAACTTTTAGAGTGGGAGTTAGTACAGGGGTTACACTAACATAGCTTCTAGAGTGAGAGTTAGTACAGGGGTTACACTAACATAGCTTCTAGAGTGAGAGTTAGTACAGGGGTTACACTAACATAAAGGCTAGAGTGGGATTTAGTACAGGGGTTACTCTAACATAACTTCTAGAGTGGGATTTAGTACAGGGGTTACTCTAACATAACTTCTAGAGTGGGATTTAGTACAGGGGTTACTCTAACATAAAGGCTTGAGTGGGATTTAGTACAGGGGTTACACTAACATAACTTCTAGAGTGGGATTTAGTACAGGGGTTACACTAACATAAAGGCTAGAGTGGGATTTAGTACAGGGGTTACACTAACATAAAGGCTAGAGTGGGATTTAGTACAGGGGTTACACTAACATAAAGGCTAGAGTGGGATTTAGTACAGGGGTTACACTAACATAAAGGCTAGAGTGGGATTTAGTACAGGGGTTACACTAACATAACTTCTAGAGTGGGATTTAGTACAGGGGTTACACTAACATAAAGGCTAGAGTGGGATTTAGTACAGGGGTTACACTAACATAACTTCTAGAGTGGGATTTAGTACAGGGGTTACACTAACATAACTTCTAGAGTGGGATTTAGTACAGGGGTTACACTAACATAAAGGCTAGAGTGGGATTTAGTACAGGGGTTACACTAACATAAAGGCTAGAGTGGGATTTAGTACAGGGGTTACACTAACATAAAGGCTAGAGTGGGGTTTAGTACAGTGGTTACACTAACATAATGGTTAGAGTGGGGTGTGATACAGGGGTTACACTAATAACTTATATCTTACTGAATGACTTACTGACTGCATATTGACTATCCGTCCAGTCATCTGTTTTGTTAACTTATTAAAATGTATTAGCTAGTATATGCGTGGACACTTCATTGTCTATTTGTTTCTGTCCAGCAGAGCTCTCATAATTTCATTCTTGTTTCCTTCCTGTTAATCCTGCCGTCCCCGGGTTAGTTTCATTAAACTGTCAAAAAATGTGCTTCTGGCATGGCTGTGGGATTGAAACGGTGGCCAGACATGACAATGAGGAAATATCCCCGGAGACAGCACAACGCCATCAAATAATCAATATGTCAGGCTGAGACTAGAGTTCTTAAACACGTTCTTGAGGAAATTAGATCACGGACCAGGCAGAAATGGTGACACTGACAACAAGCATATGCTCGTCTCTGTCTGTCCAAAGACGGTGACTTGAGGAGACTTAGATCCGTTGACACATTGAAAGGGAGAGCATGAATACAAATGTCTTACAATATTGTATACAGATGGTGTAGTATGTAGAGTATATGCTGCTTGCTTCTATGCAGGATCGCAGCCTACCTGTTTTGTTCTGTCGTCCCTATACTTGTGGGAAGAACCGTACCTCGTCAGTATATTGTCGTACAGAGAAAACGCCTACTCTCTCCTTGCTTATTTGTTGCTTGTCTCGTTTGTCTGGCTTATTGTTCATTCGTCTGTCTGTCCATCCTTCTCCTTCTCCCTCCCTCCCTCTCTCTCTCTCTCTCTCTCTCTCTGTATATATGTGTGTGTGTGTGTGTGTGTGTATATATATATATATATATATATATATATATATATATATATATATATATATATATATATATACCAACACCAATACTTCTGGAACAAGACAAGCTGCAGAAGCTGCCGGATCAACAAAGCAATGCTCCAACTGTCCGCCTGTCGGATCAGTTGCCGACCAAGGTGTAGGGTCTGGTCTGACCTGCCATGGCATTCAGTCTTTAGGTTGCATGTCCTCGCACCAGGGAAAGGCTTCTACCCTCCCAGTTGCACTCCTCAGCCCGAAGCCGTTGGCACAACGTGGGGTGTCGGGTTTGGTGAGCGCCGGCCAACATTGCAAACAGAAAGCAGGTAGTACCGTCTACTGTTATTGGGTAGCTCCGTCATATTTGACCAAGATTGCTTTCGACTTTCAAATATATATATATATATGCTTGTCCATGGGAATGGGATTCACGTGGGAAACGTCCCATGGGATGGGACGGGACAGCAAACAATTGTATTTCCCAAGACAATAGCCATGTCATAGCAACTTTTAAAAAAACCTTTTTAAAGCCTTTTATCCTTCCTTTTTCTTTATGTACTTTTATCAATTCTTTATCTCGTGATGGGATACCGGATAGATTAATAAATGCGCTCATGCGATCATATTACCAACTTTTCAATGCCCATTAAAAAAAATTACTCGCATTAATTTAATAAAGATGATGAAGTATTGTTAAACCACATTCCGAATATTGTTCAGATTCTGTACATACATGAGAAATTCAAACCTTTTTTTGACAAATTAGAAATTGATGGTGCTACATCTCATTTAATTTTGCTGTTATACTTCCTCCTAGACTATCAGTTGTACAGAGTTATTGTTGATATTGACGAAGAAACTTCTAGCAGCATGGTGAAGAAATATTGTCAGAACTTTCAGAAAATTATTGGAGAAGAACTGTGGCCATATTGCGGCAGTTCTTTGGCAGTTACTGCAGCATTCCTTACTGGAGTTGACATTATAGCCAAAATAGAAGACATGGTCAAGTCAGTTGTTATTAAGAAGAACAGGATTGTGGACACCAATAAATGGGCCAATGATTAGATCGCTTCTTCTAAGTCTGTTGTTCCAACTGTTATTTCATTCATCAAAGATTTAAATCTTTATTCTGAATCATCTGCTGTATGTGAAGTAGCAGGAATTGTAGAACAAAAGCCGAAAAGTGATTTTGACTTATTTTTTATCCTCCACCAAACAAAACACTTAAGTTTGATGACCCCAGAAACAAATGCCTTGAGGATGAAGTCACCATGTTTCAAAAATTACGGCAACCAACTTCACAACCATTAAATTATTGGAAAAATGAACATAGATTTCCACTGCTAGCAGCAAGTGCGAAAATTGTCTTGGCCATACCAGTGTCCTCAGCGGCAGTAGAGCGCTTATTTAGTGCAGCTGGATTGTTGTTGAGTTACGAAAACGGATGTTACCAGCTCTCGTTATAAACTCGTGTGTATATCAGATTCGCATGTAAGATGAAAATTGTGGAAATGGTTCAGGGATTACCTGGATTAACTGAATTGTTAGAAACAGTCGATCAGCAGGAAATTGATAATTGAAATAAAGACGACCATGGGTGCAGTTGGTGGATGAAGTTGAAAAGCAGCCAACAGATAGTTGTAGGTTATTTTCTCCAGCTTCACGACGGTAGGCAGAGGATCTCTTCTTTTTTTTGGGGGGGGGGGGGGGGGGGTGTGAGGGGACAATGGCTACTGTCATTGACAAGTATGGTCACTGCTAGGAAGGAAAGCAATGGCAAACTACCTTCTTTACAGATGCCAAGAATATCATGTACTGCAGTCTTATCGATAATCAGAGAAATGGCGTAAATGGGTGCTCCATAGGAGCCACCTCGCCCGGTAGTGGTAGTCATGTGCCCCAGACCGTCAGCAGGCGACTAAGTGCAAAAGAGTATTAACATTGAAAATAGGAACTTGGAATGTAAGAACTATGAGTGGGGATGGAAAATTTGATAACATTAAGAATGAAATGAGAAGACTAAATATTAACCTGTTAGGTGTATGTGAGACCAGATGAACAGGTATGGGCATTATAACATCTGAGGAATATAGAATATAGAACAAATAAAGATCGTAAACTGATTAGAGTCATTAGACGTAGACAGTCAACATTTTTTGGGCATGTTATGAGAAGAAATGACTTTGAGAACTTGGTAACAACTGGCAAGATCGAAGGGAAGAGACCAAGGGGAAGACCGAGAAGTAAATACCTGGATGGCTTGGCTACATGGTATGGTCGAGACAGGAACACGGAGCTGATCCACGACTCTAGTGATCGAGTGAGATGGCA
The DNA here is from genome assembly GCA_014155875.1 of Cepaea nemoralis. NCBI lineage: Eukaryota > Metazoa > Mollusca > Gastropoda > Stylommatophora > Helicidae > Cepaea > Cepaea nemoralis. The sequence goes on along the minus strand of JACEFZ010002440.1, from coordinate 222,338 downwards.
AAACATGACCGCCCACGCTTATCGGCATGGCACATGATGGATGGGAAGACGACCGGAGTGATAATAAACATCTCGCTCATCTAGTGCTGGTTGGTCTAAATGTATTATCCTAGCACCGTAAACGCAATAGGCCCCACTGCGTGTAATTGAATCATATATATATATATATATATATATATATATATATATATATATATATATATATATATATATATATTATTGGATTGATTTTTTTTATTGGCACCTTGCCGTCTTGACAGACGATAGTTTGTGATTTAAAAAGGCATAACAACTTTTAACTATGGCGGTAGCGAGTGTGACTGATAAGGCCAATTTGCGCTGTAAATGTCCGTTCACAGTGGGTGCATGTGAACACGTGGTCATTTCCACCATCATGTACCATCTTACGTCTCAAACGCTTGATGTGTGACTTTTCTGCAATAATTTTCTCCTTTGACTTTATTCCATTTCTGATATTTGCCCTCCATGCAACACGTTCAGCGGCGACTTGCTCCCGATGTGCATTATCAATGCCTGTATCAATCATGTCCCGCTTACACACATCTTTGTATCGTAGTAGAGGCCGACCCTGAGATCTCTTACCCATCTGTAATTCACCAAAAAAGATATCCTTTGGTATTCTACCATCATCCATCCTCCTAAGATGTCCTATCCATCTAAGTCTACGAAGACTGAGCATGGAATAAACTGTCACACAACCTGATCTTTCCAATACTTCAGTATTTGTGATTTTGTCTTGCCACTTAATACCAAGAATTCTTCGCAGACACCGCATATGAAAGCTGTTTAAGTTATATTATATATAAGTTATATATATATCTTCTTCTTCTTCCTCTTCTTCTTCAGCGTTCCGAGCCATTGAGGTTCTTTGCTGCAGATACAATCCGTCTCCATTCGTCTCTCTGGTTGACCTCTTGCCTTCTGGTTGACCTCTCTCGTTGATTCCAAGTGCTTGTAGGTCTGTATATATATTATCTCTCCACCGTCTTCTTGGTCTACCTCGGGGTCTACGGTCATTTATTTCCTGAGTGTAAGCGAGTTTTGTTTCCATATTATCTTCCTTCCATACTTTCTATAATGCCCCAGCCATTGTAGTCTATAAGCCTTCATGATACCAGTGATTAGCGGGGACTTAAACAGATCATAAATGTCTTTGTTACTTCTTCTTTTCCACTCTCCACTTTGTGTATCCCTAATGGGTCCAAAGATGCGTCTTAAAACTTTGTTCTCAAAGGTTTGTAACAAGGCTTCGTCTCCTTTCGCTGTACTCCAGGTTTCAGAGCCATACAGCACAACTGGTCTGATCAGTGTTTTGTATATTGTGATTTTGGTGTTGCGAGATAGCGCATTTGATTTTAGTAGATGTTGTAGTGCATAGTATATCTTATTTCCAGAATTGAATCTAGTTTGTATTTCTTCCCTTATGATGTTGGAGCAGTTGAAGATTGTACCCAGGTATTTGTATGTTTCCGTTCTTTTAATGGTCATATTATCTATTTGTATGTGGCCAGAGGTTTTAGCCATTCCTTCTCTTGAAATTACCATATATTCTGTCTTATCTTGGTTGATAACCAGCCCCATCTGTTGGGCTTTTTCCTTTAAGTGAGTCAGTATTCCCAATGTCTTTTGTTCATTTCCCCCCTATATATATATATATCGAAGAGGGAGGGGGTAGAAGAGAGAGAGAGAGAGAGAGAGAGAGAGAGAGAGAGAGAGAGAGAGAGAGAGAGAGAGAGAGAGAGAGAGAGAGAGAGAGAGAGAGAGAGAGAGAGTTCAACAATCTCGATGCCATAAATTCAGATGGGGCTTGATAATGAACCCTAAATCATGCTATCCTAGGAGGATGAAGTGTTACATTAACCGTGGAAGATAGCCCTCTATGCAAACTTAATGACGATGACATCTAAGAGTGGATCGGAGTTAAGAATTCTTGCCAAGTTATATCCACATCTATTGATCGGGGACGTCGTTGAAAGCACTGTAACTTCTCATAGGATAGCGTGGGGTGATTGAAAAGAAACTGGCGAAGGCGACAAGAAAGTGGTGTAGTATATTCTAGTCTACAGTAGACCGTGCACGAAGCTGCTCGTGGAACAGAACCAAGGGGAGCGGCGCGGCTTTGAGCTGTGGCGTTTATCTTTAACTTCTGAGGCCATAAATAGGTAACTCTCTTCTCTCTCCTCCTCCTCCTGCTCCTCCTCCTCCTCCCCCCCCCACCATCCTCCACTGAAAACTTTTAACAGTTGAAGAAAGAAATAAGGAAAAATGGGTTGAAATAATATCAAAACCAGAGTTACTAAAGCCAAGGCCCGCCAAAAATAAACAGAAGCTAATAAATAAGTTAGGACGAGGATAAGTGACGGATAACAGACAATATGTGGATGACCCAGCAAGAGAGGTAGAAATAGCAGCAACCATAGGAATCTATAAGTGTTACTTTATAGCACCATGAAGAAAAAAATCAGGAAAATACAATTAGCCAAGTAGACAGATCAAAAATAGTAATATGAGAGTTCTTACCAATTTCGCAGAATAGAAGGACTACAATGGATTAGAGAGTCACCAATGAACAGCTTATGAAACAAAGCGAACAAGCTCCAGCGAATCGAGAGTTGAGGAAAAGACATTGGTGCTGGATGGGACACACATTGAGAAGCGCTGTTTTTTTCTGGATCTCACAGGGCGAACGAGATAGACTAAGAACTAATAACACATAGAGAAGAGAAATAGAGACGGAGATGAATGATATGATGACATCGAGCAAACTGCAGGAGATGATAAAGGATAAAAGGGACGTGGGGGAGTTGGTTGGGGGTCTGTGCTGCATTGGGGATCAGAAAAAAGAAGAAGACGTAGAGAAATATATGACGTCTAACCTCATTTATTAATGTCACCCACTCACGTTACGTTAAGTCTTTATAATAGATTCTGGTCCTTTGTTGCTATAGTCTTGAGGCATATCAGGTTAGCGGAAAGAGCAGTTATTAATATAATTTATACTCTCCACCCTCCCTGCTTCTCCTTTCGTCTTTGTCTGTAGGTCTATCAGTCATGTATAGATTTTCTTATGCGTCAACATATATTGCATGCACTTGTTTTTTTTCCTTTTCTAGCAACACCTGTTCAGCTAGGCGATACTGCACAAAATAGAATGTGTATGTATGTGTCTGCATGCGTGAGTGCGTGCGCGCGTGTGTGGGCGTGTGTGTGCTCGCGTGTGTGGGCGTGTGTATGCTCGCGCCTTTGTTGATGACAGTGTTTCCTCTAGCTTGTCATAGTGTTTATGATCGCCGTCGGATGTGGTTGCGTGTACTCGCAGCCTCCTCGGAGCGGGGATTTAAACACAATGACCAACATGTCCGGGTTGAGCTCGTATAGCATGTATACCAAGGTTTGTTTCCTCTAAACAGATTCCATCACAGGTACCGGGCTCTATCTACCCGTGGGTAGGTATTCGTGCCTAACCATTTTCACAGGGCAGTGGCTTTACGGCCTACTATTTCCAATTTGTAACTGTCTTGGGATTTGTAAAGTGCACAACTTGCGCACACGGCAAATAGGACACCCTGATCAACACTCAGCACAAAAACACAAACACACACACACACGTCACAGACACACGCACTCACGCACGCGCACACACACACACGTCACACATATGCAGACCATGGATTTTGAGCAGTATCGCAAACGCCATAACACGACTGGAGTACCAACAACAGAATCTTAAGACAACATTGGCGGCATCATGATTCCCTCACAGTTAGTTAGTAAGTCGACAGATCAGCCTCACTGTCATGGAACCATTCAGCCCATAAGTGCTCGGATGCCGTCCTCAGTAGCTCCCTCAGCGTGCAGCGGCTGACGGACTATTTCTGTGCTGGTGGACTATTCTTCTTTGACCCTCTGCATGACGTTCTTCTCTAGCTTCACCCCTGTTGACTTGATGTTCCTGCAGTGTGGTCAGGCTTGTATATTCAGTCATCACTTGCAGGCATTCAGTATGCCATCCCGGTCCATCGTTCGGCCGCTGTCCACTTTAGCCCCGCCTGCAAACCTGTCAGCTTGTTCATTTCCTTCTACACCCGGCGTGTCCTGTCACAAACATTAAATTGATTTTTGTCAGCCTTGACCCCCCTCAGGAACTCTTCCCACTGTCTTCGAGGTCAACCCATCTCGATCTTCTCGAGCATAGTCATCGAGTCACTAAGAAGGCATGCCTGGGTGAAAGTCACTTCCATGACCGCTGTAGTCAGATTACTTATTGTCAAGGCGAAGGTACTCAGTAATGCTTTACAGTTCATCCTGGTGCTTGAGGCGTAACAGCCTATGAGCTCCTGACGTCTCCAACAACAGACCCAGCCTGTGCACATGACCACATCACCCTAAGATTGATTGATTGATTGATTGATTGATTTAGGAACCCATCACAGCATTCGGGGCATTCACATAAGCGCTCCTCCCCATTCCCAGCAGCCAGCGAAGTGTTCCAGCACCAATAGTACCAGTAGCAATCCGACCATATGTCCGTCTTGCCCTTCCTCCGAGCGTTTTGCGTCAGCCAGATCCCCTCGTCACTCCTCGCTGTCTCATTCTTGCCAGACCATGGTGATCCACCCGCTCCTCCGAGGTGCAGACGCGCTCCCACAAGGCCGCAGCCACGTACGCTCCGCCATGCATCAACACTCCACCAAGTCTTGTAGAACCAGCCAATCCGTCAGCCTGCCCACGTCCCAGCACACCGGCACGCCCCGGAGAAAAGATCCAGGCGACGCTTGCCACCCGCGACCTCCCTCAGAAAAATGTTCAAATATTAAGACCTGAACTCCTGCCTCCACAACTACAGGGTTCTTTTGTCTGCATTCCCTGTCCTGTCTGGCGCATACTGAAAACACTCTTTTAGTACGCGTACCTGTTCTTCAGTAGGTTCTTTGTCCTTAAGAGAAATAAGACCTAGGCCTGACCCATCCAGGATTTCCAAATTTTAACCTGAGGAAAACATGTCCTTCACAGTAAATAAAGTGGCAAACATTTATTTTGTTGATTGGCACTCATAAAAAAGAAGAGGATGTGTGGGTGAATTAAATAATAGGAGCCTGCAGACGATATGAGCGTCGAGTACTTGGAACTGGTAGCACAATATTCACGGTTGTACACGTCGTGGCCTCCAGCCACCCTCGGATGGGAACTCAAGTCTGTGGAAATGCCATCTGGAATTAGACGACAGTTCAATAGCTGTCTGAACTGTGCCATGTTTACTGTGTGTAAAACTGACGGAGCGCGCACACATATAAGTGTCTGGTATTTAACTAGGATAATACCCACACCGCGAGCTTAAAGGCTTACAGCGCAACAGGTCGCCATCGTTGCCTTTGTGAAACTTCGATATCAAGAAGCGATCAGATAAGAGTAAGTAGAGAATTACTTCAACTGTGCAAACAGCTAACAATTAGAGTCATCACGGAGTCACACATATTAAGATGGCTAGGCTGTGCTAAGATGGTAGACTGAAGGAATAAGACCACGAGAGCAAACAATACGAAGATAATAGTAAGTGTACAATTAGGTAAAAGAAGTATAATGTGAAACCTAGAATAATTTGTGGTTTTGCAACACTGAAAATATATTGAACTTACAGCCAAGAATCTCGAATGCTGGAAACAATGTCGCCGGGAAAGTAAGACAGTGCTACACCGATATGTTTGTGTGGTTTTATTTTTGTTGTTAGTGTTTTCGTGCTCTTGTTTCTTCTAGTTATTTAGTGTGTATGTGTATTATGTCATTAACTTGGCCAGTCAAGCAGTATCCAATCCCCAAATCAGTTTAGCATGTATCTGGAAGATATATTCTGCATGAGACCATGAATATAAAACACCGGCATTGATTGGAGGCTGCCCACTGTTCAGTCTAGGATATGCTGAAGCAAATCTTATAGCAAGCGCAGTATCAGAATTCCTGGATCTTCGGCAAGATGTGTTGCGCTGGAAATTAGTTCAACAAACAGCAAGTTCGTTGTAAATAACTGTAACATCATCATCATGCTGAATTGTAAACAGGTTGGATATATGTATACTTGTCACTCATGCATCACCAGCAACTGATCACACGCTGGTTGAAAGCTGCTTACATGACATTGTTTGTTTTTAAAACATTGTCCCGAAGGATTTTCCTGCTATGAGTCTATGATGTTATTGGGTCATCTCATTTTGTAGGCCTGCGTGCACATAGGAATAGATGGCCAATCTTTCATTCACTTAGTAGTCGACCATCCCATGTGATGAACCCTCGTTCGACCGTGCTCATGACATTATCAGCGCAGTCCCCTATCAACTTGGCTAACATAGCCGCTACAACACGCCGTGCGTTTCTTAATTCTGAATTTGTCACCCAGTTGTCACATTAGTCCACTCTGTTTGAACTGTCACATTAACCCCCTTCTGTACTAGAATTATTATTTCAACTATTGTAGATGCACGGTGCCGGTCTCTCTGGCGTAGGGTTTAGCGTCTTTCTCCGTAATCCCGTATATTCTCGTGAGTAACGCAGCTGCGCGAGATTCGGTAGCGGTTCACGCCGCGTTGGTTACTTACAGGAGTATGTGAGCCGGTCGCTCAGAAAGCAATGGCAAACTACTGAGCGTAATCTTGCCTAGTACATCAACAGCAGCTGAAAATGCTGGTGTTGACTGCAACGTCTTGTAACATTTAAAAAAAAAAAAAAACAGATGCACGGTTTATTAGTTGAAAGTAGCAAATGCTTCGGATCGAACATGTTCAAATAACAACTGCCTGAGACAGGCAGATGTAAATACATCGGGTTCACTGTATGTAAAGATAGAAGGAAGTTCAGGAACAGATCAAAATAAGACAGGGGCTAGTCTCATATGTCATGACACGACTGAATGCGATCTGACCTTTCAATGACATCAGCTTTCCTGTGGTAATCAACTATGAAATTGACTTCGTATTATCTTGTATGACATTGGAAGCTGGACACTTGTCACAGATTTAGAGTGAATAACCCAGGCTTATTAGAATTCAGATGTGTCAGAGAACTCCTTCGGATGCCATTAAGGAATCAGTAAATACATGTTCCTGCTACTAGAACCACTCTTGTAAGTTGTGACAAGGTGATATACAGCGCGGTCATGTTTACTGGCCCGAATTTTCATGGGAGAGAAAAATAAAAACAAAACACTTGTCTTCAGAGTTACATTGAAAGCAAACGGCAAAGAGGCAAATATAATCTATCCTGGACTGAAAAACACTTCGCAGTTACGGTTGAAGTCAAGCGACACAGAATCGTACACAATCAATCCTGTGGGGGACAAGAAACAGTCTAAAGCTTACGGCAAAATACTTAGTACTGATGATAGGAGGCTGCGGTATACAGTACAAATACAGATATGAACTAGAAAAAGTGACGAACATATTATGGACAATAACGGTGAAGACCCCTTTCAGCGCCCTGAGACTCATTGGCTATACTGTGCTAACCCCATTTTGTTATACATCAATTAGCCATCCATGGTGATGTGGTCCGTCTCACGCCGGCTGCCTTTACATCCAGAACATTTTCTGGTTCTAATTTTAGGCTGAGCCTGGGGGAAATACGCCAGTTAAAAATACAATCCCCGCTACAAGAGGCATTCTAACGACTGGCGAGCAAGCGCGCTAGCTCCCGCGGCTGCCAGCATATTATGAGCAGACTATAAGAGACGACGTGTGTTGCCTTGCCTGGTAGCACCGAGAATCATCTCTTTTCTCAAACATCTATCACTCGTGTTCTTGTTACGTTCTCTCCTTGAATAGTTATCCATGCTACTTGGTCAGTCCACCCGGCAGCTTATGCCTATCATCGTGTTTCTAGCACTCTCAATCCTTTCGGTTGTAACTGCATTACCCAGCCCTCTCATTCAATGACGCTGCTTCAACATAGATTGTCTGGTTGTCATCTTATCTATTGTAGTAGGTCCTATGCGAAGCGCCGTTCTCATCACGACCCGCCGGACAGAATATCGGCATTTTGCCAGTTTCATAGACTCGTACATTTGTATGCCCAATGTGTCTTTCGTGTCCTGTGTCGGACCTCTGCCTCTTCTCCGAGGAGTCATAGCTTTCATTAATGTCCTTTTAAGCCACTGTAATGTTTAAAGTGCCCGTTTTTTTTCAGTGTTCCACAGATGATGCCAGTTTTCTTTGGTTTTCACATCTGGCAGAGAATGTGATTATTTTCCTTCTTAATCCATGGGTTGCTAAGAGTGTTTTTGTAACATTTACTCTCAAAGGCGCTATTTTTCCTCTTTGCCACAGAAGTGATGAATATTCTCATTAGGTGCTGGGCTGATCGTGACTGCAATAGAATATAACGCCTACATGAATGGGCTATGATTCACTAGATTATTAAGTTTTTCTGTACTTAGAAATAGGAACCATGGCAGTGTAGTAGCTAATGCAGTAGTGTGTCGGGCCAGAGTTCATAGGTTCAGATCTAAATCCTGAAGGCAGGCATCCCCAAGGTTCGACTTGTTCGTGACCTCATGGCTTCACGTTAGACCCACTCATAAAAACTTTGGCTCAGACTGTGATACTGCCCCATCACACATTTTCTAATATATATATATATATATTTTTTAATGTGAACCTAGCGCTATAACTCCAAGATCTCAAGGAGTTGGCGACTATTTTTTTATGGTGAGACAATTGTCTGGCACCGGAATGTTTCTTAATGGAGCCGAATGGGAATTGTTGCGCTCCCCCACGGTACAGCTAGGCGCTCAGACATTTCGCTTACAGGCGATCAGAATGTCTACTCACTCGTGCTTCGTGTCTTCGCATAGTTTCGAGGACATTGTACAAATTATTCCCGAGAAGAACACATTGTGATTTTCCTCGCCTTAACTAACATCTTTTGAGTGGACTGGGCTGGCACTAACTTTTACAGGGTATGAGATTTGTCTGGTACAGGGAGAGAGTTGCTATGTCTCGTTCAAGGAGAGGTTTTCTGTTTCTGGTACAAGGAGAGGTTTTCTGTGTCTGGTACAGGAGTGGTTTTCTATGTCTCGTACGGGAGATGTTTTCTTTATCTGTAACAGGAAAGGTTTTCTTTATCTGTAAAAGGAACAGTACGACAGTCCTTCGATCCAAGAACACTCAGAGATACACTCGAACTGGTGGAACTATTGGATACTATGGACTTAACAACAAACACATGGCATGCATGGATATTGCCTCTTTATTCACCAACGTTCCATTAGATGAGACCGTGAATATAATAAGCGAACGCAGTAGAGACAAACAACTAAAACTAGGCATACCATCAGCTATTCTAGAGAGGCTAGTAAAATTATGTACTGCCAACATACAATTTAATTTTCTAAACAAGTCATATCGCCAAATTGACGGAGTGGCCATGGGGAGCCCACTTGGGCCTATTCTAGCGGACATCTTCAGGCACACTTAGAAGAAAAGAGATCATCAGAAATCAATAACTTGGCCTTTTACCGTCGTTACGTGGACGATATACTAATTATCACCACAGACGAGCTATAAGCAACGTCGTTCCAGGCCACAATGAACGAGACACATATAAACATCTCTTTATCTATGGAATACGAACACAACGAAGCGTTGCCGTTTCTAGATATCCTAATGAGACGTAGAGCAGACGACACAATTCAAAGATCGGTGTACCGCAAAGAAACATGGACTGGCCAATACTTAAATTTTCAGAGCTTCGCACATGTCCAGTACAAACGGGGCTTAGTACGGACCCTGTTTGACCGTGCTAGGAAGATATGCACCCAGGACACACTGACAGAGGAATTTGAAACTCTGAAGAATGCCTTAAACCTGAATGGGTACTCCACAGGATTTATAAAGCGCCACTGCCAACAGCCCAAACCGAAATCAGAAGTAACTACAGTACCTAAACTCAAGGTATTCATTCATCCAGCTAACCTTCCGAGGAGATGACGTAATGCAACGTCTGCGGGACCGGCTCACCACAGCAGTCGAGCGAACATTCTGTGCTGCAGCTCTAGTCATCAGGTACAGAACAGTACCGATCCCCGTCCCAGCAGTAAAAGAACCTGTAGCTTTGTCAAATCAAATTGTATTTACCAGTTTACATGTAGATGCGAGGCCATCTACATAGGCAGGACTGAGCGACAGTTACATTCCAGGGTTTCGAAACATATTCCGAATTGGGTGGACAAGATACTACACACAGAAGATGGTAGCCTAGGCAGGCCGACACACCGGAAAAGTCTGGCTTCATCGGTCGGGAGACATGTGCTCGAGAGCGGTCACGTGGGTTAAAGAAACAGTGCCTTCCGGGTGTTGTTCAACACGCAAAGTATTCGATTGTTAAAGTTTGCTGAAGCTATAATAATCAACCTTCGTAAGCCGTCCTTGAGCAAACAGAAAGACATGTTAGTCAGTTTAAAATTACCGTGGTAGACAATCGACATTACTGTGCGAACATGTGTACATTTCAGTTTGAAGGATTTATCTAATTAATTCACGTAAGTTGTATGATTTCTGCAGTATGTACCTGACGAGATACAGCGAAATATGCCAGACAATAAATCGTGCAATCTATTGTTTGTGTCTTCGTTATTCAAAGGTTTTCTATGTCTGAAATATCTGCAACAGGAAAGCTGTTCTATGTCTGCAACAGGAGAGGTTATCTGTGTCTGCAGTGTCTGCGACAGGAGAGGTTTTCTGTGTTTGGTACATAAGTGGTTTGCTTTGCCTGGAACAGTGGGGAATTTTCTGTCGGTTACGGGCAGGAGTAACATCAACTTAGTGAGTTGCATTGCGCCATTTCTTCAATACTGTGATTCAGCACATCCGACTTCGACAATCATTGTTCGGGTTTGCTTTCCCTAGCGTTTTTCTGCCCCTAGTCAAGTAGGTGTATCACATCATCTGGCCCCTGCCCCTTGACTTGTCCGACATGAGAGACCCTACCAGTAGCTGCGCTACCGTCGGCATAGCTCTTGTGTTCATTGGAACAGGCAAGCCTCAAGGCAGGGGTTTTCTATGTTTGGTACAAAGAGAGATGTTTTAAATGCCAGGTACAGGGAGATCAGGTACAATGAGATATTTTTGTATATCTGGTTGATTGATCGATTGATTGATTTAGGAACCGACATCACAGCATTCGGGGCATTCCCATAAGCGCTCCGTCCCCATCCTCAGAAGCCAGCGAAGAGTTCCAACCCCAATAGTACCAGTATCAATCTGATTATATGTGCGTCCCGCCTTTCCTCTGAGCGTCGAGCATCGGCCAGATCCCCTCGTCACTCCACGCTGTCGCATTCTTGCCAGACATGGTGATCCATTTGCTCCTCCGAGGTGTACACGTGCTCCCACAAGGCCCCAACCACGTCTGCCTTATCATGCATCAATACTCCACCAAGTTTTGTAGAGCCAGCCAATCTGTCTGTCTGTTCATTCCCCAGCACTCCAGCATGCCCCGGAGAAAAGATCCAGACGATGCTTGCCACATATCAGATATATATCTGATACAGACATATTCAGTACACGGAGAGGTTTTATATGTCTCGTGCGGTGCACTTTCATTTGTCTGGTACAGGGATAGATTCTCTGTGTCTGACATAGAGGTTTTCTTTGTTTAGTTGTATACCTTTTACACACACACACACACGCGCGCACACACACATACACAATTTATCTCGCAAAAATGAAAGCAATATACCACGTATGTAATGACTAATTGCAATCCTCACTTCACTGTACTCCCATACATTTGATCTGTAATTGTGACCTCACGTTTATAGTGATTACAGAACCGCCATGGCCGATCCCATATGTTCATTTTACTGGGTCTGTTCTCACTTGACTGCATGTTCTTCCACCGTATATCTGCCACCGTGGTTTCTGCTCCCCAGTCTTACTATTGTGCTAGTTTCTAAGTGCCTGCCTGCGGGCTTGTATGTGTCTTCATTTCTGCTTCTGTATCATTGTGCCAGCCTTCGACATTGTATTGTATACTGTCACAATCCCCTGCAATAGACAGACATTTGCTGTTGTCTAAGGTCCCTCTAATTTGTAGATGTCACTGAGTATTGCAGGGTGGATCAGCCACATTTATCACAACACAGATCATTACTTTTATCCACATTTATTAGGCACTTGAGAACACCGGTTTGCACACACATGCATTTTATTAACTACTAGACGACCCGGCCCGGCTTCGCCCAGACTCTAGCGGGGAGCGTCTCATTGAATTCATATACATTTCTCTAAGCGCACAGAGTACGTGTTCGGCCCCTGCTCCCGTTCCCGTTGCTCGTATTTCAGTTGGATCCGCAGGAGTGAGAACAACATCTGTACAAAATTTCATCTCAATCGGATGGACCGTTCGGGAACGCATAAAGGACATACACACAAAGAAACATTACTGTTCATAACTAATTTATGGTTTAATCAGAGAGTGAGTTCCCTTGGAGCAAGATGGCGGGCCTGTTTCTGAAGCTCGTAATGCCTTTTTCTTTCGTGCTTGAGGAAAAATTGTTGATTTTAAGCTCACAAACTATGTCAGTTGGCTCCGCGGGAGTGAGAACAACATCTGTACAAAATTTCATCTCAATCGGATGGACCGTTCGGGAACGCATAAAGGACAAACAAACAAACAAACAACTTGCCCACACTGAATTTTCCACCAGGCGAAGTTTTCCTTAACTTCGCCAAAACTCCAATTCTCCTGGCTAAGTTTCCCTAACTTAGTCCCGAACTCAACTACTCTCCATTTGCCCAAACTTCTGTCTTTATTCAGCCTCCTCTGGACCACCCATGAACATTTATTTCACCCTTGAACCCAATTACCGGTTCCCATGAAAATACCTTTCTGGGTTTCCCTTGTCTATCCCCTCTTTAGCACGTTCCTCTCTGTCCACGGGTGACTCAAACTAACATGTACGTGCTATAACAATCCACTGTTTGGAGCTCCCCCATTGTCTTGGAACTTCTTAATCAACCTCTCTGGCCCCACATCCGCCTTACTCTAATCTTCACCCCTGTGACCTAGCATTGTTCTTTTAATATTCTTAACCCCTACATCTGCCCTACCTTGGCTTTTATCACAGCTTTTATCAAACAGTTTTCAAATGATGGGAGAGTAATGCTTCTCTAAATTTGTGAACGAGCAAAGTAACGATGCGTGAGTAGCAGTGAGTATACATCCCTCATACTCTCTACTCCATCCCGTGAACATTTTAACTACCATACTAAATAATAGAGCAGGTAACCGCCAGTAACCTAACACATTACTCATACATAAAAGAAAAAATCCCACTTGTGTACCTACAAGTAACATACAATACTTACAACTTGCACCTTGTGACAGCTAACAAGATGTCAATTGAAACGAAAATGAAAAATGTTAATGTGCTACACCGCCCGTGTATTCCTGTCTGGACGTGACGCTTGAACAATGAGCAGTGTCACCTTACCCCACACCACATTTTATATCTGCAAGTTTCTAGTAAAAAAGAACAGTTAATTGTCTTCGTTGATCCATGCCCTTGGTGGTTTCTGGAGAGTAAGTCTGCCATGATATTGTCTTCTCCACGTATTGGCATTGAAACACATGAGCACTGCATCCGTAATATACTCCATCGATGAACACGTGAGTTTTTCATTCCTGCTGTATGTTTGAAAGTCACTGGCTGGTGGTCTGTCTACACCAGTGTTTCCCAACGTGGGGCCCACTCCCCACAGGGGGACAATTCGATTGTTAAGGGGGGCAATTCGAAAATGGAAGAAATCGGCTGAATATAACAAAACGGGGAGACTTGAGACTGAAGTTAACTAAATTGGAACCTGACATAAGATCTCTTTGCAGCAAGCATCAAGCGCAAGGATCTCACTAAATTTAAATAATAAATAATTACTAATAATTAAAATAATATAGAAAAATCTTTCATTAAAATTATTTTGTACTTGAATTTCAGTTCTCCATTATATGTTTTGAAAATTTACTTACTGTGTTTGCTCAATAATTACCTAATTACCTAGTGATTTCTTCCTAAAACCTATCATTCAAGTTTCTTTAGTGAACATTTCAATTTTTGAATATTAAAAATAATGTATATGTTGAGGAAGGGGGGGGGGGGGGGGGGGGCGTGGGGCGGGGAAGGGGGGCAATATGAATTTTAGAAAGGCTTAAGTGGGGCATGGCACAAAAAAGGTTGGGAAACACTGGTCTACACGATTTGTCTGCCCATTGAGTACCGCGACCGTTGCATGCATAGACCCTATAATAGCCAGGGTGTCACGTTGCAAAGTTGATCATTTTGTCTCTGGTGGCGAAAGTTCACTGCTGACCTGTAGCACTGGATGCACGAAAGGATTCTTCTCTTGTATCACACATCCACCAGTTCCTGTCAATGGTGCGTCTCCCTAAGAGTACATTGTAAGTCAAGATTATGGAGCATAATGGGGCGACCCTTTGCCGTGAAGTTGGAACCGCGACTAACTAACGATAGGAAGCGTCTTTTAGTTATTCTTTTCACTTGCTTTTCCTGAGTGTGTTCTACCCAGCCAACGTCTTTCCTCACATTTTGATTCACAGTAGTCTTTTGTGTGTGTGTGTGGGGGGGGGGGGGGGGGCGGGCGCGCGCGTGTGTGTGGCTTTATAAAATTTCTTAGCTCCAAATTGGTGATATTTGTATACCATTGTAATCATTCTGCATACACACACACGTAAGCGCGCGTATACGCGCTCGCGCGCACACAACAACAACAACAACAATTTATACGGGAACTGGCCACTTTACATTTCTATATTAACCTGATAAGCGTAGCTACACCGCTACTATTTGCCTGTTTCGTTTGATTGTCTTTCCCAGATGCGCTCTCATTAATCATGACCCTATCCTCCGGGACCACCCCACCCCGCGGCCTACCCTATTAGGCTGTGGATCTCATTCACGTTTGCTTTGAAACGTATCGGTATCGATCAGCGTGGCAAGAATATCTTATCGATTACAAGTTAACCGCCTTCAAGCCGCGCTTGAACTCGGGGATCGGCTTCTGGTTTTAGAATTGTGTGTGAACCTGTAGCGATGTGCTAGACCTGACTGCCTTATAGCGTGTGCTGGGCCGGGTTGTCTTATAGCGGTGTCCTGGGCCTGACTGCCTTATAGCGGTGTGCTGGGCCGGATTGTCTTATAGCGGTGTCCTGGGCCTGACTGCCTTATAGCGGTGTGCTGGGCCTGACTGTCTTATAGCGTGTGCTGGGCCTGACTGCCTTATAGCGTTGTGCTGGGCCTGACTGTCTTATAGCGTTGTGCTGGGCCTGACTGTCTTATAGCGTTGTGCTGGGCCTGACTGTCTTATAGCGTTGTGCTGGGCCTGACTGTCTTATAGCGTTGTGCTGGACCTGTTTATCTTATAGCGGTGTGCTGCGCCTGTTTGTCTTATAGCGGTGTACTGCACCTGTTTGTCTTATAGTGGTGTGCTGAACCTGTTTGTCATTTAGCTGTGTGCTGGACTTGTTTGTCTTCTTCTTCTTCTTCTTTGCGTTCATCCGGAGTGTTTTTTCAGATGTGATTGTGGTGTGTCTGGTTAGGCACCCTTGGGCCAACACATCCGACTTTTAGCATCACCTGGATCTTTTCTCCTGGGCATGCCGGTGTGCTGGGGAATGAACAGGCGGACATATTGGCTGGCTCGGCAAAATTTGGTGGAGTATTGATGCAGGACAAGGCAGACGTGGTTGCGGCCTTGTGGGAGCACGTGTACACCTCGGAGGAGCAGATGGAGCACCATGGTCTGGTAAGAATGAGACAACGAGGTGTGACGAGGGGTTCTGGCCGACGCTCGGCGCTCGGAGGAAAGGCGAGACGGACATATAATCAGATTGCTACTGGAACTATTGGTGTTGGAACTATTCGCTGGCTGCTGAGGATGGAGACGGAGCGCTTATGGGAATGTCCCGAATGCTGTGATGTCGGTTCCTAGATCAATCAATCAATCAATCAATCCGACTTTTAGCGTGCATTTTTGACCAGGTTAGCATTCCTGGGAGACTCTCACTTTTGTGGTACTGTCCATCTCCCAGCTGGTCAAGTTGGAACAGTCGAAGACTGCACGGTCCTCCCTCAAATGAAGGCAGGGACAGTCCATAGTATTTTTTGCCATCCTGGGTGGCTTCATAATTGCAGAGCCGACACATAACGCTCTGGTGCTGGGCTCACCGAGGGAATCGTCACGTCCTGCTCATGGCTGCTTTGATTCCTCACTTCAATATATTGGGTATTTCGTTCGCCCTGTGCCGTTCCCGCACAAACCACACAGGTATGCAGATGGTATCCACTCAGCGAGTTTTCGGACATGTGCTTGCCCTTGTGCCCGTCAGAGCTGTTCCAGGCACGACAGACATTCGGAAAACTACCTAGTCGGAGCTGTTCCGAACAAGAGCGGCATTCGGAAACTAGGTAGTCAGAGCTGTTCCTAGCACGAGAGACATTCGGACGAGACATTACACTCGGACGTAAAAGCGTAGTGCCAATTTTTAGTTTGCCACCCGTAGGACGGCACTTCCGACTTCAGCAGGCATTTTTTAATGAGGTTAGCTTCCTCGGGTTTCGAGGCACGTTAGACTTATTGTTGTGATGTCGCCCACATCTCAGCTGGTCAAGATAGAACGATCATCGACATCACGGTTAACCCTCAAGGGAAGGCAGGGGCAGACCATGGGCATATCCAAGGCTATCCAAGGAGGCTTCCATAATTGCAGAGCCGGCACATATTGCTCTGAGACTGGGTTCACCCAAGGAGTTGCGACGTCCTGCTCATGGCTGCTTTAGTTCCTCACTTCCATGTGTTGGGCATCTCGCGTGCCACTGGTCGCTCAAGCACACACCAGGAACGGTCAGACTGCGGGCGACATCCACTCGGTAAGCTTTCGCTTTTGACTTCGGACCACGCAATGGATTCGCTAGCCGTGCGTTCCATTTCGTGTTATTGAGACGTTTTTTCACTTTTGTCTACACTATATGTGTTAGATACAGTCAGTTTTCGTAGCCATTTCATTCGACTGGGACACTTTATGCATTTTTTATTCTCGCTCACGAGGTAGGCTACATGTGCTGCCGGCTCAGCACCTTACCTCCGTGTAGCAGTGAGCGAGAAACGGCCAGGCCCTCTCATCCAGGAATCCGTCATATCCCCCAGCTGAGAGCCTTCAACCACACAGTATCAGAACTGGACATGTAGCGTGCTCAGTATCTACCTCTATTTATCGGTAGGTGTGTATCGGCCCGGCTCTCAGATCCGCGGGTTTGTGGCTTAGAGGCGTTCAGCCACAACCCTCAACAGAGAGCCTTAGAGTATTGTCCAGACCAAGGTCTTCTGCCTTCGTGTACCTGATTTAATCTTTTGATTGTTATCCTCAGTCTCCTGCAGAGCAGCAGGTTGTGTCTCTCTTAGTCTGGTCCCTATCCCATAAGCTGTCCGATATGTAGTTTTCATCCATCGGCAAGCAGATGGGGTCAATGGGACACGCAAGCTCCCCCACCACGGCAAGGTGGAGACACATCGGGGGAGACTTGTTTGTCTTATAACGATGTGCTGGATAAGTTTATTTGTCATATTTTGTTGTGTGCTAGGCCTTTTTGTTTGTCTTATACATCGCTGTGTTGGGCCTGCTTGTTTGTCATACCGCAGTGTGCTGAGACTGTTTGTTATACATCTGTGTGTTGGGCCTGCTTGTTTGTCATACCGCAGTGTGCTGAGACTGTTTGTTATACATCGGTGTATTGGGCTTGTGTTTGTTTGTCATACCGCAGTGTGCTGAGACTGTTTGTTATACATCGGTGTGTTGGACCTGTTTGTTTGTCATACCGCAGTGAGCTGAGACTGTTTGTTATACATCGGTGTGTTGGACCTGTTTGTTTGTCATACCGCAGTGAGCTGAGACTTTTTGTTATACATCGGTGTGTTGGGCCTGTTTGTTTGTCATATAGCAGTATGCTAGGCCTATGTGTTTGTTATATAGCGTGATGCTTGGTTTGTTTCTCATATTCATTGTCATAATTTTTGTCTGCCATGCACATTTTTTGACATACTTTTGTCTGCCATACGTTTATACTGCCATATAGTTTACTCTTTTATAGCATTCGTTGTATGTTATTTCGCGGATATTCGGGGTTCACCGCATGATTGCCGATGCAATGAAATTACGGACAAAAGGAAAAGTAAATAATACAACAGACATATGTAGATGTGTTCAAATGTATCGCCAAAACAGTAATTTTAAGAGGGGGTACTAGAAGAATGGATCGAATTTCATCGAATGGATCGAAAGTTTGAAAGATATACATGCAGAACATTTGTCGAATGCTCCTCCAACAAGAACGTGTCAGATTTAAAATGAACTAGAAATGTCCCTGAGACTAAAGTTAGGAGTAGCATTGTTTGCTATAGAAGAACCGAACTTTGCCGATCGTCTGAAGCATAATAATAGAGGTAATATCTACATGAGTGCAAGAAATATGAGTTGCCAACGAAACCACCAATAAAAAATGTGAACCAATACAATGAATCTAAGGTAACGGAAAATATCTTACAGGTAAAAAACTGCAATCAGTCAATACTGAGCTGGTGTCATCAGTCGCTGTACGCTGGCGGAGATGTTAAGGGGGAGATTTGGGCATCTGAAGGCTGTGAGCAGAGTGCAGTAATGACGATTATCAGCAATCACTAACTATAAACTACTGCAAAACAACATTAAGCAATACGTCACAATAAGAAATGTTAATATATTTTGCAATACATCACAATATATATTCACTTAAGGCGATTACTCTTATAAAATTGCTGCTAATCATTTTAAGTCACTAAATATTACAAATACGAAGGATTTTATAACCTACACTATATACAATAGCAGGATTGTGTAATTTACACCATATAAAATAACAGGATAGTATAACCTACACAATATAAAATAGCAGTGTTATATAATTTACACCATATAAAATAGTATTGTGTAACCTTCACCATATAAAATAGTAGAAGTATATGTAACTTACACTAAATTTGATTGAAGCTGTATGTGTTTACGCTCATTACTGAAAGATGGACGCGACTGTAGAAAGCTGACGGGATGTCATATTGCCCGACAGCCATGGTAACCCTGAGAAAGTAATTTGTCACTCGCATTTGGGAGCATAATTACTTGGTGATATATTATCTATGCGAGCACTTCGTCACCACCTTCCTCAGAAATGTGTTACGTGTATTGCTTATGCGTCGAGGGACTTCGGCTTATGGACAGTCCGATACATCTTGGCTGAAGCAAGTGTTAGTACAGTAATCAGAACGCCTCATTGATTATGCCGGGCCAAGTAAATATTTCACCATTCCCGGGGACGCATGGGTAATTATTCACTACCTAATTTATGTTTGCAGCGCCCAAGTGGATGCGTTGTCTGTGGGGAGTTTTGTGACAATACGACCTGTTTATATTGTTCTAAACCAGATGGTGAATTTCACCGATCAAGCAGCTCATATATAGCACCCCACTTGGGTTGTAGCTGTCGTGAACTTAGTGCTGAGTCGTTCACCCTGATAACTTGGTGGGGTTTAGGAGACTGGTGGTGACTAGTTCCATTCCGGTAGGTAATCAAACCACTTCACGCATACTCGTGGGATCTCCACACAAGGTATGCAAGAGGTGGGTGATCGTCGTCAGCCATCATCATGGGGAAATTACTGCTTTGCTTGAGCTAGTGCAGCTTGTAACATGACAGGCCTCATCAAATCAGGATCGTGAAATCGTTATCCAGTCAGATGTATGTTTCCAGGGTGCTCAGCCGGGGGGTAAAGATACATCTTTGTCGTTATCTTACGTGGTCTAAGGTCTGTCTGTCTGTCTGTCTGTCTGTCTGTCTGTCTGTCTGTCTGTCTGTCTGTCTGTCTGCGCTTCCTTCTTCTGCTTCTCCTCCTCCCCCTCTTACTCCTCCTCCTCTTTTTTTCATTTTCCTCCTCCTGCTGCGCCCGTCCGACATTGTTGTTCTGTGTTTGCGTTGTACTTGGTTACTGCGATATTTGCGCCTTTTGGTTGACACATCTGACGTGTTTCTGGCATTTGTTGACCGCTGTAACTTTCCCGACTCTGATTTCACGTGAGTTGGTTAAGGACGTCGATGCTTTCCGACCTATGACTTCCCGCATGTGAAACTCTGTAGAACAAACCACTCATGGTTGTGTTTATTATATATACAGCCTTGAACTTGCCCACCAGAGTTAAGGTAAAGGTACAGACGCATGGTAGATACTGCCGTTGTGGTGTCAAGTGTTCAACTATCACGTGTTTTTTTTTGTTTTTTAAATTCGCATATCTTTTTACAGGACATCGCTGTCAACAGCAGCATCTTTCAGCTGTCTGTTGATTTCTTGGCAAGATTACGCTCAGTAGTTTGCCATTGCTTTCTGAGCGGCCGGCTCAGTCAGCAAGTCACCAGCGGGGGACGAACCGCTCCCAGTTCCCGCCCGCTACGAGACATGCGTAATAAACGGGATTACGGAGAAAGTGTTGTAACCCCTCGGCCAGAGAGACCGACTATCACGTGTTTAGGCCATGGAATTATGAAATGCGGTATTCGGTTCCCCTAATCTTTGTCTTTCCTTCCATTTTTGTTTTCCATTTTGTCAAAATTCCATTTTGAGAGGCTGGGTCGACCCCTGAGTCCTAATGATCGAGAAATAACAAATTCTCTGCTTGGGCTGAATGAAATTATTTACGGGATAACCACTATATTACCAGGAGTACAAATAAAACACATTCATACCACCGCATGCCCTCACAAGCTACAGTTGAATGTTGGCCACAAAGCCGGGATATTTCAATTATTTGTTTCAGCTACATTCACAACTGTCAGTACTTCTACTACGACAACTACAGTATAGTTTGCACACATGTTGTGACAGCTTTTCGTCGTTCTTAATTATCCAATTAGCAACTTCAGTCCGACCGCGGCTTATCTCCAATCAACAACGTTATTAGGCCATTCTGTTCAGTATTCTGCTTCCCAAGCCCTATGACGCAAGCTCTAATCCTCTTTCTCCCGGCAATCCCTCCCAAAGCTAATCTCTCCATTTGTGGGAGTCTGGGAAGAAGCTGGTGCCGCGTGTCAATCAATCGGGAAAAATGCGTAATACTCGGGAAAGTGAACGCTCCCCCAAGAGCGTCTGCACACCAAGCACGCACCTCCCTCCTTGATGTCTTCACTGAGTTGGGTATTCCTTTTGGGGCAATTCTAGTACTGGAATAAGACGCCGGATGTAATCGATCAATCTGTGTGCCCGCTGTGAATAAAACCCAGTCTGAGAATGTAATGAAAGACTCTGAATCCGATGGGACGGTGGGAGTGGTAATTCCTGGAGGGAAGTGTATCACAGAGTCAACATGTGTAATATTGACAGTGGTGGGGACAGCACAACTTCATACACGCATGCGCACAGATACACGCAGAGTGGAGGGCACTAACACATAGGATATTTCCACTGGTTTATCACACCGTCTGCCAGTCGAAGCAAGATACACATATCCACAGTATCTTGATCTCTTCGATAGTGAGATTGACATATTTTATGTAGCCCTCTCGGATAAGGGCGGAGAACAGAAGTCGCATGTGCGAGTTGTGCATGTTAAATCCCCACGGCAGTAGGAAATGCACAGAGTAGGCCGTAAGGCGGCTGCCTCGGCAACGTTGTTTAGACAGAAAAACCCAGCTACCGGTGGACAGGATCCGTGAGCTTGAATGGAATCTGTCAGAGGAAGCAAACATTACATACATGTAAGCCGAATTCGGAATTACTTGCCTCTGGGGTATATGATTCAGTATGGCGGACTCCTAGAAAACGATCGACACAAACAGTATGTGGCTGAAGTTTACATACACAGTTTGAAATATTGAAGTGGACAGTTCCAACATGCTAGCTATACTTTCTATCAATAAAGCGGGGCAGTCATACATCTCAGTAGAAGGAAAAGCCACTACAAGCATGGGTTAAGTACCCTTTCTCAAAGTAGGCAGGAGACATGAACAAGTGTTGTTCACCATGCAACTGCGGCCTGCCCCGCAGAATGTACACGGGAACTGACTCGACTGTGTCTGTCTGACCTACCCTAATGAAGTGAGTACACAATAACAGATGCACCCAATGACAACAACAACCAGTAAAAACATAACCTAATATCTCCACCTAACAGTGCTTATTACATCACAGCAAGACGTCCAGGGAATTTCAAATACAGCGCGGTATGAAACACAAGTACTTATAATGTTAAATACACAGTAAAAGGACCCCTCTCCACACCCGTGACATTGTGGGTGTATAATAATAGCCCTGTATTTGTATAGAACAATCGGTATGTAATGTGGTCAATGTCACGCCGGCTGACTTTACTTCCCAAGATATTTCATGGCACCCATACTTCCCAAGATATATCATGGCACCCATACTTCTCAAGATATGTCATGGCACCCATACTTCTCAAGATATGTCATGGCACCCATACTTCTCAAGATATGTCATGGCACCCATACTTCTCAAGATATGTCATGGCACCCATACTTCTCAAGATATGTCATGGCACCCATACTTCCCAAGATATATCATGGCGCCCATACTTCTCAAGATATGTCATGGCACCCATACTTCTCAAGATATATCATAGCACCCATACTTCTCAAGATATATCATGGCACCCATACTTCCCAAGATATATCATTGCGCCCATACTTCTCAACATATGTCATGGCACCCATACATCCCAAGATATATCATGGCACCCATATTTCCTAAGATATATCTGGCACCCATACTTCTCAAGATATGTCATGGCACCCATACTTCTCAAGATATGTCATGACACCCATACATCCCAAGATATATCATGGCACCCATACTCCTCAAGATATATCATAGCACCCATACTTCTCAAGAAATATCATGGCGCCCATACTTCCCAAAAAATATCATGGCGCCCATACTTCCCAAGATATATCATGGCATCCATACTTCTCAAGATATATCATGGCGCACATACTTCTCAAGATATATCATGACACCCATACATTTCAAGATATATCATGGCGCCCATACTTCCCAAGATATATCATGGCGCCCATACTTCTTAAGGTATATCATGGTGCCCAGACTTCCCAAGATATATCACGGCACCCATACTTCCCAAGATATATCATGGCACCCATACTTCCCAATATATATCATGGCACCCATACTTCTCGAGATATATCACGGCGCCCATACTTCCCAAGATATATCATGACGCCCATACTTTTCAAGATATATCATGGCGCCCATACTTCCCAAGAAATATCATGGCACCCATACTTCCCAAGATATATCATGGCACCCATACTTCTCAAGATATATCATGACGCCCATACTTCCCAAGATATATCATGGCGCCCATACTTCTCAAGATATATCATGGCACCAATACTTCTAAGATATATCATGGCGCCCACACTTCCCAAGATATATCACGGCACCCATACTTCCCAAGATATATCACGGCACCCATACTTCTCAAAATATATCATGGCGCCGATACTTCCCAAGATATATCGATATATCATGGCACCCATAGTTCCCAAGATATATCATGGCGCCCATACTTCCTAAGATATATCGATATATCATCGCGCCCATACTTTTCAAGATATATCACGGCACCCATACTTCCCAATATATATCATGGCGCCCATACTTCCCAAGATATATCATGGCGCCCATACTTCCCAAGATATATCACGGCACCCATACTTCTCAAGATATATCATGGCGCCGATACTTCCCAAGATATATCGATATATCATGGCACCCATAGTTCCCAAGATATTATCATGGCGCCCATACTTCTCAAGATATATCACGGCTCCCATACTTCCCAAGATAATCACGGCACCCATACTTCTCAAGATATATCATGGCACCCATACTTCCCAAGATATCATGGCACCCATACTTCTCAAGATATATCATGGCACCCATACTTCCCAAGATATATTATGGCGCCCATACTTTCAAGATACACCATGGCACCCATACTTCTCAAGATATATCACGGCACCCCATACTTCTCAAGATATATCACGGCACCCATACTTCCCAAGATATATCATGACACCCATACTTCTCAAGATATATCATGGCGCCCATACTTCTCAAGATATTTCATAGCACCCATACTTACCAAGATATATCATGGCGCCCATACTTCCCAAGATATATAACGGCACCCATACTTCCCAAGATATATCACGGCACCCATACTTCCCAAGATATATCACGGCACCCATACTTCCCAAGATATATCACGGCACCCATACTTCTCAAGATATTTCACAGCACCCATACTTCCTATGATATATCACGGCACCCATACTTCCCAAGATATATCACGGCACTCATACTTCTCAAGGTATATCATGGCGCCCATACTTCTCCAGATATATCACGGCACCCATACTTCCCAAGATATATCATGCCACCCATACTTCTCAAGATATTTCATAGCACCCATACCTCCCAAGATACATCATGGCACCCATACTTCCCAAGATATATCATGGCACCCATACTTCCAAAGATATATCATTGCACCCATACTTCTCAAGATATTTCATAGCACCCATACTTCCCAAGATATATCATGGCACCCATACTTCTCAAGATATATCATGACACCCATTCTTCTTAAGATATTTCATAGCACCCATACTTCTCAAGAAATTTCATAGCACCCATTGTTCTCAAGATATGTCATGGCCCCATTTAAGGCTAGGAACCCAAGTCAATGTTTAAAATATTCTCCGCCTCAATGCGGATTCGTAGACCAGACCACCTGGGCGGCAGGCAAACGCAGTTTGAGGAGACAGAAAATGGAAACGTTAAAATAGGTAAATATAATCAAAACAAATAAATGTCAAGTGAAAGAGCACAGTGTTATCACGTGGATGGGGGACACTATTTATAGTGCAGATATGTCTTCTGTAGTCTGGAACATTGGACTGTAACATTGCCTCTCTATGGGATCCTATTCTTGGACTGTTGTTATCGCTTTTCGCCATTTTATTTCATCGTGTTTGATCTGGTCCTTTGTGGTGTGCCTCCAGACTACAATAGATTGTTCTCACACTAGAATCACCTAAGTAGCAAGCAAACATCGAGCTGCAGGCAGGAGGGCCACGTGTGTGCTTGCATAGTTTCCCAAAGTCACTTATTTTGCGGATGATGCAGATTAAAATAAACAGGAGTGGAGACGGAAGAGAATTGTATTAAGGCAATAAATAAGCATTATAAATAATCCGCCATATGATAACGAGGCAAGAGAATTATGCTGGCAGCCTGGGCATAGTCCTGCCTAAACCTATGAAACAGAAATTGCTCAGAGCTAGCAGTTGTGGCGCACATGTAAATATCCTTGCCGATGAATGGATTACTGGCGGTGCTGCTGCTATCAAGCCCAGGTCGAAACAGATACACGTATAATAACATATACCCGGGTTCGGAACACAGCGGTGCTGGGTTTTTTTTCGGAAAAAGGTATAGGTGACGCTCGTTCAGAAAGCAATGGCAAACTACTAAACGAAAACTTGCCCAGGAATCACGAACAGTCAAAATGCTGGGCTTGACTGCTACGTCCTGTGAAGGACATGCAACTAAATAAAATAATATAAGTAGGGAAGGGGGAGGGCAGCATGGCCGAATGGATAAGAGCGTTCGTTCTTAAACATCCGGTCTGCTGATGCCGAGGTAGCGGGTTAAACCCCTACACTGGTCAGTTGGACTAAAATGTTGACTTCTCGTTCTTAACTTGGGGGCGTACATTACAAGTTCCTCTGATGGCGAGGGACACTGGTAATAGGGAAAGCTAATCCACACATAAAATTCAGCCCAGTGTACAAGAAGTAATAGCACGTGCATGGACTACGCTGGAATTCAAAGCCAGTGAAGGAAAATAACAAAAGTAGGGATTTCGACAAACAAAAGACACCGTCGAATTTTTCGAGCATTCTTTTTTCAAAGAACCAAAAAGGGAAAGACAATTACAAGAATGTTAACAACATTGTCTGGCAATCAAAGCAAGATACCCCAGTATAACACAGCACATGTACCGATTGGAATAAATGGAAATACTGTCTGAGACGTGGAAATGAGAACATAAGCCGATGTTTGTACTTGAGATATCACCGAGAACAGGCAAGAAAGAATGTTATCAGACAGACAGTGAGATCAACACCTTGTGCCACATTTATTGACAAATTTGGGTTACATATGGACATACCACTGTATGTAACATACGGACGTGATTTACGTAATGTCATTCTCTGTGCACAGTGTTTAACTTTAGGAACATAACCGTAAAAGATCTGAGATCTTTTCGACTACTGTCTTAGGTCATTGGGATAATCGACCGAGTAAAATGAGCACATTGTGAAGTATTGATTGACATTCACACTGCCAATCATCGCCTCGCATAAACGTCGATGTTTGCTTGAACTGTACCCCATACAATCTGCTGCACGCCTCGCTGGGCTCCCTCTCGCCCACTTTAACAAGAGATAAACTTGCCCCCCCCCCCCCCCGCCAAATTGCATTCCCAGATGAGAAAAATAGTCGTGTTCACATGGACAGTCGGCGGCCATGAATCTCCGTGAGTTCTTCGTCCCCTCGTCTTGATGATGCAGTTTGACATCAGAACGCACTTTCAAGCTAAATAAAAGCTGTGCTTCGACTGTTTTGGCGTGAGAGAGAGAGAGAGAGAGAGAGAGAGAGAGAGAGAGAGAGAGAGAGAGAGAGAGAGAGAGAGAGAGAGAGAGGAGAACAAGTAAATTTTGTATAAATAGTAAAAGGTGCTTTAGACTTCCGCCGTATCATTCTCATTTAAACCCTATATAACTTGTGTGGGCTAAAATTAAAGGACAGGTGGCAGCTGCCAAGACTACATTCAAATTGCCTGACGTCAAGATACTAACCCAATCCGCGCTATTATTGATAAAAGTTACTGGAAAAAAAAAATGTAAGGACCATGTGTTGAAAGAGGAAGAAGACTTGGAGAAAGGATGGATTGAATTTTATGCAACCGAGAGCAGTCATCAACCTACTGGAATCGTCCTACACAGATTAAGGTCTGAGCAGATCGCAGGCCTTAATCCACGTGCACACTTACTGGGATATTTTTCTCCAGCTATTCAGACGAACTGCAGGCCCTAAACTTACAGCATCAGCACAATGTCAATGGCAACAGTTTGCATTCCACAGTGATGAATTCTCAATTCCGCAAGCCCTCGGCGGTGACAAACAACTGGTATTGAAAAAAAAAAAAAAAAAAAAAACACACACACACACACACACACACACACACACACACACACACACACACACACACACACACACACACACACACACACACACACACACACACACACACACACACACACACACACACACACTGAACGCATTGAATACCAACAGAAGAGTACTATTGCGGTGGAAACTGACATATTATGGCAGTGGTTCTCAACCGGTGGGGAATTCTCCCCCAGGGGGGAATTTTGGGGTTTCCAGGGGGGAATGAAGATTATTTCAAGATCGCATTAATACAAGAACCGATTACTTGATCTTGTTTTTCCCTTCATACTTTACGCTTCTGTACGTATCACCCTTCTGAAATTAATTTTATAACGTAAGTAGACCCGCAAATCACATTTTATGTAGATGTCTAGACTTGTTTTAGTATGTGCTATTAAATTTAGCTTCAATTATTACATATACTGTGTAGGGGCAGGGGGAAATTTTTAGGGAGGAAATACGAAAGGGAGGGGGGGGGGGGGAAATGACGTTCTAAAAGTATGGTAATGGGGGGGGATGACGTCCTAAAAATATGGTGAGGGGGGAATGACGTCCTAAAAATATGGTGAAGAGGGGAACGGACCAAAAAAGGTTGAGAACCACTGTATTATGGCATAACAAAAAACGTGAGAGCAAACACATTGTCAAATTAGGGGACAACACACGAACATACGAATGAATCTATAAACTTCAATGAAAAGAGGACCAACATCTTGGTCGTTAAGAAGTAAACCCACTACAGAGACACTGACAACTATTTTCATAGTGCAAAACAGGTAATCATGTTCCGTCTCTGAACGGTGAACAGCAGAGTAGACAATCTTTCACGAAGACTCAAAGCAGGTCTGTCACCCATGTGACGTGTGAACAAACTACACAGACAACTGAACAAATCCTTAAAAATTGACACATGATGACTAAATTGCGGTATCATTTCTGGTCACTTCCATACGCACATTACCACACAGCTGTTTGGAAGCTTTCACGACTTCAATATAAAAAGCTAAATGCATCCTAGTAACATGAATACTTGTGTACATATTATTAACCAGCAGCTGAAGAAACAAGAAGGAAATGAAAAATAAGGTAAGAAATATATTCCTTCTACTTTCTGTCAATTTACACATTATTTACCCCATGTCTCTGTAAATTCTCTGTCTTTACTAATATTACACATTGCACCCCTCTCGGGATTCTCCGTGGTGAAGTGGTCAAGCCGTCTGACTCAGGCTCCGAAGGTTGTATGTTCGATTCCGGGCCGCGTCCTTCATTTCATGAGTGCATTTTTTTTAGAATCCAGAGGGTCGTCGCTGGAGCTACGGAGTTCGTGCTTTGTGCGACGCTTTCCGCGCTGCGGAAAGAGACTGAGCCATATGGGATAAAAACCCAGTGCAATGCAGTCGACCCTGTCGACTTTTAAGCTACTTTTTTTTTTATTGCACCCACTCCCATACGAATCTGGCTACGCCTTGTACTTGTGTCGTTATCCGAAATGACGTGCTTTACTGTAAGACTCGTTTGTTAGCGTGAATTCACTACATTTTCGCCAAAACATCAAAGAAATGTCGCCGCTTTCGATGATTTAAGTTGCTGTAGGACCGATCAAAGACATATTCCTGGGTGGGGGTAAATATAAGACGGCAGGAAAAATTTTATAACGATGCAACAGACAGTTTTCAAAATAATTGATCGTGAATGACGGCATTCATTTCTGGACAGACTATAGAGGCTTTCGATCGTCAGGAAAGGTTGTCCTTCCCCGAATGTTTCGGCACATTGGTCAAAGCAATAACAATGTCAGAATGCATCTGCCCTGGCGCGCTGTGTGTCGGTGTCAGGTCTATGGTGGGGAAGCTAACATACAATCGTTAACTCTTACTAGATTTTATGTCGGGTCTGTCATAGGTAACTACCGCACTTATCGTGACCTCTCGCTAGATTTTATATCGAGTTTATCATGGGGGAAACTACCGCACTCACCATGACCTCTCATTAGATTTTATATCGAGTTTGTCATAGGCAACTTTACTGCACTCACCTTCTCACTAGATTTTATATCGAATCTGTCAGTCGCGAAACTACCGCACTCATCATTACCTCTCACTAGATTTTATTTCGAATTTGTCATAGGCAACTTTACTGCACTCACCTTCTCACTAGATTTTATATCGAATCTGTCAGTCACGAAACTACCGCACTCATTATTAACCTCTCACTAGATTTTATTTCGAATTTGTCAGAGGAAAACTCTACTGCACTTACCTTTACCTCTCACTAGTTTTTATATCCAAGTCTGTCAACCGCGAAACTCCCGCACTCACTTTTACCTTCTACCTTTATGTGAGTTTATAATGCGGAACTCTACGGCACGGTAGGTGCGGAATATGTGAGTTGACGGGGAGATGTGTGTGTGCGTGGGGGAATGTGTGGCTGAGGAATGTGTGTTTGGCTGGATGGTTGGAGATGTGTGGGTGGAGGAGGATATGTGGGTGAGTGATTGTTGGTGGGTAATGGGACGGGTAGAGGATATGTGAGTGGGTGGGGGGATTGTGTAGGTGGGTGGATGTGTGTGGGTGGGGGATGTGTGGGTTGGAGAATGTATGTGTACTTGGGGTGTGGGTGGATGGGATGTGTGGTGGGTGAGAGGTGTGTGTGGGTGGGGAGATGTGTAGGTGTAGGGATGTGGTGGATGGGTGGGGGTATGTATGTGTGTGTGTGGGTTATGTATGTGGTTGGGTGGGGGAGTTGGAGTGAATGGGGGATGTGTGGGTGGGTGGTGGATGTGTCTTATAACATAGTAATATGCATTGTTTATGTTTACAAAATTCATGTGACAATGTTTTTTTCCTATGCACTGTTGATGAAAGAAAGATGAGTGATTGGAAGGGCCGAATGTAAGACGGGCCTGCGTGCCCAATTTGTTACCCTTTGAAAATAAAGTCTGTTCGTTCGTTCGTTCGTTCGTTCCTTCTCCTTGATTTTATGTCGGATCTATGAGGACTCTACCGCACTCATTATTACCTCTCACTAGATTTTATATCGAGTTTGTCATGGGAAACTCTACCGCACTCACCATTACCTCTCACTAGATTTTATATCCAGTCTGTCAATCGCGAAACTCCCGCACGCACCTTTACCTTCCACCTTTATGTGAGTCTGTAATGCGGGACTCTACTGCACTCTCCTTGATTTTATGTCGGATCTATGATGAGGACACGACCGCACTCACCTTGATTTTATATCGGATTTATGATGAGGACTCACCGCACTCACCTTGATTTTGATTTTATGTCGGAACTATGATGAGGACACTACCTCACTCACCTTGATTTTATGTTGGATCAATGATGAGGACACGATCGCACTCACCTTGATTTTATGACGGTTGTTATCCTTTAACTGCGGTCGTGACGTCACTGGTTTATGATATGCAGGTGGCTATGATAACCGGTGCGAGGAATCGATTGGTGGTGCAGAAATTTAACACATGTGTTCCATCGATTAAATAAACAAGAATATTGTGACTCTCAGCTCTGCGTATATCATATTTCCTTCTTTGTTGAGAGAATGCCAGAGTACGGCTACCACTCCCACGCAGAATTTCTGAACCCCCCCCCCCCCCCCCCCCCCCCCTTCTCACACACTCCTTTAAACGCCCACAATTGACGTACGTCTCCCATAACGAAGCAGATGAGATTTCCCAGTATTGGACAATTTATGAAAAGAGAGAAAGAGAAGTAATGTTCAAATAATAAAACAACAAGAAACAATCGATACAGAATACAACTATTAAACAGCAGTTCGGTCAATATTATGTTGTGTCCAGCCACACTCCATCAGCTAAATGGCTTATCTGATACAGGGAAGAACACCCAAGATGGCGTGCTTGTTTTGAGGAGAACACAGAAAAACATTGCAATAACCAGAGCCTGACAGAAAGCGGGCTCGTTATTGTGGTTGGCTATATGGCAGGCTGTGGAATACCGTGCCAGTAGTCATTGCAGTCCTAGACACACGGCCGTTTCGAGGTTTCTTGTGGCTGAAAAGGTCAGGGAGAGACCAGGGGAAGGAAGCGCCGGCTAGAGGAGGAAGAGGGGAGAGAAGGATTCTGATTAAGACATTGATGTGGCAGTTCTGCAGCCAAAAGGGCCGAATGTGCCAGAAGCAGATCGATTCAGCCTGGAATATTAATAGCTGCACTAGGCCTAACGACGACACAATATTTGCAAGGTTGTTAGTTTATCACCAGTTAAGATGCGTGAGTGGATGGGGTATTTGAAGGGGGAAGAGCTGGTGACGAAACAGCCTACAATAACGGTTGCTAGTTGTGTTTCCGGCAGAAGGTAATAATGGTATTTCCTCCACACTGCGTTCTGTTTACTTTCCCTTGGGCCGGATCAATACTAGGGTTGCGAGATATTGCAACATACATCAACACGCTAGACCTCGTTATTGATCAGCACCCCACAGCCAAGCCTGCGGTCGCGGACGTTCTCACAGTGTGTTGTAGTGGTGTGAGCACCATATGTGTCATCATCACCGCCATTATCATCGTCATCACCGCCATTATCATCATCATCACCATCACCGCCATTATCATCGTCATCACCGCCATTATCATCATCATCACCGCCAACATCATCGTCATCACCGCCATTATCATCGTCATCACCGCCATTATCATCATCATCACCATCACCGCCAACATCATCGTCATTATCATCATCATCACCATCACTGCCAACATCATCATCATCATTACCATTATCATCATCATCACCGCCATTATCATCATCATCACCATCACTGCCAACATCATCATCATCATCATCATCATCATCACCGCCATTATCATCATCATCACCGCCATTATCATCGTCATCACCGCCAACATCATCATCACCACCATCACCGCCAACATCATCATCATCACCACCATTATCATCGTCATCACCGCCAACATCATCACCATCACCGCCAACATCATCGTCATCACCGCCAACATCATCGTCATCACCACCATTATCATTGTCATCACCGCCAACATCATCATCATCACCGCCAACATCATCATCATCACCGCCAACATCATCGTCATCACCGCCAACATCATCATCATCACCGCCAACATCATCACCATCACCACCAACATCATCATCATCATCACCGCCAACATCATCACCATAACCGCCAACATCATTGTCATCACTGACATTATCGTCGTCATCACCGCCATTATCATCATCATCACTGCCAACATCATTATCATCACCGCCATTATCATCGTCATCACCGCCAACATCATCATCATCACCGCCAACATCATCATCACCACCGCCAACATCATCATCACCATCACCACCATCATCACCATTACTGCCAACATCATCGTCATCACCGCCAACATCATCATCATCACCGCCATTATCATCATCATCACCGCCAACATCATCATCACCACCATTATCATCATCATCACCGCCAACAACATCATCATCACCACCATTATCATCGTCATCACCGCCAACATCATCATCACCATCACCGCCAACATCATCGTCATCACCGCCATTATCATCATCATCACCACCAACATCATCATCATCACCATCACTGCCAACATCATCGTCATCACCACCAACATCATCATCATCACCGTCAACATCATCATCATCACCGTCAACATCATCATCATCACCATCAACATCATCATCAACATCATCGTCATCACCGCCATTATCATCATCATCACCACCAACATCATCATCATCACCACCAACATCATCATCATCACCGCCAACATCATTGTCATCACCGCCAACATCATCATCATCACCGCCAACATCATCATCATCACCACCATTATCATCATCATCACCGCTATTATAATCATCATCACCGCCAACATCATCACCATCACTGCCAACATCATCATCATCACCGCATTATCATTGTTATCACCGCCATTATCATCTTCATCACCGCCAACATCATCACCATCACCGCCATTATCATCACCATCACCGCCAACATCATCACCATCACCGCCAACATCATCATCATCACCTTAAATATAATCATCTCCACCACCATCATAATCATTATCACCACCATAATTAATTATTATTGTCACCATTATCATCATTACATTATCATCATAATCATCACCACCCTAAACATCACCACCACCACCCTAAATATTATCACCATCACCACCCTAAACATTATCACCACCATCCAAAACATTAACATCACCACTCTAAACCTCACCACCAACTAAAATATTATCATCACCACTCTAAACCTCACCACCATCCAAAATATTATCATCACCACTCTAAACCTCACCACCATCCAAAATATTATCATCACCACTCTAAACCTCACCACCATCCAAAATATTATCATCACCACTCTAAACCTCACCACCATCCAAAATATTATCATCACCACTCTAAACCTCACCACCATCCAAAACATTATCATCACCACTCTAAACCTCACCACCATCCAAAACATTATCATCACCACTCTAAACCTCACCACCATCCAAAACATTATCATCACTAGTCACTACTCTAAACCTCATCACCATCCAAAACA
Organism: Cepaea nemoralis; assembly: GCA_014155875.1. Taxonomy (NCBI): domain Eukaryota; kingdom Metazoa; phylum Mollusca; class Gastropoda; order Stylommatophora; family Helicidae; genus Cepaea; species Cepaea nemoralis. The sequence goes on along the minus strand of JACEFZ010002440.1, from coordinate 188,289 downwards.
TTATCATCATCACTACCAAAAACATCATCATCACCAGCCCAAACATTATCACCACCACCCAAAACATTATCATCACCACCACCCTAAACATTATCATCATCACCACCCAAAACATCATCACCACCCAAGACATCGTCACCACCCAAGACATCATCACCACCCAAGATATCATCACCACCCAAGATATCATCACCACCCAAGACATCATCACCACCACCACCCAAAACATCATCACTATCACCCTAAACATTATCATCACCACCACCACCAAAAACATCACCACTATCCAAAACATCATCATCATCACCACTACCCAAAACATCACCACCACCCAAAACATTATTGCCACCACCCAAAACATTGTCATTGCCACCATAATCATCATCATCATCATCATCATCATCATCATCATCATTATCATCATCATCATCACCACCACAATCATAGACATCACCACACCACAGTCATCATCATCAACATCATCATTTACCTGCTGTTTTCCTATGAAGGGAACTGCACAAGTGGTCTGCATACAATTCTATTTACAGCTGCCCTTTTCAACTGTGTAATTGCCATGCCAAGTTATGTGTCACTACCAGAGTAATTCTTCTTCTAATCACAATCTCCAAAATGTTTTTGGTTTTGTGTGCTTGTTCTCTTTGATTCATTCTTCTCACTTGTAGCACCGCTGTTGTTGATTATTGTCCCCTCTGTTCCCCTTTCTCTAAATGTGATATTTGTTATTGTTGTAGTCTGCTCCCAAATATGAGACATAGAATCTATGCACATGTTTGTTCTAATTGTTTGAAGCAGTCTGGTTCAGTACTATATATATATATATATATATATATATATATATATATATATATATATATATATATATATATATATATATATATATATATATAGAGAGAGAGAGAGAGAGAGAGAGAGAGAGAGAGTGCATGATAGATTTTCTGTTATTAAAGAGTCAGAAGTAACGGAAATGTATCACATGGGTAGGACATGGACAGAGCTGCCTGGGATAGCTAAGACTAGGAGGGCTAGGAGAAAGCAGAATGTAGTGAAGGATAGTCTGTGATTGTAATAATGCATTGGTATGTGAAATATCACAAGGCATCAGTGTGTGAAGTACCATAAGACAGTAGTGTGTAAAGTACCGCTGCACAGTATGTGAAGTAGAGTATAATATCAGTATGTGAAGTGCCTTAAGATGCAGTGAAGTGCCATAATATTATGTTCTGTGAACACTATTATGTCGCATACTCCAACATATAAGTATGTGAAATACTGTAAGATACATTGTTTGTTAGTTTTTAATACAATTTCAGTATTCAGGGATACTGATAGAAAGATATTCACTATCTTTCCTCTTCAAAGATACCAGTTTGAATGCACTTTCAATGCTTCTACATTTATTGATTCTGTGGTAATTTGTTTTCCATGATGTCCCCAGCCATGTAATACTTTTAATATCTTAATAGCTGTTAAGTGGTCCTCATATCTAAACATCTTGAAAATTGCTGTCCTTTTCTATTTTCTTACTCTTAACATCATAACAGTTGCTTTTATTTTCCATGATCACACTCATAACAGCATGGCTGAATGGATAAGAATGCATGTTCTTAAACATCTGGTGTGCTGATGCCGAGGTAAGGGGCTCAACCCATACACTGGACATTTGGGCTAAAATGTTGATTTCTTGTCCTTGACCTGGGGATGTAAATTACAAGTACCTCTGAAGTCGAAGTGAGTTTGCCTGATGGCGAGGGTAATAGAGAAAGCTAATCCACACGCAAATTTCAGTCCAGTGATACTAGAAGTAGTGTGTATAGACTACGCTTGAGTTCAAAGCGAGGGAGATCAAAAATATATTGTACTTAGTTTTCCCTTGTCCAATGCCTTTATTCACAGCATATAACTTTGTCTATAATTGTATGACTGTCCTAATATGCCCATTGTGTTTGTGTTTGGCAGGACACCGCAGGGCAGGAGCGGTATCGTACCATCACCACGGCCTACTACAGGGGTGCCATGGGCTTTTTGTTAATGTATGACATCACCAATGAGGAGTCTTTCAATGCAGTCCAAGACTGGTCAGTGTTTGAGTTCCTTGTGTACCTGGCAACAGTTCACTGACTGAAGCCATTCAGTCTACATTGAACATTGATTTCCTTCTTGTTTTGCTTTTTCTTCTTCTTCTCCTCCTCCTCCTCCTCCTCCTCCTCCTCGTCTTCTTCTTCTTCTTCTTCTTCTTCTTCTTCTTCTTCTTCTTCTTCTTCTTCTTCTTCTTCTTCGTCTTCTTCTTCTTCGTCTTCTTCTCCCCAGTGGAGCATAGGCTTCTAACCAAGCCATGTCAAGTGCTTTGTTAGTTGAAGTTTGCATCGAAGTGTTCTATAGGATAAGATAGCCAGTCTGATGTCAACCCTCTTTAGTTGCCTGCTATAACATGCATTATAGGTTTGCTCCCCTTGTGGACCCAGTGAAAATGGATCTTAGCCAAAATAGATGACTTCACCTACACATGGGCAGGTTATTTCTACACATTCTGTCAGGACAAATGATTGGCTGCCCGCTCTTTGTGATTTCAAACTGCTATAGGAGCTTTAGTATGTGCAGCTGGCACGCTGTATTTCACTCTTATCCAAGATGACTAGGTATCTGATTTCACTGCCCAAGAGATGAGGATGGATGAGTGATACTATAAACCAATGTTTCTGGTACAGATTGCCACCCCTGGGCTGGGAGCCAACCTGCTAACCTCAGAGCTACAACTTTCTATCTTGCTAACATGCCATCAACTATATATATATATATAAAATGTAGTGCTTTCTTTGCAATACAAACTTTATTTTCAGTATTCCTGAAGTAATTAACTTTATTTTCAGTGTTCCCGAAGTCATTAACTTTATTTTCAGCGTTAGAATTTTGAGAAATGCTTCTCTAGATGTGATTTTATATAATAGTAGAAATATATTCACCCTATTTATATGTTGTGATCATGGTAAACAATCCATGGAGAAGGTGTTACAGACACAGTTCGTAACCCCACATACCCACATTCTAAACACAGCTGTGGGCGATTTGGCAGCAGACCGCCTTATGTTGGTTTTTTATGAAATGGTATGAGTGCCAATCATTCAGCAGACAATGGCAAACTACTGAAAGTAAACTTGCCCAGGAATCACAAACTGCTAAAAAATGCTGGGGTTGATTACTATGTCCTGTAAGAGACATAGTATGCAACAACTTAAAAATTTTTTTAAAATTTATATGTCATACCATTCTGTTTTGAGTTTCAGTGTAGTGAGTCTAGATATTTGTGGCACGTTTTGAGGAGAACACAGACTTTATAACTTAGTGCAGACTTGATGGAAAGTGGCAAAAATAAAGACAAAGTCTTGACAAAGAGACATGGTCATCAAATGAATACAGATCTGATTTCAGACTTGAGGATCATATATGATTGTTTACCATGATCATGTTGACATACTGACTGACATGGCACATGATTCTGTTTTATGAGCCATATATTATACAACATGTTAGAGGTGCAGTGACTGGGACACCTATGGAGCTATCAAGGTGTACAGTGAAGGTGACCAAATAACCAACCAAACCCCACTAGTCATTTGCAGTATCTTCTGCCAAAATATTGACTGTTGATATGTTTGATGATAGTTTCACAGAATAAAATAGTCCTCTATGGCAGATGCTACTAGAGTCCAGCTGTTGTGTGCTAATGACAGGCCTGTATGTTACTGACTTACAGGTGCACACAGATCAAGACCTACTCGTGGGATAATGCTCAGGTGGTGCTAGTGGGCAACAAGTGTGACCTAGAGGATGAACGTGTGGTGTCTACGGAGAGAGGCAAGCAACTTGCAGAACAGTTAGGTAGGTCTTAGCTATCTACAGATATAATATACCCAAATTCTCAGTAATGCAAGATGGTCTTCGTGGCGATGGCATTGCGGATGCAATTCGTGATGCCGCTTACCCGCGTTCGAAACACAGCGGCGACCGATTTGGCAGCAGACAGTGTCGTGCTGGTTTTGACTTGTGGGTATGTGAGCCGGTCATTTAGAAAGCAATGGTAGACTACTGAACGTGGAAACTTGCCAAGACATCAACAACGGCAGTCAAATGCTGGTGTTGACTGCAACGTTCTGTAAAGGATATGCAACTTTTAAAAAAACACATAGAAATTGTCTCAGTGAAGTGAAAAAGTCATTCCCCTTTTAGACGTCTTATGGCACACTGGGCATATGGTGCTGGACTCACTGGGGGGGGGGAGGAATTAAGATAGTTTCAAGATCGCGTTAATACAAGAACCGATTACTTGATATTGTTTTTCCCTCCATGCTTTAGTGTTCTGTACTTCTTGCCCTTCTGAAATTCGTTTATAACGTAAGTAGACCCGCAAATCACATTTTATGTAGACGTCTAGACTTGTTCTAGTATGTGATATTAAATATTTTTATATATACTGTGTAGGGGAGTGTGAGGGGAATTTATAGGGAGGAAATACGAAAGAGGGGGGGGGGGGGTGACATTCTGAACATATGGGTGCTTGGGCCAAAAAAAGGTTGAGAACCACTGGTCTAGACACTATGCTACCTCGGCTCCTTCGATTGTCTCATTAGATTCATATTTCTAATATATTCATTGTCTCATTAGATTCATATTTCTAATACATTCATTGTCTCATTAGATTCATATTTCTAATATATTCATTGTCTCAATAATACATTTATATAAGTTGATATATCTTGTTATCTAAAGTTTATGTGAGACATTTGGTTAACTAGGAGTTGTTACAACAGTGGTTTTCCCTTGACTTCCACTGGTTTGTCATTTTAATTGCACTAACTTTTATCTAAAGAGATTGACCCTGCAATGCAACAGGAGAAAATATTGTGTTCCTCACGCATCGGGTCACACATTTTTTAGATATTTTATAGAATTAGCTACTGTAGACAACTAACTCACCTCCTCAGTAATCACCTGCATTTTGATAATGATGGTTATGTTACTAACACAAACATATCTTGTAAACTGTAACTGAAACAACTAACTGTGGCTTATGTTGCTAGTCACAAATGTCATCACAAGGGATTTATTGGTCCAGTAAAGGAGCCCTTTAAGTGCATTTGGCATACCTTTAAAATCTGCCCTGATTTAGACTCAAACCCATGACACCATCTTGATTTGATTCACAATCTATTCATGACATGACACTATCTTCATTTGATCCACCATCTTGATCTGATCCACCATCTATTCATGCCATGACACCATCTGGATCTGACCCACCATCTATTCATGACACCATCTTGACCTGATCCACCATCTATTCATGACACCATCTTGATTTAATCCACCATCTATTCATGACACCATCTTGATCTAATTCACCATCTATTCATGACACCATCTTGATCTAATCCACAATCTATTCATGACCATCTTGACCTGATCCACCATCTATTCATGACACCATCTTGATCTAACCCATCATCTATTCATGACACCATCTTGATCTAATCCACCATCCATACATGACACCATCTTGATCTGATCCACCAACTTCTTCCTCCAGGCCTAGAGTTCTTTGAGACTTCTGCTAAAGAGAACATCAACGTGAAAGCTGTATTTGAGCGTCTAGTGGACATCATCTGTGACAAGATGTCCGAGAGTCTGGATGCAGACCCAACCCTGGTGAACAGCACAGCTAAATCAACGCGACTCACAGAAAACCCAAATATGAACAGCAGCAACTGCTCATGTTGATTCCTGGCACCGCGTGTAACCACCTGTTTGACTGTCCGAGGAGGGTTGATATCATCATGATTTTCTGTGCTATATTATACATCCACATTTCTTCTTGGTTTTTGATTTCTCTATGGTCATATCTTTTTCTGTAAAATCATACTTTATGTTGAACACATACAGTCTTGTTGGTTTTATTGTATTATATAATCTTTTAGCCTGTAACCTGAACTTTTATTGTACAACCTGAAATACTTCTACTAAATAACCTTGTCTTTTGCTAAAGAGCTTTATCTTTTACTAGACAGTTATCTTTTATGATATAGTCTCATATACAATCTTCTCTTTTACTACACAACATTACTTTTAACTATACATTTACTTTTGACTATACAATGTTATCCTTTACTCTACAGCGTTATCTTTTATTTTTTAACCTTATCTATTACTACAAAACCATATATATATGTATATGTTCCCATACTAAGACAATGCATATGGCTATAATTTTAATTTATCATTTATTATGAACGGTATTTTACTATACAAGCGCAACTTTTACTCTACAATCTTCTCTTTTACTATACAACCATAGATTTTACTGATTTAAGAGAAATCATACAGACATATTTTTAATAAAAGTAGAATAAAATAATTGGTTATATTAAAGGTAGTTCAACATCTACACCATTTTGCATTTGTAATGAACATAAATATCTGCACACTGTACAACTTGATAAGAATAATTAATACACTTTGTTATTTTTCCCTTTAATACCATAAACACACCTATACAGCAGCGCTGATGTTACAATGGCCCATGGTATGCATGCCTAAACAGTGGCACATAAATTACCATGGTATGCATACCTAAAGAGTGGCACATAAATTACCAATGTATGCATACCTAAACAGTGGCACATAAATTACAATGGTATGCATGCCTAAACAGTGGCACAAATTATTGTGGTAAGCATACCTGAACAATGGCACATAAATTATTGTGGTATGCATAACTAAACAGTGACACACAAATTACCATGGTATGTATGCTTAAACAACCATAGATTTTTGTAACAACATTCCAGGTGTACGTACATAACCAGTTTTTTTTTGTTTTTGTTTTACAATACTAAGAACACATAAACAACCACAAATCTGTTAAATGCTCAGAATACATGAACAACCAGAAATCTTCTACAATGCTAAGAAAACAACCAACCAAATATCTGCTACAAAGCCAAGAATACTTGAAACAATTTAAAGTTTTTTTTGTTTGTTTTAAAAGAAAAACCATAATGAGAATTCTGAAACAGTCAGTCATCTTTTAACATGTTTACCATCCACCGGGATACAGACTACAACACCTAGTGAGTGCCAGTTGGTCTATGAAAATATGTTTTTAACACCATAGGCCCTATCTTTGGTCATATACCTAAACAACAACATCTGTGACCATATACCTAAACAACCACATCTGTGACCACATACCTAAACAACCACATCTGTGACCACATACCTAAACAACCACATCTGTGACCATAAACCTAAACAACCACATCTATTACCATAAACTTTAACAACCACATCTGTGGCCATATAGCCATACAGTCACATCTTTGACCATATACATAAACAGTCACATGTTTTACCATATACATAAACAGTCACATGTTTTACCATATACATAAACAGCCACATCCCTATCCTATACTGTTGCTAGAATAGGTGAATCTACAGCCACATGGTTTCAGTGTGCTTGAAGAGGCTAGTATAAAACTGCATGATTCACTGTGTCCTGAGCATTCTACAGTACAAGTATAGAGAACATCTGTGCAATAATTTTTTTCTAAATAGGTAAGATAGTTTATGCTGTCAGAAGAGCGAAGGGAGTGGATAGGTATGGTGCGATATCTTCCTTATCTGCAATTACTTCTGTCAAGTTGTGATAATACATGTACTCTGTAATCTGTGTCTACATTTCCTGTCTTCTTTGACTTGCATATATCACCTACAACTAGTAAGAATGCATTTTAGATACATATGACTGTTCTGTTGAGGAAACTGTGGGGAAATTATTCAATCAATTAATAATACATTTTCTTTTTATTTGATTAATTTATTTGCTTGAGAAAATATATTTTATTTCCAGTTGTAATTAGATATCATATTGTGAATGTTGTAGTGGAATTAATATCCATGGTTTAAGTAAACCATTTCAATGGAGTCATGACATGCATGTTTGTTTGATTGTGTAGTTTTCATGTCGTGCTGAGTAGCCATAATCATCATGTCATGCTGAGTAGCCATAATCATCAAGAACAGAGTGACAGACTCATATTTTTGTCTGTCTTGGTATCAGGCTTGATATGATCAGTATATTGACTTTTAATTGTTTACATTTGAAAGATATATGATTGTGAATGCTTGTTGTAACCTGAATATTTATTCCCTTGACTTATAGACATGTGCTGCTTTGTAGAAGTACTTTCTTTGACCTGCTGCAGTGATGTTTTTGTGTGTGTGCAAACAGTCATACGAGCATTGACCTGGCCATCTAAACCAATACTGTAGTGTGACTTACATACTTTCATGTGGTATTCTGGAATATTTGAGCAGGACAAGTGTGTCATGCCAGATTGTCATTTTGCAGAATGGATTTGTCTGGATCAGATGTCACAAGTAGTGTAGAGGCTAGCATGCTTGCTTGCCGACCTTGTGGTCATTTCTTCTAATCTCTTGTGAGGCAGGTTTTTTTTTGGGACCCGGGATCCCAGGCTGACTCAGCTTACAATGGCTGCCAGGAAATGTCTAGGGAAGTCAAGGTCGCAGGTGTGATATTGACCACACAGCCCACCAAGTGCCCACTGGAGCCAGCACCATATACCCAGTACAGCTCATAGAGTGAAACAATGTCCTCCTCTCTGTATATGACTGTTCTGGAATGACCTGCTGTCACATGAAGCCAGATGTCCTCCTCTCTGTATATGACTGTTCTGGAATGACCTGCTGTCACATGAAGTCAGATGTCCTCCTCCCTGTGTATGACTGTTCTGGAATGACCTGCTGTCACATGAAGCTAGATGTCCTCCTCTCTGTGTATGACTGTTCTGGAATGACCTGCTGTCTCATGAAGCTAGATGTCCTCCTCTCTGTGTATGACTGTTCTGGAATGACCTGCTGTCACATGAAGCTAGATGTCCTCCTCTCTGTATATGACTGTTCTGGAATGACCTGCTGTCACATGAAGCCAGATGTCCTCCTCTCTGTGTATGGCTATTCTGGAATGACCTGCTGTCACATGAAGCCAGATGTCCTCCTCTCTGTATATGACTGTTCTGGAATGACCTGCTGTCACATGAAGCCAGATGTCCTCCTCTCTGTATATGACTGTTCTGGAATGACCTGCTGTCACATGAAGCCAGATGTCCTCCTCTCTGTGTATGGCTATTCTGGAATGACCTGCTGTCACATGAAGCCAGATGTCCTCCTCTCTGTGTATGACTGTTCTGGAATGACCTGCTGTCACATGAAGCTAGATGTCCTCCTCTCTGTGTATGACTGTTCTGGAATGACCTGCTGTCTCATGAAGCTAGATGTCCTCCTCTCTGTGTATGACTGTTCTGGAATGACCTGCTGTCACATGAAGCTAGATGTCCTCCTCTCTGTATATGACTGTTCTGGAATGACCTGCTGTCACATGAAGCCAGATGTCCTCCTCTCTGTGTATGACTGTTCTGGAATGACCTGCTGTCTCATGAAGCTAGATGTCCTCCTCTCTGTGTATGACTATTCTGGAATGACCTGCTGTCTCATGAAGCCAGATGGAAATACAGTTGGTTTCTTTCACCGAAGTGACTGTATTTGAGCCTGTGTCTCTGTAAGGAGACTTTCAAGAGGTCAATCTTGATGAGCTTGGGAACAATGCATCTATAATTGGTCAATACAATGAGTTCTCATTTAACGACTAACCATTCACTGGATTTCAAGGGGAACAAATTCAGAACAAATATGTCACAAACAGTGACAAATATGATTGTTTTTTTTTCAATTAGTAAGCAAGAAAGTTAGGATACTTTTACTGCTGTGATTTACATCTTCAGTAACACGTTTGCACGTACACACATGCAAGAGTAGAGCCTATTGTTTTGTGTATTCTTGCTACTTCTAACTAGTGATTAGTTTCCACATCTCTCTGCCCCCTTTCTGAATTTTACATCTTATAGGGAATGTCAGCACCTTCCTGTTGACTGTTTTGTGGTTGATCTGATTTCTGGGGCTCACATTGGTAATTATCATGTTACCGTTGCTCCTTCCAAGCCAGAGTAGAGATATTTGACCCAAAGCTGGAGATGATGATGTGTATGATTCCTGGGTGTGCATGAATGGAAGCAGCAGCGATTACTTGTGTTGGGCTGTGTACTGTTTAAGAGGCTGCATGCTAACAGGAAGTGGCTGCCTACTTACAGGAAGTGGCTGCCAAACCTGACAGGAAGTGGCTGCCTACTTACTGGATGTGGCTGCAAACTGACAGGAAGTGGCCACATTCTGACAGAGAACATTTCTTGTGTCTGAGGGTGTTTTTGCACCAATCGAGAGAAAACAAAATGCTGTCCTCAGTGCATGACCTCTGCTTGTCATTTGTATAGCATTGATCTGTGGTGTTAAATGCCTCAGTGCATGCCCGTTTCAGAACATTGTTGTGGGTTAAACTGCACATTCTCAGGACACTGTTCAAGATGTCCTCAGTGCATGACCCCTGCTTGTCATTTGTATAGCATTGATCTGTGGGTTAAACATGCCACATTCTCAGGACACTGTTCAAGATGTCCTCAGTGCATGACCCCTGCTTGTCATTTGTTTTTTGCTTTCTGTGGTTTCCACATTCTCGGACATCTTTAGATGCCCAGCACCTCCTGTTGCTTGTTTTTTGTGGTTAACATGATTTCACACTGTTAATTATCATGTACCGTTGCTCCTTCCAAGCCAGAGTAGAGATATTTGACCCAAAGCTGTGAGATGTGTATGTGTATGATTCCCTGGGTGTGCATGAATGGAAGCAGCAGCGATTACTTGTGTTGGCTGTGTACTGTTTAAGAGGCTGCATGCTAACAGGAAGTGGCTGCCTACTTACAGGAAGTGGCTGCAAACTGACAGGAAGTGGCTGCCTACTTACTGGATGTGGCTGCAAACTGACAGGAAGTGGCTGCATTCTGACAGAGGAACATTTCTTGATGTCTGAGGGTGTTTTTGCACCAGTCGAGAGAAACAAAATGCTGTCCTCAGTGCATGACCTCTGCTTGTCATTTGTATAGCATTGATCTGTGGGTTAAACATGCCACATTCTCAGGACACTGTTCAAGATAACAGAACACATATTGTTGGTTGGATGATCGTGTAGAAAACACGGGATTCATGGCATGAAATGTTATTATGTTTATCAACTAACATTTCATACTTGAACTTCAGGTCCATCTGGCTAACCTACAATTTGTCTCATTTCATCTAAATATCAAAATAATGATTAAGTTCATTCATTCATTCATTCAGTAGCATGTCCTTTGCAGAACCTCGCTCCCATAACAACCTTCCGGAAAGCTTCTCGATCACAAGCAAGATGTCCCGTGTCTGATACACCCATCTGGAGATCATCCGCCACATCCTGCACCCATCTTCTCTTTGGCCTTCCTCTTCCTCTCTTCCCAGGGCATATACCCTTCCATTATTGTTCTCTCCAAACCTTCGTGACGTTTCAAGTGACCAAAATACTTCAATTTTTAATGATTAAGTAGTGTTGGAAATATTTTAAATCAGTTTCCTTCAGCTCTGACTGGTGGGCTGATCACATCCTAGACTCCAGTTGCTTGGTATATCATATAATAAGCTCCAGATTTTTTATTATAGGCTTCACGTAGTTCTGTGTATCTGGATCCTTCACTGAAGAAATTATGTGTGTGAAATTAGTTTGTGCTGTCATCTAGAATGAGTTCAGTTAAATGTCATATATCCCAGTTCAGTATTTACAAGAAAATTATGTTTTATTAAACATTATTCTTGTGTAGTTTTGCTGATAATTCCATTCTGTTTTCCTTATAGAATTCCACACTGCACATTCCTGCAGATAATAATGGTAATACTTTTAGATATGGATTTATATTTGTTTGTTGTTGTCAGTTGGTATCTAAATATTTACATCTGTACACAAATGATATGCATTTGATTATGAATGTATGTATACAAACTGGGAATGTTAGATAAGCACAGTGAATAAAGTGCTTGTTTATTGCAGCGAAATGATGTGGTTTGAACCTCAGTCACAGCTGGTTTGCTGGTTTGCCTGGCGAAGTCATACAAATAAGGCATGACTTGACTGTGAATAGTGACAATAAGGAAGAACACTAGTCATCACATTTCTGAACTCTGACAAAGTTTATGTTTATGACAAAGTATATGGGTAGTCTGTGTATATTTGCGTATAGTATAAATATCTGCTATGAAATTATAAATTCATAATGATATCAATATTTATAATATCTATTCCATTATCTTGGTTTGTGACACTGATTATTCCATTATATTTGTTTGTGACACTAATTATTCCATTATTTTAATTTGTGACACTGATTATTCCATTTAATAAAATCTGTGACACTAATTATTCCATTTTATTTGTGACACAAATGAGAATCTCGGTTTAGACTATTCTGACAATGTTGCTGTATATTTGTACATTTATTTAAACATGACCTTGTGTAAGCTGTCCCGTGTTTGCTGTACAGAAGACACTGCCATAGGCATGGCTGAGTTTTCTGCACAGAATTCTGTGTCATGACCACATTCCTTTTGCTGTTTGCTTGGAAAGCTGGACCTACTAGCTAGTTTCATTCCTGGCTAGCAGCTGTTTGTTTGCTGTGTTTTAAACTATGTCATCTTCTCTTTCTTCCCATCTCTTCTCTTCACATTAACACATTTCTTGCCAGTTATATGTCTGTGTAAGTAACTGAATGTTTAATATGAAAGCTCTAGGACTGTTTCATTGACATATTGGAAAATGTTGTCTTTTGGGTTGCAGTAAAATGAAAACTAAAGGTCATGCATGATCTGTTGATTAATTTTCAGTGAGGGCTTGAACATCTTGTAAACATCTGTGCCTCCATAGTAAGGCATCTGTTCTCATGTTTCGATGTCCTCACAGCAGAAAGTAGCAGTCATTGACACTGCTAGATGACCCTGTCTCTCAGGCTGGTCTGTGTGTTTGTTTCTAGTTTATATTATTGCAGTTTTGTTATATTTTATGTATCATTTTTTTCACAGTGCAGGCTTGTCTGCCATGTTATCAATTAATTGCAATCTGCACATTTTGTTTCTTTTTTATTGTGAATGTTATTGAAAGTGCAGTATAATTCATTCTGCTTTACTTTATGTGTTCATTTGTTTTGATTGTATGTGCAGATTCCTATCATGATTCCTTGTTTATATATCATCCTGTGCAATTATCAGTTGATGTTTTGATTTTGCTCATTGCTTGTGTTTTCAGTATATATGATTAAGCATTTTGTATTAGCTATGTATCATTTTGCTGGTGATGTAAACAGCTTGCATTTTCTTTTTTTTTCTCTATATCTTCAGACATGTTGTGTACACTTAATTGGGTTCATTTGTCACATTTCTTCACTGTCCATTCCTATGTTCCAAGTGTTCAAGTGCTGCATCTGAAATGATTTGTTGTAATTTCTAGAAATGAAATACACAATTCTGAAAATACCATACCAAATAATGTAAACAATGATTTTTTTTTCATGTTTGTAGAAATAATTAAACTGCTCTAGCTATTCACAAACTAGCACTTTAGCTGTTTTAACATATTTTGGTTTAAAAAATTGCTGGATGAAATATGACTATATTTACTTATATGATTCATTAGTACTTGTGGATATAGTATACAACTTTCTGTACCAAGCAATTCACCATACATTGAACAATGGTGCCACAAAACACATTTCATTTAATAAATCATTATTTACCAAGTAACTGATTGTCATATCCGCATTAATCACTCCTATCACGTACATTTCTAAGGCAACAGATGAAGTTATTTTGATCATGTCAGGAGTAGCAAATCAACGTACAGTGGTACAGTCTGGTATGGACTGAGTTCGAGTTGAAAACCTTGGTGCATTAAGAGTTAATACCAACAGAAATTCAGATAGTTTGTACAGTGGTTGCACATCTGTAATTTTACATTCAATCTGTGAAGTGTGACAGTGCAGGCACTTGCTCATGACACCCCTGTGATAGGATACCTTTTGCATTTACTTGTATTATAGTACAGTTACATCTGTGTTTTGTTTCATGTTGTGTTCTGTCCATCACTCCAGCCTTTTCTGCATTTTGTGTAAGGGTACAGGCTGAAGACATGGGTTATTTTGACTTGAAGGTTGTTGGCATGTATTACTGGGCAGTCTCACAAACTACCCACTGTTGGCAAGCTATTCTGTGTGTAGCTACTGAAAGTATGAATTTTATGAAATTCTAGCAAATGTAAAGTTGCAGGAGCATCATAATATTATATCTTCTTTCACCAGCTGACAGAACCACTAGGATGTCCTGCAGTTTACACTCAACAAGCATTCATTTTCATTGAACAAAATATAGTCTATGACATTCTTTGGCTAAGCAATTACTTATCTGAAGACATTGGAGGAAAAGATATATGCTGCAGAGAAGTTGAGTGAGACTTCTCAACCGAGACATTCACTGAGTTATACACAGCAGAGAAATTGAGTCAGACATTCACAGCAGACATCCATTGTGATATTGACCACGTCACCCATCAAATTATGATTGGCCTGTACAAATATGAGGCTAGCACCGTACAACCAATATACCAAGGGGCAGAAAAGGGTCCTTTAGTTACTCACTAAAGTGAGGTATGCGCAGAAGAGGAACACACAGAAATAGAAGAGAAATTGACTGGCAGTTTAGAAGTTCTCATGAAAAATAAATGGCTACTTGAAGTGTATTTGGGTAGACCAGATGGCTGTTGCATGTCATCTTTCTCGTCTTTGTGACGATTGTGGTAGAAACCTGTTCAGTTTGACTGTTGTAACAGAGACAGAGAAGCTGCCCCAGGCAGCAAGTTGTGTTGTATTATGAATTGAGGCTTATGATTGTGTTATATAGGCATTCTAATGTAAGAGCCCAACCTGGTCTATTTTGAATGAGGGAAATGATAAAGCTATAGAAACATTATAATAGTGGAATCAAGCTGAGTTTACAGTGCTAAAGTTATGTACAAACTTTCTAATGTCAGTAACCTGTAGAAACTGGTTCTTGTGTTGGGAACATTAGTCTTCTGTGTTGTTGGACATCATGTTCTATTTCACACTGTCTCTAGTGTTTGTAGAGAATGTTCTATTTCACACTGTCTCAAGTGTGTGTTGAGAATGTTCTATTCCACACTGTTTAGCATGTGTTAAGGCTCACAGAAAATATGCTTAATGTGACAGAAAACTGGTCCCCTTTTCCATGACAAGTTTGTCAGCTTCCATCATGAAAGTAATGTCCTTTATCTATGAGTATTTTTCCATCCTTCCAGTAATTGCATTTTTAATCTGTTAACTTCAAAATGCTTTTAGTTTTTGCGTATTGTCTTTACTGATATATGTTTATGTGAATAATTTTTCTTTGGTGTTTATGTAAAGGTAATGTTTATCAGATGTAATTTGTATTTTCGTGGACATTTTAAAATTCATGCTTTTCTTTATTTTTTTTTCTTCAAATACCTTTTTTGTATTATTTTAATACACACTTTGTCCTTGTTTAAAAATATGTCAGTGTCTTATTCGTCTCTGAATTCTTACACTTTTGCCTGCTGAGTTTTACAGAGTTTTACCACAGTTGATTATATGCACTCTATGTAACCCTGCCTGTGGCATCTGACAGTGAAACAACACGTTCTGGTGCTGGTTTGTCACCTGTCAGAATAGGGCTCCAGCTGTCACTCATTATCTATCACTGCCAACAAAGACAGTGAGGCCACCAGCATCATTTATCAGTACGAGTAAAGACAGTGAGGCCACCAGCATCATTTATCAGTACTAGTAAAGACAGTGAGGCCACCAGCATCATTTATCAGTACGAGTAAAGATAGTGAGGCCACCAGCATCATTTATCAGTACTAGTAAAGACAGTGAGGCCACCAGCATCATTTATCAGTACTAGTAAAGACAGTGAGGCCACCAGCATCATTTATCAGTACTAGTAAAGACAGTGAGGCCACCAGCATCATTTATCAGTACTAGTAAAGACAGTGAGGCCACCAGCATCGTTTATCAATACTAGTAAAGACAGTGAGGCCACCAGCATCATTTATCAGTACTAGTAAAGACAGTGAGGCCACCAGCATCATTTATCAGTACTAGTAAAGACAGTGAGGCCACCAGCATCATTTATCAGTACTAGTAAAGACAGTGAGGCCACCAGCATCATTTATCAGTACTAGTAAAGACAGTGAGGCCACCAGCATCATTTATCAGTACTAGTAAAGACAGTGAGGCCACGAGCATCATTTATCAGTACTAGTAAAGACAGTGAGGCCACCAGCATCATTTATCAGTACTAGTAAAGACAGTGAGGCCACGAGCATCATTTATCAGTACTAGTAAAGACAGTGAGGCCACCAGCATCATTTATCAGTACTAGTAAAGACAGTGAGGCTACCAGCATCATTTAGCAGTACTAGTAAAGACAGTGAGGCCACCAGCATCATTTATCAGTAGTTGTAAAGACAGTGAGACCACCAAGTATGTGAGTGTGATTTGATTTAGCGTTTCAAAAACTACAGTAACAAACTGGCATTATAAATCTGTTGAAAACCAATGAAAACATGCTCACGTGTTGTTGGTTATAACAATTGTTGGGTGCCACTTGGTTATGATTCTTTGTCACTTGTAAGAAGTTCATATGACTATTGTTGGATGTCTGTTGGTTTTGATCATTGTTGGATGTCTGTTGGTTGTATAATTGTTATTCATAATTATTTAATGTTGGAATAGTTTTTCTTGTAACTGTGTCTTCAGTATATTTGGTCATAATAGCTTTGAAAAGACAACTGGGTGTGGTGTGCGGTGAAAGACAGGCCAGCCGGTTTGCCACGCATTGTGTTTGTAGAAGTGTTGTGTGCAGCTCCACCCATCCACCCCAGTGTACTGTGTTTGTAGAAGTGTGTGGAGCTCCATCCATCCACCCCAGTGTACTGTGTTTGTAGAAGTGTGTGGAGCTCCATCCATCCACCCCAGTGTACTGTGTTTGTAGAAGTGTGTGGAGCTCCATCCATCCACCCCAGTGTACTGTGTTTGTAGAAGTGTGTGCAGCTCCATCCATCCACCCCAGTGTACTGTGTTTGTAGAAGTGTGTGCAGCTCCATCCATCCACCCCAGTGTACTGTGTTTGTAGAAGTGTTGTGTGGCAGTCCATCCATCCACCCTAGTGTACTGTGTTTGTAGAAGTGTTGTGTGGAGCTCCACCCACACCAGTGTACTGTATTTGTAGAAGTGTTGTGTGGCAGTCCATCCATCCACCCTAGTATACTATGTTTGTAGAAGTGTTGTGTGCAGCTCCACCCACCCCAGTGTACTGTGTTTGTAGAAGTGTTGTGTGCAGCTCCACCCACCCCAGTGTACTGTGTTTGTAGAAGTGTTGTGTGCAGCTCCAGCCACCCCAGTGTACTGTGTTTGTAGAAGTGTTGTGTGCAGCTCCACCCACCCTAGTGTACTGTGTTTGTAGAAGTGTTGAGTGGAGCTCCACCCACCCAGTGTACTGTGTTTGTAGAAGTGTTGAGTGGAGCTCCACCCACCCCAGTGTACTGTGTTTGTAGAAGTGTTGAGTGGAGCTCCAGCCACCCCAGTGTACTGTGTTTGTAGAAGTGTTGAGTGGAGCTCCACCCCACCCCAGTGCACTGTGTTTGTAGAAGTGTTGTGTGCAGATCCAGCCACCCCAGTGTACTGTGTTTGTAGAAGTGTTGTGTGCAGCTCCACCCAACCCAGTGTACTGTGTTTGTAGAAGTGTTGTGTGGAGCTCCACCCACCCAGTGTACTGTGTTTGTAGAAGTGTTGTGTGGAGCTCCACCCACCCCAGTGTACTGTGTTTGTAGAAGTGTTGTGTGCAGCTCCACCCACCCCAGTGTACTGTGTTTGTAGAAGTGTTGTGTGCAGCTCCACCCACCCCAGTGTACTGTGTTTGTAGAAGTGTTGTGTGCAGCTCCAGCCACCCCAGTGTACTGTGTTTGTAGAAGTGTTGAGTGGAGCTCCACCCACCCCAGTGTACTGTGTTTGTAGAAGTGTTGTGTGCAGCTCCACCCACTCCAGTGTACTGTGTTTGTAGAAGTGTTGAGTGGAGCTCCAGCCACCCCAGTGTACTGTGTTTGTAGAAGTGTTGTGTGGAGCTCCACCCACCCCAGTGTACTGTGTTTGTAGAAGTGTTGTGTGCAGCTCCACCCACCCCAGTGTACTATGTTTGTAGAAGTGTTGTGTGGAGCTCCACCCACCCCAGTGTACTGTGTTTGTAGAAGTGTTGTGTGCAGCTCCACCCACCCCAGTGTACTGTGTTTGTAGAAGTGTTGTGTGCAGCTCCACCCACCCCAGTGTACTGTGTTTGTAGAAGTGTTGTGTGCAGCTCCACCCACCCCAGTGTACTGTGTTTGTAGAAGTGTTGAGTGGAGCTCCAGCCACCCCAGTATACTGTGTTTGTAGAAGTGTTGAGTGGAGCTCCACCCACCCCAGTGTACTGTGTTTGTAGAAGTGTTGATGTGCAGCTCCACCCACCCCAGTGTACTATGTTTGTAGAAGTGTTGTGTGGAGCTCCAGCCACCCCAGTGTACTGTGTTTGTAGAAGTGTTGTGTGTAGCTCCATCCACCCCAGTGTACTGTGTTTGTAGAAGTGTTGAGTGCAGCTCCAACAGCTTCAATTGTTTTCTTGTTTCATGTATCACTGAGTGAGATCTTTTCAATATGTAATCATGCATTCCCTTGTTTGGTGTCTGCATTCACTTGTGTTATGACAACAAAATGTATTGCTTTGTATGTTATTGTTTATGTTGGTTGAAGCCAGCATGAACTTATCTGTGTTGTGTGTTATGTACATAGTGACATTATGAATATAGTCTCTGACATTCATGTTACATACTGCTTGTTTGTTTGGCCACTGTAAAACTGGTTGAGAGTGTGTACATGCTTTCTGCGACTGTCCTTTCTGTGTAATTATATTTATTGTGACTGCGTCCTTGTAAGCTGAGCACAGTTTCTGTCTGCTGCTCTCTCAAGACTTGAAGCATTAGTTGAGTCTCAGCTGAGTTGTTTTCATGTTACTTGTGGATGTATTTGCCCAGTATAACCAAACGTAGAGCACAGACAATGTATTGCAGTGTTTAGCCATCTGTAGTCAGTCATCAGAAAGTAAGAAAAAAAAATAAATAAAGGATCTCTTAAATAGCAGGATCTCTCTCTCTCTCTCTCTCTCTCTCTCTCTCTCTCTCTCTCTCTCTCTCTCTCTCTCTCTCTCTCTCTCTCTTTCTAACACACACACATCAACACAAAGAAACATCAACAATCACAATGGTATTTAAGCAGATGTTATTTCTGGAAGTTACTGAACCCTTCTGATCATCCAACACACACATATAAACAGTCAGGTCTCTTCAAGTATTTGTTTCTGCTACAGGAACACACACTCACACTTGCAACAAGACAACAATGTCCAGCACACCAGATACACACTGGAACTAGTGCTACATGTCAAATACAGGGACATGTTACAGGTGTATCCAGCTAGAGTCCAGTGGGGGGTCATTAGCATCCATACAATTCATCATCGGCTGAGGGAGGTGGAGTGTTTGTGAGCCTGTCTCAAGTTAAGGGCTTCGCTTCTGTTCACCAATAGCTAAATAAACACATGTGCAAACATAAACAGTCACAGTCTCTGTCTGATGTTTCTGCTGTCTGTTAGATCAACAAGCCTACAAGGACATTATTATAAATTTTCATCAGAAAAACAAACATATGACAGAAATGCTTAAAACAAACACAACATATTCGGCCATACAGAATGTCGGTATTGCTTTGTTTGTTGCAGTATGCTAAATATGTAAACAGATTTTCTGAAGGGAATTTTCATTACCAATGTGACATTTCATCTTGAAGGTAAACTATTTCAAAAATCATAACACTGAATTCTCTTGGATATACTTTAGCTGTGGAATACTGAAAAACATCTACTATTCCGACTATGCTATAGAAAAATCCTTGTATTAGGCAAGTGGGATGATCACACTGAAATTACATGTCACTTAGATGTGAAATATCAGTCTGTTTAGTCATGACAGAAAATAGATGTGTTTTCAGCATTAGCAGCAAGTTGGAAATAACTGATAATATATTTGTTCATTTGGAACCAGTGTTGTATATTGTGAAATGAAATAATTAGATTAGAGGAGTTTGTAACTGAACATGTGAATCACTGGGACAGATTGTGAGATGAGCTGTTTTAGTTGTCTAGCTTGGGCTGTCTAGCTTGGGTTGTCTAGCTTGGGTTGTCTAGCTTGGGCTGTAGAAGTGGTATCAGAAGTTTTCTGTGTGCTTTGTGTCAGATTGTGAGATGAGCTGTTTTAGTTGTCTAGCTTGGGCTGTAGAAGTGGTATCAGAAGTTTTCTGTGTGCTTTGTCAGATTTAGGCCAGGTCATCACCTGGTCGATTCTCTGTTCCTGTAATGATTAGATCTGAAATATTTGTTAAGTCATGTTTCCAGGATTAACCGCAAACTGCTCCCATTACAGTAAACACCATTAATATCTTACTGCTGCTATAGTGGATCCACTGATGGTTGACAACATTTGTTTCATCAGTAACAATGGTTCTAGTCATTTGCAATAGTTGTATGTTTGTGCACAATGCTGTTGTAAGGGACATGGTCGTGTATCATATTTTATTGTTCATAATGTGTGTGTGTTTGTGTGGAGAGGTTTGGGGTAGTGACATAACCGATCATTAGGACCAGTGATAAATATTGGTTTAGAGATGTAAGTGATAAGCACAAAATTGATCATTAGAACATTTGCTACAGATTGTGAGATCAGCCATTTAGTTGTCTGCCCTGGGCTGTAGAGGTGATACAGAAGCTGTGTGCTGGGCTGTAGAGATGGGGCTGTAGAGGTGATACAGAAGCTGTGTGCTGGGCTGTAGAGATGGGGCTGTAGAGGTGGTACAGAAGCTTTGTGCTGGGCTGTAGAGATGGGGCTGTAGAGGTGGTACAGAAGCTTTGTGCTGGGCTGTAGAGATGGGGCTGTAGAGGTGGTACAGAAGCTTTGTGCTGGGCTGTAGAGATGGGGCTGTAGAGGTGGTACAGAAGCTTTGTGCTGGGCTGTAGAGGTGGGGCTGTAGAGGTGGTACAGAAGCCTTGTGCTGGGCTGTAGAGGTGGTACAGAAGCTTTGTGCTGGGCTGTAGAGATGGGGCTGTAGAGGTGGTACAGAAGCTTTGTGCTGGGCTGTAGAGGTGGTACAGAAGCTTTGTGCTGGGCTGTAGAGATGGGGCTGTAGAGGTGGTACAGAAGCTTTGTGCTGGGCTGTAGAGATGGGGCTGTAGAGGTGGGGCTGTAGAGATGGGGCTGTAGAGATGGGGCTGTAGAGGTGGTACAGAAGCTTTGTGCTGGGCTGTAGAGATGGGGCTGTAGAGGTGGTACAGAAGCTTTGTGCTGGGCTGTAGAGGTGGGGCTGTAGAGGTGGTACAGAAGCTTTGTGCTGGGCTGTAGAGATGGGGCTGTAGAGGTGGTACAGAAGCTTTGTGCTGGGCTGTAGAGGTGGGGCTGTAGAGATGGTACAGAAGCTTTGTGCTGGGCTGTAGAGGTGGGGCTGTAGAGATGGGGCTGTAGAGGTGGGGCTGTAGAGATAGGGGTTGTAGAGATAGGGGCTGTAGAGATAAGGCTGTAGAGGTGATACAGAAGCTGTGTGCCGGGCTGTAGAGGTGGGGCTGTAGAGATGGGGCTGTAGAGGTGATACAGAAGCTTTGTGCTGAGCTGTAGAGGTGGGGCTGTAGAGATAGGGGCTGTAGAGATAAGGCTGTAGAGGTGGTACAGAAGCTTTGTGCTGGGCTGTAGAGATGGGGCTGTAGAGGTGGTACAGAAGCTTGTGCTGGCTGTAGAGCTGTAGAGATGGGGCTGTAGAGGTGGTACAGAAGCTTTGTGCTGGGCTGTAGAGATGGGGCTGTAGAGGTGGTACAGAAGCTTTGTGCTGGGCTGTAGAGATGGGGCTGTAGAGGTGGGGCTGTAGAGATGGGGCTGTAGAGGTGGTACAGAAGCTTTGTGCTGGGCTGTAGAGATGGGGCTGTAGAGGTGGTACAGAAGCTTTGTGCTGGGCTGTAGAGGTGGGGCTGTAGAGGTGGTACAGAAGCTTTGTGCTGGGCTGTAGAGATGGGGCTGTAGAGGTGGTACAGAAGCTTTGTGCTGGGCTGTAGAGGTGGGGCTGTAGAGATGGTACAGAAGCTTTGTGCTGGGCTGTAGAGGTGGGGCTGTAGAGATGGGGCTGTAGAGGTGGGGCTGTAGAGATAGGGGTTGTAGAGATAGGGGCTGTAGAGATAAGGCTGTAGAGGTGATACAGAAGCTGTGTGCTGGGCTGTAGAGGTGGGGCTGTAGAGATGGGGCTGTAGAGGTGATACAGAAGCTTTGTGCTGAGCTGTAGAGGTGGGGCTGTAGAGATAAGGCTGTAGAGGTGGTACAGAAGCTTTCTATATAGCTTGTGTTAGATCTGTGCCAGGCCATCACCTGGTTTTCTCTCTTGTGTCCTGTAATCAACATTTGAGGTTGAACATGCTGTTGGCTTGTGGCGCTCTTTGCTAGGTGGAGGGATTGTCCTATCTAACCTGCTTGCAGGCTGCCTGGTTGGTCCATGGTCTAACCTAAACTGTCACTTCCTTAGATGATGTGGCTCTCAGATCTGGTCAGAATGCCTCCTCCATTTCTGGCATGCCTTGGTGAAGTTGTGAAATGATTACAGTAGCCAGTTGTTGGTGGATTGTATGAAACAATTCCATTTTTAAACAAAACCATCAGATATAAGTAATTAACTCATTGAAGAATTGGAATTTGTATTTGAACATTGCACCAAATTCACCTAAATCACATGCAACTTTATCATGGAAAACAGCTTCCCACAGAAACTATCAACTGCTTGATAAAATGCTGTCTTGATGATCTCTGACAGAAAATAGACTAGTGGTGGCTGCAAGTCCTTTACAGGGCACATAGCGATATATGTTGAAGTGTGTATGGGAAGTTATTGGCAACATGCTTGACAGGAGCCTGGGCAATACGATTATAACCCACGACACATAAGACAACAGGGACTATGTGAAGAGAGACATAAAACTGTGCATAAATATAATACAAAAAGTTAGTTGCACGTCCTTTACAGGACATAGCAGTCAATCCAGGCATTTTTTGGCTGTTCGTGTTTCCTGGACAAATTTACTTTCAATAGTTTGACATTGTTTTCTAAACGACCAGCACCCATACCATTTCATAAACAAGCAATGTAAGGCACCTGCAGCTGTGTTTCGAACGTGGGTATGTGGGATTATGAACTGTTCGTAACCTCTTCACCATGGAGCCTGCAAATAAAAATACCCAACGGCAAATGATAGGGACTGTAAGAAGAGTTTCCAAGTATTTTTGGCCAGGAAATTTGATCAGATTTTGTTTTGTTGTGGTCATGTTTTTTTTAAATAAAATTTTTCCCATATAATCATGAATCATGTAAATATAAGTTTGATAGACAATAAAATAACTAGGAGGAAATTGCTGAAGCTGAAACTTTAACAGTACATGAACACTTGAAAAAAACCAAATTAAACAATGTGAACCAAACATGGCCCAACTCTGTCATCCTTGAAGAGTTAATAAAAACAAAAGCGCTTAGCTTGTAAACTGTTTGGCCTCCTCCAGAACGAATGACCTTGACATCTGAGCCGTGGACATCACACCTGCCTGCAGACTCCAGCAATGCTAGAAACAATAGTGTTGTTTGTGTCTAGTGGTAACAATGATGTGTCTCCCTCTTTACTAGGGCTTACCTCCATGGCAGTGTCACCTGAGATGAATGAGCCTTATTCCAAGGAGAGAAAGTGTGCGAGCTTGTGCCTGGTTGTGCTGCATTTGACTGCATTTAAGTGTGTTTGAAAAGTGGAACATTGTATTCTCTGTGTACTTCATGACATGTATAATTTGTGTTGTCATTGATTATCTCTATCACAAATGGTCAAACATTCATTCATGACTTCTGTGAACGCTCTCAAATCAGGCTGTGAACATTGTATTATACTTGGAACTTTGACTATCAGATTACTTTAGTTTCCATGTTTATTTTCTGTGAATATATTACTGGACAATATGTGGGTTGAGGTGACTGTATGTATTTTTCCACACTATTTATCATTTACAGGACATGATTGTGTGTATTTTTATTATTATTATATGATTATATACATTTACAGGATATGTACATTTTGTGTATTTTTGTTTTTATCATCAGTTATTGCATAAACTACTTGTAATCAGTGATCTGGAATCATGAAAGATCATATATTTTGTTTCCTCATGTATCCTTTTGTGTGCCTGAGTGATTTAGTATTTGTTTTGTTAGGATGGGAGTTGGCTAAACTGAAAGGAAGTTTTTTTAATTGTTAGGATGGGAGTTGGCCAAATTTGAAGGCATGAATGGTTGGACGTGACAGTATAGAGGATAATTACAGATTGCTGGCAATAAAAAAAGAGATTTATCTGAGGTGAGCATGTGATATATATATATATATGGCCAATGCTAGTCTAGTTAGTCACAATACAGTCAACTATCAGTCAGGCAGGACATTTATATCCAGTGTTTGTCCACGTGAAGGCATATGAAAGCAGATTTGTGAGTATACCTGGCCAATAACCATCATGTCGCATGTTCATGTATAGACGGCTCAATTTCCTATAACCAGGTAATAAACCATTGCAGGTTGACAGTTGTGAATAAAATATTTACATTAGCAGAGGTGACAGGATGGGTAGCAGGGCTGACCTGTTAACCTTGACCTAGGTTCAGTTTACAGTTGAGGAGGCATATCTTTCTGGAGCTGACCCATCCTCATAGAGTAGGCACCAGAGATACAGCTAGGGAGGAAAGGCAGTCAGGGAGGGTGCTGGTGACTCCATCTCACAATGCCATGATCTGATGTTGGTGGAGTATTTAGTGTCTGCCATCAGATGAGCTGTCACCAAGAGTACAGTCTCAACTGGAAACATGTTTCTTGTACTCACACAAGTGTATGTGCAGACAGTTCATTCTGTCAACCTCATCTGTGTAGCCTGGCTGTAGACTGTGTTTGTTTGTGTGTGACACAGTGTGGCTGTATCATCATGCTGGAGGTGTGTGTGTATGAGAGAGAGGAGGGTTATATTTTCAAGCAGAAAGGTGGTGTCTGTGCATGTGAGAATGTATCATATTAAAAAATTATTTAGCAGTATTGCTGCAATGTTTTTTATTATTATAAGTGTGTGCATGTTACATTAGACGTTTGCAATCTCTCATGTATAATGTTATATTAAGTGTATAAAATATGTGTGTAACTATTAGTGTGGGTTTCTCCAAAATCATATTCATTGTTTCAGCAGATATTGGTGACATTCGTGTTGTACTTATATGTGTTATCAGTATTGACAGCACACAAGTATAACCAGCATTGTTTGTGTGCAAGAACTGACGTACAAGTTCTTCACACACGTTTTTCTTGACAGTGTTGAGAGGTCTGGTCACTCCGTGTTAGTGTCTGACCATTGTTACTGTGTTTGTTCCTTCATATGACCATTGAGAAGGAAAGGCACACCATCTTCCTTTGCCTCAAAAACATTCAGTGTCCTGACAGTTTGAGAGTGAAACAACTTTCAGTCATTTTGATAATTCAGCAACCCAAATGTTAATATGTTATGGACATTTAAAGTCTTTGGGATTTTTCAAATGAATATTTGTCTGGTAATATGAGTGCTGTGTGCATGTCAATATAGACCACACACTGTCCAACATACTCACAAGTTAATATAGACCACACACTGTCCTACAGTCTCACAAGTCAATATAGACCACACAGTCCTGCAGCTTCACAGATGAATATAGACCACACACTGTCATACAGTCTCACAAGTCAATATAGACCACACACTGTCCTACAGACTCAAAGTCAATATCTACCACACACTGTCCTACAGTCTCACAAGTCAATATAGACCACACACTGTCCTACAGTGTCAATACAGATCAGCCATAGAGATGAACTTTTCCTGTGTTTGAAGAACACCAATAGGTGTCCGAAGCTGCTCATAGATGTTTCTTACTGCTTGGTTTATGACATAAAATCTTGTCTCTGATGGCATGAAGTGGATGGCTTCACCTTGCTGTCTCCTCCCCACAGAGTTTCAAACAGAAGGATACACGAGCCAGCTGGCAGCCAGTCTGTGTCAGTGGCAATTATTACACTGTTATATATCGTTAACACAACTCTTGCCTAGATGATCCATCTGCAAATGGACTTGTGTTTTGTTTAAGCATATGTAAATCTTTACAGCATTCCTGTAGAATCAGATATGAGGAAGAAATGATCTGGGACACATTTCTGTAGCTGGTACACAGCTGCCATCAAGAGTTCATTCTTCACATGTACTTGCATACATTGGTCCAGTCTCAGTGTTGTGTCAGTATTTCTTGTGACGTCATATTATTATGTACAGTATTCCTCGCCTGCCTGGCCAATTACCAGCCTCCTCCAATGCATCATCATTTTATTGTTTGTCACTGCATATGTTTGTTATGCATGTGATGTTTTGGTTCTTCATATGTATCTCTCTCTTAAAATTTTAAAAATTATTTTAAACTGAAATGTATAGCTCTAGAAAAGTGAAAGAACATTCTGTTGGTATAATTTTTCAGTAAAATCTGATTAAACGTTTCTTTAGATTGTGAATATTGTAACATGGCGTATCTGGCAGTTTCTAGCATAGATTTTTATTCTTTTTTATCCCTCATTGTCTGTTGATATAAAGCATAGTTTGTGACTGTGTATCACGTATTGCTTATCAAATCCTACCTTAGATATGTTTGTGACTACGGATTGTGTTGATTTGATTTCATAGAGTTGTTGCCATAACATTTAGATTTTAGCATGTCCGTCTTTGCTGTTTCAGATTAGCTGGGCTCTTAGCTAGGCCACAGAGCGTCATAACATTCATCCTGTTTGTAGATGACAATAAAGCAACATTAACCACCTTTCAAGCGTCACTGTCTTTTTCAACTTATTATGCTACTCTGTATGTGATGTTTTAGTCTGTTACCTTACCAGCAGACTTATATACTCAGACAGAGGGCTGGGGGATTGTGTGTGATGGTCCCACTGGCAGCATAGACGGGTGTGTGACAGGTTCGCCTTGGGTGTTGAGAGTTAACCAAGCCCGAGGTGTCCTTAGCACTCCCGTGTATTCTAACCCCAGGGGTTGGACAGGTAGATACACTGTTTACTCTGCTGTTGACCTCACATTAGTTAAATATGTCTACAAACCCCTCCCAGATTCTAGAACCCCACTAACTACCCTCTCCCTTGGCATAATGAACACTGTGGCATCGTCTGAGACCACACTCAATAACTGATCCCTGTCTTTCGACCTTGGATCTGTTGGACTGATATCTCCAGTCTCGCCATAGACTTCAACATACCTTTCAGCTAACTTGGTGACTATATCCAATCTCTCAGCCCCATTCTCACCTAAGAAGTTTCGCAAGGGTTTCGACATCTGCATTCGCATCTGATCTACAACCATCAACTCACGCAAACTTTCATACTCTTCTTTAAATCCGGCCAAAGCCATCCATTTCAGAAGGTATGAATTCAATCTCACACTGTATGCTGAAAACAGTTCACCAGGTTCCCGCTTAGAAGTTCTGAACTTCCGTCTGTACGAGTGCGCTGTGATCTCAAATCTCTTAAAGAGTGCAGCTTTTAATGCTGGGTAATCATTCTGCATACCCGGTGGTAAGCGTGCATACACTTCATAACCGGCACCGCGAAGTCCCAGGGAGAATTTCAAACACCATTTCTGTTGGTCTAACCCCATTGCAATAGACATCGCCTCATACTTCTCTAAATACTGGTCTATACGTTCCTTCTCGGGTTCGAATGGCGGTAAAGGCCATCCATTTCATAGCCTGGTAGTCACGTCTACTGGTTGACTCTGAGCAAGGAGGTACATCTCCTCCCACAGCTCCCTCAGTTACACCAGTAGCTGGCGCTTGTGCCTCAAGTAGCTTCATGCAATACTCGTGGTCACGTCTCTCTCTATCAGCAGCTATCTTCTTTTCCTCTAAAGCCAGTTTACTAGCTTCAAGTTCTCTTTCTGCTCTCCTCCTCTCTCTTTCCTCTTGGCGAAAATCTCTTTCCACCTCTTGAACATAGGATTTCAATGCATCACCCTCTAGACCTAACTTTTGCCCAGTTGCCTGAACTTTGGCTAAGTCTAACTCTTGGGTAGACATGTTGACTTCGAGATGTGGTAACCTAAGTGTATGAGTGTGCAAAGCAATACAATCAATAACTAACCCAATAGTATTAACTAAGCGACACCACAACACAAATGTCCGTCAGACAGAGTTATGAGATAGGTAGAAGTAGTAGAATCTTATGTAGACTGATGGTAGAGGATATAGACTAAGTCAGTATCCCTGCGAGAGGTCCTAACAACACACAGTCCTGTAAATATCCCGGACGAGCCCCCAAATATCTCTGGAGTGTGACAGGTTCACCTTAGGTGTTGAGAGTTAACCAAGCCCGAGGTGTCCTTAGCACTCTCGTGTATTCTAACCCCAGGGGTTGGACAGGTAGATACGCTGTTTACTCTGCTGTTGACCTCTGTATTAGTTAAATATGTCTACAAACCCCTCCCAGATTCTAGACCCCCACTAACTACCCTCTCCCTTGGGACAATGAACACTGAGGCATCGTCCGAGACCACACTCAATAACTGTATAAAGAATAAGTCAACATCAACAAAGTTTATTCTACCCTAAAGAAAATAGGTAGGAATTGAACACCCTGATAGAATAATTCTATTTACAATAGTAGAGGATAGATTAGAGACAGAGTCAGAGATGCTACTAGATTCATCAGTAGGCTGATATGCAGATTTGATGTAGATGTTCTATCCAGTCGGTCCGACACTCACCCGGCTCTCTTCCAGAATGATGACTGGAACCTTTGGAGACCACTCCATCCCCAGAGCTAAGATCAGGTGTCAGAGGAATTAACGACTTGGACCACACACGGCTGGATGAACGTCAAATCTATAATATCACAATGAGTCACGGTTCACAACCCGAAACAGTTCTCCATATACAGCCTGGCTGGGAAACCCTCCTCCTTGAGGTGACCCCAGTTGATCTCTTCAATTAACTCGACGTAGCAAATAACCAATCTAATGGTCCTGGAATATAAGCGCTTACCCCTGGTTGGGTAATAAATCAATATTGCAGCAAGTTCAACAAAGTCACATGAAATGTACAAATGTTCCTGCAGATGATTTCAATACACTGACCAGTCAGTAAAGTTCTTACTCCCTCGGAGTCAAGGCACACACAATTCTGAAACATGGTTTACCTTGGTGACTGAACCTACTGTCAATAGTGCTTGGACGCAGTTGACCTGAATGATTTGATAAGAACTAATTTCCTTCAGCACAAAATGTCCCTCAGGACAAGGATGAGTTGACCTGTATCCCTTCACAGATTTCTGTAACCAAATACGCAAGTGTGTGTGGGTCTAGTCATGACCGGACACGAGTTGCCAACGTAGTTACTGCACCTTACTAAGTGCCAATCAATTGCCTGGAGTCTCCGATGGTTAGGCGGATAAACTTTGACTTGGAACTGATGAGCTCCCAGAGCTGTAACTACCCCAGCTTGGTAAGTCTCTCTGGAGCGAGCATTTCATCATATTTCCCTCGTACATCAATAGTCTGCATACACCGGCATGATTGTTCAGGTATGAACACTTTGCTGAAATATATTATTATCAATAGTTCCTAAATAGACAAAACATCTCGTTTCCCACAAGTGTTGCTGCAGGGTTCAAGAATCACGTGGTGAGTATTAGTAATTCCTGATGATTCACCCTCTTGCATGTTGTAGCACAGTCAGGCGTGGTAAGTATGTATAGTGACCAGTCGCCATGGAACAAGTAGTGGTTTCCGGCAACACTGTAGTTATCGGCTGGTTCTAACAGACAACACCTGAAAGTAAGAGCGATCAGTGAAAGTATTCGGCTCCAAACAGTGGCGCACATGCATCAAATCCATGACTAATCAACCTTCAGTTATGCTACTAAGTAGAGCATCATCTCTATGTTGATAAGATTAAAGCATGAGTCTGTCCAATGTCAGCTGGCCCTTCAGAACAGCCTGTCAAACAGATTAAGAATCAAGAATGGTCGAGTCTGATCTAGCGTCTCACCTATCCCTATTCACCTAAAGGTTGTCGCTAAAGTCCATCATTATATTTGTTCTAGAGATAACGAGAACTAAATATCTAGGTAAGGAGTCCCTGGACCCCATCCTAACATTATACATCCAATATCCAACATAACAATGATCAAAGTACTACAACTCGGGATATAGCAATAACACATGACCATATAACGTATGTACACCATCCAGTTCACTAGTGGGATCTCCTGCCCACTCTGTAGTGAAACTCTTCTTGTTAGCCTCTTCCTTAGAGCCAAGAAGTCCTTCTATGAGAAAACATGTTTCCCTACATGTTCAAAGGATCTTTCCAGTTCTGACCCTCCAAGCGGATTAGCCTTGGCCGGGGCCGAACTTCATATCTGGCATGGTTTGCCAGTCCCATACTTCAATAACTTACACGCAGTCCCCATATCCCATTTGTCCCCGTGCCTCATTCAACCTCCATTTGTTCCTCCATACTTCCATCACATCAGCGTACTACGTACTTCCATCATGTACTACATGCCAGTATGGAAAGAACAGAACAGGAAAGAAAAGAATCAAGAACGCATGTTTACATCGCGACGGTAACGCAATGTCATCTCGCATCGAACCACTTCGGCGTCGGTACATCGCTCATCGAAGTATTACACAACATGACCGAATATATACATGATAACAACATCATATATATATCTAGCTCCCCTGAAGAACTTACCTTCAGCGAATTCGACAGTTCCTCGAAATGAATTCACTATTTAGTTAACACACAAAATAGCTACATCACTTCCTAAGGCTACTCATTAAGTGTTCTATTTCCATAGCACATCAGCAATTCACTAACTAAATCTTCATCTGTCAACTTACCTGTCTAACTCCAATGCATGCTCTGCTGACCTTAATTACTGACTGACATAAATTAGGTTCATGGTACACAACAGTTTACTGTTCCCTATTATAGTACAGCAAACATAGTATATGTAACTACTCACTATAACTAATCAATAACATTTGAACATATTCTGCCGATCTAACAGACTTTCTGTTCTAAACAGTAGACAGAACTACACAGGCTTGTAAACAAACGCGACACGCGCAGGTCTATACCGCCCTAGTTTCTCAACTACATTATCGATCGGTTTCTCATTAGCAATGCAAAGTCGGGCCACATAGTAATGAGTTCTATGTTCATTTTACACCGTTAAATCAATTAATAAAGTCAGTACCTGAATTGTAGAACCATGATCCAGTCAGCTACCTTACTGTCTGTGAGCCGGCAGGCCGTGAGATTCGACAGTCAGCTGCATCTTGGTTGAGTGTGAGGGAATGTTCAAACTGCCATACAAACGCAGTACATCCTCACACTAGGAGATTAATAAGAAAGCGAATGAGCTGTGACTGCCGCATTTCTCCTATGTGCGTACCAAAGCACACGAGAAATGAGTGCTTCACGATGTGTCCCAACTCCACGAGAAAACTCTATTTTCCGCACTATAATTTCTAGGTGCTTCTGCACGAGAATTTGATGATGGACCCAGCAACCCTGGTCACTCAATTCCCGGTGCTTCGCGAACATTCTAGCAGGAAAATCCTACTCGACTATCCCAAGTCTATTAATAACCGGGAACGTCCCTGATGACGCGCCAAATAAAGTGGAATCTCGCCCGACGAAGCACAAATAAATTGCCGTTTCGTCACAGGGTGGCAGTGACATCAAGTCAAAATACCGAGTTTGGAAACACATCCAGCTGAGGGCGGAGTTGTACCGGCCCATATGATATCAGGGGTCATAGAACAGATGCCTAGCATTCTCAGAACAGTTGCATCAACCCCCATCGTTGATTGGCTGTTTGTGGTTGGCTAGGCAATTTACGAGGGTAAGTTAATAAGTTAATAATAATAATCAACGACTGCCAAGAGAAGGTCCACCAGAGAGACGAATGGAGACGGATTGTATCTGCAGCAAAGAACCTCAATGGCTCGGAACGCTGAAGAAGAAGACGAAGAAGAGTTAATAAGTAAGTCACAAATGGCTGTAGAAAAATAACTAAATACAATAACATCTTGAAACCAGTTTATTTGTATACATACATTGTCCCTTTATATCTCAACATAATTTCCACCAACATTGATGCACTTATCCCATAGTTTTATCAGTTCTCCTAAACCGGCTGCATAGAACTGCGTGCTCTGATTTCTGAACCATGTTTTCACTTCACATTCAACTTTGGCGTCATTCGCGAAATGTCTCCCGCCAAGGTGGGTTTTCAGTGGACTTAGCCCCTAGCGATTTCCAGTAAAACAGTGCATAGTTGGGCAGAAAACGTTACAAGGGTGAGTCAATAAGTAAGTCACATAGTTCTGTGGGATGGCAGGTTAATGAAAACAGGGCACGCAGATTATGCAGTCAATTTAGGAGAACTGATAAAACTATGAGATAAGTGCATCAATGTTGGTGGAAATTATGTTGAGAAATAAAGGGACAATGTATGTATAAAAATAAACTGGTTTCAAGTTGTTATCATATTTAGTTATTTTTCTACAACCATTTGTGACTTACTTATTAACTTACCCTCGTAACATTTGGTTGTTTGTCATTAAGCAAACAACAACTATCAAATAGTACCTATCCAAATATCAACATGCATACAAAATAGAAGCTGAGAGACACTTTATTCATTCCAACACTGTTACCAATGTGAGTCATGGACAGTGCAAGAAACATACAAGAGGAAAATCACATCATGTGAGATGAGATGAATAAGAAACGCACCCA
Organism: Cepaea nemoralis; assembly: GCA_014155875.1. Lineage (NCBI taxonomy): Eukaryota > Metazoa > Mollusca > Gastropoda > Stylommatophora > Helicidae > Cepaea > Cepaea nemoralis. Next base: position 155,176 of record JACEFZ010002440.1, on the reverse strand, counting down.
GAGAAACAAGAAAAATTAGACAAATGAGAAACTAAGAACAAGTGTAGGGATAACACCAATTACTAACTTTATAGAACACCAAATGGCAGATTGGACAGAGAAATTGAAATCAGATGTCAAAAAGCTAGTGCACTTACATATCAACTATCACCCTTACTGAAACATCCAAATATACCCATGTTCGCAAAACGACAGATAATAAACAGCATATTCACACCAACCCTATGCTACCAATCTCAAACCTGGACTTTTATCCAAATTACACCTTTGCAAAATCAACACCTGTGAAATGAGATGCTTTAGGAGAGCTGCCAACTTAACAATCCGAGACCGAGTAAGAAATGCTACTATCAGACAGACTGTGGGATCAACACCCTGTGCCACATTTATAGAAAGACAGAAGATCAAGTGGTTTGGCCATGTCATTAGAATGCAACATCAGCAACTACCATCACTGGCCCTACATCAAAGATCATCTGCGACGAGACCACGAGGACGTCCAAGAAGAAAATGGATTGACGACATCAGAGACATTGTACAACCACACGGGATGACGCAAATTATTCCTCCCCAAGACGCTTGACGGCAGAAGTGGAAGATGATGATGATGATAGAACACCAAAGTATTCAATGGTTCAGACATTTAGCTAGAATAGAACAAGATCAACCACCAGCTAGAGTGTTCTAACTGAGAACATCGGGATACAAGGTGAGAGAACGACCCAGGAAGAGTTGGTCAGATGGAGTTAAAGAGATTTTGAAGAAATCAAGTGTGACATTAGAATAAGCAACACGACAAACGAAACACAGAAGATCACATCTACTTACTCTCCTCAACACTTCACGGCTAAAGCAGTAGGAGAACAGAAGTGTACATGTTCTGAACGACTGATGTTCAATACTATCAACATCAAAGCCAATCGATGTGCTTCCAAATCTCCCGCGGCTGATGCTGATGTCAAACTCTGGACCAGGTATGTCGGGGAGTTGTGAAACTGCATTCACAAACCCCACAGCCACAGAGAGAAACACACTAGAAGATTCTATTGCACATGTTCAAGATCCCTGAGTAGTTGGAGTAGGCTGTAAGTGAAACTGCAGTGTCCAGATGTCACAGTTACAAACATATGCACACAGGAGAATGTTTGTAGTTATCTGTGATCATGGTGTACACAAAATAGAATATAGTATGTGTGATTGCGGTGTACACACAGTATTTATAGTATGTGTAATTTTGGTGTACAGACAATATTTATAGTATGTATGATAGTGGTATACTAAAAAGAGAATATAGAATATGTGATTGTGGTGTGCACACAAGAGGATATTTATAATATGTGTGATTGTGGTGTGCACACAGAATATTTATAGTATGTGTGATTGTGGTGTACACCAGTGGCGTCACTGGGGTTGGTGTCACCCAGTGCGGTAAACTCTTGGTGTCACCCCTCTAGACTTTCACCATGGTCTTCTTCCGAGTGTTCCTGTACCATATATAATGGCATATAGTAATGTTTGTAAAATAAGTCAAAAAGTTCATAAGGACATAAGAAAGAAAACAAATTGAACAATATAACTTCAATACTTCAGGTAAAACATAAATAAAGAACTTCGACAAACTCGGACAAAGTTAAATTTTTGTTATTTTGCTATGTCTGCTTTGTCAAATTTGCAATTTTTTTATTTTGGTGTCACCCGGTGCGGCCCGCACCCCCCTAGTGATGCCCCTGGTGTACACATAGAATATTTATAGTATTTGTGATAGTGGTATACTAAAAGAATATAGTATATGTGATTGTGGTGTACATACAAGAGGATATTTATAATATGTGTGATTGTAGTGTACACACAGAATATTTATAATATGTGTGATTGTGGTGTGAGTGGCACCTTACAGTCTTGACAGACCAAAGTATGTGAGTTGGAAGTGGCCAAAATTCCATCACAATGCCTGGGCAGAGCTTCAGAGAAACATGTGGTGCCCAAACGACATGTTCCCTCTCTATGCCTAATCTTGTGTTTTCCAGAGGAATGGGTAACCAATACGTCTGGAACAAGGTAGGCTGCAGACACTGGTGGCTCAGCGTCAAACCTCCAAGACCTCGTCTCCACGAGCAGGTGGTGAGTGGTGGCCAGACCCTGGAACCCAAGGTACCCGACTTAGAGGTGTTCAGCCAAGTCCCACAGCTGAGGGCCTCGTATGTGCCTGGACTATAGGACGCGTACATCTGTCAATCACAAGTGTCCGGACCTGTGTAAAGCGTGTACTACCGTCAGACTCCCCGCCTGACTTGTGCGGATTCCTCGACCACCAGGAATAGGCCCACCGGAGATATCGCTCATCTGTTGCGAGCAAATCTTCCAGCCTTCAACTGTGTGGATCTCGTGACCAGCGAGAGTAGGCCCACCGGAGATACTGCTCGTCTGTTGCGGACAAATCTCCATCGACTGAATAAGAAAAGAAACGATGTACACACAGAATATTTATAGTATGTGTGATAGTGGTATACTAAAAAGAGAATATTTATAGTATATGTGATTGTGGTGTACACACAAGAGGATATTTATAATGTGTGATCATGGTGCACACAAGAGAATATAACATGTGATTGTGGTGTACACACAAGAGAATATAACATGTGTGACTGGTGTACACACAAGAGAATATAACATGTGTGACTGTGGTGTACACACAAGAGAATATAACATGTGTAACTGTGGTGTACACACAAGAGAATATAACATGTGTAACTGGTGTATACACAAGAGAATATAATGTGTGACTGTGGTGTACACACAAGAGAATATAACATGTGTGACTGTGGTGTGTGACTGGTGTACACACAAGAGAATATAACATGTGTAACTGGTGTATACACAAGAGAATATAATGTGTGACTGTGGTGTACACACAAGAGAATATAATATGTGTGACTGGTGTACACACAAGAGAATATAACATGTGTGACTGTGTTGTGTGACTGGTGTACACACAAGAGAATATAACATGTGTGACTGTGTTGTGTGACTGGTGTACACACAAGAGAATATAACATGTGTAACTGGTGTATACACAAGAGAATATAACATGTGTAACTGGTGTATACACAAGAGAATATAATGTGTGACTGTGGTGTACACACAAGAGAATATAATATGTGTGACTGGTGTACACACAAGAGAATATAACATGTGTGACTGGTGTACACACAAGAGGATATTTATAATATGTGTGATCATGGTGCACACAAGAGAATATAATATGTGATTGTGGTGTACACACAAGAGAATATAATATGTGATTGTTGTGTATACACAAGAGAATATAACATGTGTGACTGTGTTGTGTGACTGGTGTACACACAAGAGAATATAACATGTGTAACTGGTGTACACACAAGACAATATAACATGTGTAACTGTGGTGTACACACAAGAGAATATAACATGTGTGACTGTGGTGTACACACAAGAGAATATAACATGTGTAACTGTGGTGTACACACAAGAGAATATAACATGTGTGACTGTGGTGTACACACAAGAGAATATAACATGTGTAACTGGTGTACACACAAGAGAATATAACATGTGTGACTGGTGTACACACAAGAGAATATAACATGTGTAACTGGTGTACACACAAGAGAATATAACATGTGTAACTGGTGTACACACAAGAGAATATAACATGTGTGACTGTGGTGTACACACAAGAGAATATAACATGTGTAACTGGTGTACACACAAGAGAATATAACATGTGTGACTGGTGTACACACAAGAGAATATAACGTGTAACTGTGGTGTACACACAAGAGAATATAACATGTGTGACTGTGGTGTACACAAGAGAATACGTGTGACTGTGGTTTACACACATGAGAATATAACGTGTGACTGGTGTACAAACAAGAGAATATGTGTGACTGGTGTACACACAAGAGCATATGTGTGACTGGTGTACACACATGAGAATATAACGTGTGACTGGTGTACACACAAGAGAATATGTGTGACTGGTGTACACACAAGAGCATATGTGTGACTGGTGTACACACAAGAGAATGTGTGACTGGTGTACACACAAGAGAATATGTGTGACTGGTGTACACACAAGAGAATATAACGTGTGACTGGTGTACACACAAGAGAATATAACATGTGTGACTGGCGTACACACAAGAGAATATAAGAAGTGATTGTGGTGTACACACACTGAGATCCTAGTTGCTATACCAGTGGTTCTCAACCGGTGGGGAATTCCCCCCCCCCCCCCCCCCAGGGGGGAATTTTAGGGTTTCCAGGGGGGAATTAAGATTATTTCAAGATCACATTAATACAAGAACCAGCTACTTGATATTGCTTTTCCCTCTAAATTTTACGGTTCTGTACTTCTCGCCCTAATGAAATTCGTTTGATAACGTAAGTAGATCCGCAAATCCCATTTTATGTAGATGTCTAGACTTGTTCTAGTATGTGTTATTAAATTTCGCTTCCATTTTTATGTATACTGTGTAAGGGTGTGGGGGGGGGGGGGGGGATTTATAGGGAGGAAATTCGAAAGTGGGGGAATGATGTTCTGAACATATGGTAAAGGGGGGCATGGGCCCAAAAAGGTTGAGAACCACTGTGCTATACAGTATGTGCACTGAGCTGAGAGCCACCTCTAAGTGTGATCTAACCAAAAGATAGAGCAGCTGTAATGAAGAGTGTTTACTAACACCAACCACTATTACATTACATATGTAACAACAACAGAATCACATATTACTACTTTATTATTTCAACAATGAATTCTAACCTGTATAACAGAACAGACATTTCCCTAACTCACAATTTTTCAATAGTGGACTCATATTTGATATAATTCATTACATATTACACACATCTTATGTAACTAATCACATATTACACACATCTGATATAGCACAACATGTATTACACACATCTGATAAACTCATGTGTTACACACTCAAACATAATAACTATCACAGTTATGGAATGTACAAAGCTCAAATATGTTTTTTAAAAGCCTGAAAAAGAATGCAAAGATATTAATACCCCATGGGGTATAGGAACAACAGGATGGTGGCAAGGATCTAGATTTGGATATTTTAAAATAACAGTTGTTAGATAATGTTAGATCTGATTACATGAGGCTGGTCATAAGCCTGACTATGAAGGAATAACAGGGGAAAGTTGAAACTAGGCACATTCAAAGCTCCTCATATTTGCAATGAATGGATGAAGTATGTTTAAGTCAAGAGCAGAGAAATCTTCAGGAAGAATGATGCCGTTTTTTTTGGGATGCATACCTGCCTCATGGCAAGATGGTTTCAAGACCATGCGTCCTCTCACAAAGTAAGGCTTGTACGGCTAGCAGCCAAGAATTTAGTAACTGACATTTTTAAACGCTTACTCTATTCTGCGGATTTGGCTACTTAGATGTTTCGTTTTCCCCAAATCTTAATAAAAGAACAGCTCACAGGAAATCGTTTTACAGTTATGAAGAAGTCACACTCGCAGGAAATAACTGGTTAATTTAGAAAAATAGGGTATTCTATTTTAAGATCAAGCAGTCAGTGGTCCACTCAAGTTATGACTATATCAGTTTCAGAAGGTACTGGGTGTGATCCCTGCATGCAGCTAGGCTTTTTTCACATATCCACTGCTATTTAATGATATATAGATGTATTTGTGAAATAGGGATGGGGAACTATTGGGTTGTAGATGTATTTGTGAAACAGGGATGGGGAACATACTGGGCTGTAGATGTATTTGTGAAACAGGGATGGGGAACATACTGGACTGTAGATGTATTTGTGAAACAGGGATGGGGAACATACTGGACTGTAGATGTATTTGTGAAACAGGGATGGGGAACATACTGGACTGTAGATGTATTTGTGAAACAGGGATGGGGAACATACTGAGTTATAGATGTATTTGTGAAACAGGGGTGGGGAACATATTGGGCTGTAGATGTATTTGTGAAACAGGGATGGGGAACAAACTGAGCTTTAGATGTATTTGTGAAACAGGGATGGGGAACATACTGGACAATTGATGTCATTGTAAAAAGGTTAAGAATCCCTGCAAATAAATATAACTTTCCTTTCAAGAACTCAGATGTTTCATAAGTAAAATACAATGTCAGTATTGTCACTTTCAAAAATTTAGAAAACAACACAGCACAAAAGATGAAATCTAATCCAGTGAACTTCAGTAGGTTCTTCTCTTAGCCATCTGTTCCTGTAGCATGGCGTTGAGGTCATTGATCGTGCGGTTCACAGTCTTTCTGATCTTGCCAAAATCACAGTCCATGGTTCGCTGGGAAATGACTGTTGCTGAATTCAGGAAATAACACAAGCTTGTACAGTGCTTGTACACATCATGTCTTCAGCCCTGTCATTGACCAGAACTGAATTCAATGACCAGGAAAGGGTATTTGATGACCAGGAAAGAGTATTCAGCTACAAGGAAAGGGTATTCAACTACAAGGGAATGGTATTCAGCTACAAGGGAAGGGTATTCAATGACTAGGGAAGGGTATTCAACGATCAGGAAAGGATATTCAACGACCAGGGAAGGGTATTCAATGACTAGGGAAGGCTATTCAACATTTAGGGAAGGATATTCAATGACCAGGGAAAGGTTTTCAACAACTAGGGAAAGGTTATTCAACTACTTGCGAAGGGTATTCAACTACCAGGGAAAAGTATTCCAAAACCAGGGAAAGGTATTCAATGATCAGGGAAAGGTATTCAACATTCAGTAGTTTGCCATTGCTTTCTGAACGACCTTTTTTGAAACAACCAGGACCGTCATGTTTCGAAATCGGGTATATGGGATTACAAATCACATCCATAACCCCTTCGCCATGGAGACTGGTAAAGGCTAACTGCTGAATGTAAAATTGCCTAGAAACTTACAAACAGCTCCCCCACCTTAGTTCCTATTAGTCATGTGCTACACTTCCCCCACCTTAATTCGTGCTAGTCATGTGCTAGTCCCCACACCTTAGTTCCTGCTAGTCATGTGCTACACTCCCCCACCTTAGTTCATATTAGTCATGTGCTACACTCCCCCACCTTAATTTGTGCTAGTCATGTGCTAGTCCCCACACCTTAGTTCCTGCTAGTCATGTGCTACACTCCCCCACCTTAGTTCATATTAGTCATGTGCTACACTCCCCCACCTTAGTTCAAGATAGTCATGTGCTACACTCCCCCACCTTAATTCATGCTAGTCATGTGCTACACTCCCCCACCTTAATTGATGCTAGTCATGTGCTACACTCCCCCACCTTAGTTCCTGCTAGTCATGTGCTACAGTCCCACACCTTAGTTCCTGCTAGCCATGTGCTACACTCCCCCAACTTAGTTCCTGCTAGTCATGAGCTACACTCCCCCACCTTAGTTCCTGCTAGCCATGTGCTACATTCCCCCCACCTTAGTTCCTGCTAGTCATGTGCTACATTCCCCAACCTTAGTTCCTGCTAGCCATGTGCTACACTCCCACACCTTAGTTCCTGCTAGTCATGTGCTACACTCCCCCACCTTAGTTCCTGTTAGTCATGTGCTACAGTCCCCCATGATAGTTCTTGTTAGTCATGTGCTACAGTCCCCCACCTTAGTTCCTGTTAGTCATGTGCTACAGTCCCCCACCTTAGGTCCTGATAGTCATGTGCTACAATCCCCCACATTAGTTCCTGCTAGCCATGTGCTACACTCCCCCACCTTAGTTCCTGCTAGTCACGTGCTACACTCCCCCACCTTAGTTCCTGTTAGTCATGTGCTACAGTCCCCCATGTTAGTTCCTGTTAGTCATGTGCTACACTCCCCAACCTTAGTTCCTGCTAGTCACGTGCTACACTCCCCCACCTTAGTTCCTGTTAGTCATGTACTACAGTCCCCCACATTAGTTCCTGTTAGTCATGTGCTACAGTCCCCCCACCTTAGTTCCTGATAGTCATGTGCTACAATCCCCCACATTAGTTCCTGCTAGCCATGTGCTACACTCCCCTACCTTAGTTCCTGCTAGTCATGTGCTACACTCCCCCACCTTAGTTCCTGTTAGTCATGTGCTACACTCCCCCACATTAGTTCCTGCTAGCCATGTGCTACACTCCCCCACATTAGTTCCTGCTAGCCATGTGCTACACTCCCCCACCTTAGTTCCTGTTAGTCATGTGCTACAGTCCCCCATGTTAGTTCCTGTTAGTCATGTGTTACACTCCCCCACCTTAGTTCCTGTTAGTCATGTGCTACACTCCCCCACCTTAGTTCCCGTTACATGTGCTACAGTCCCCCATGTTAGTTCCTGTTAGTCATGTGCTACACTCCCCCACCTTAGTTCCTGTTAGTCATGTGCTACACTCCCCCACCTTAGTTCCTGTTACATGTGCTACAGTCCCCCACCTTAGTTCCTGTTAGTCATGTGCTACACTCCCCCACCTTAGTTCCTGTTAGTCATGTGCTACACTCCCCCACCTTAGTTCCTGTTAGTCATGTGCTACACTCCCCCACCTTAGTTCCTGTTACATGTGCTACAGTCCCCCACCTTAGTTCCTGTTAGTCATGTGCTACACTCCCCCACCTTAGTTCCTGTTAGTCATGTGCTACACTCCCCCATGTTAGTTCCTGATAGTCATGTGCTACACTCCCCCACCTTAGTTCCTGTTAGTCATGTGCTACAGTCCTCCACCTTAGTTCCTGTTAGTCATGTGCTACACTCCCCCACCTTAGTTCCTGTTAGTCATGTGCTACAGTCCCCCATGTTAGTTCCTGATAGTCATGTGCTACACTCCCCCACCTTAGTTCCTGTTAGTCATGTGCTACACTCCCCTACCTTAGTTCCTGTTACATGTGCTACAGTCCCCCACCTTAGTTCCTGTTAGTCATGTGTTACACTTCCCTACCTTAGTTCCTGTTACATGTGCTACAGTCCCCCACCTTAGTTCCTGTTAGTCATGTGCTACAGTCCCCCATGTTAGTTCCTGTTAGTCATGTGCTACAGTCCCCCCCCCACGTTAGTTCCTGTTAGTCATGTGCTACAGTCCCACACCTTAGTTCCTGCTAGTCATGTGCTACAGTCCCCCACGTTAGTTCATGTTAGTCATGTGCTACGGTCCCCCATGTTAGTTCATGTTAGTCATGTGCTACAGTCCCCCACGTTAGTTCCTGTTAGTCATGTGCTACAGTCCCGCACGTTAGTTCCTGTTAGTCATGTGCTACAGTCCCCCACGTTAGTTCATGTTAGTCATGTGCTACAGTCCCGCACCTTAGTTCCTGCTAGTCATGTGCTACAGTCCCGCACGTTTACTCTCAGTTTAAAAAAAAAATAAGGTGAGCAGTAACAGACCTTCTAAAGTTTGTCTTGAACCTTGGTTGTAAATTGTTAGACTGTATTCTCACCATTTCTCCATATATATTATTGGTTGTACATTCTGTCAAGCTGTATTCTCACCATTTCTCCATATATATTATTGGTTGTACATTCTGTCAAGCTGTATTCTCACCATATTTTCAGATATATTACATGACCTCTAGCTATTTTGCCTTCAATCTCCACCCTCAATAATAATTTGCTATAAATTGTCATATTGTTTGATTTCACCAAAGTAACGTGTTGTAAATTGTATATATTTCAGCAGTAACTTTTTCATGCTGAGTGATTTTAGGACTTGCTTATTTGTCCTTCTCGTCTATCCACAAAACTCATCTTAAGATTCTTCTTTTCTGTGTCCATTGACCTCAATGAAGTGTTGGGGTCTAAATTTTGTGAAGACATATTTAGAAAGATTCAATTTAACATTCCATTTACAAGTAAATAGCATCTGGAGATGGACAAACAAGTCTGTCATTGTGTTCAACCAGGCAAGAGACAGAGAGGTTGGAGAGATCCACTGCAACCAACCTTCACCGTGGAGACAACACTTGACTGATAGTACAAGAGCTAAGAATTCATGTAAAAATTAGCTGAATGCTGGAACAACAGGTCTTGTGTTAGAGTGGACTGTACATTGTCTTCAACTACTTACATTTTAAAAAGCTTTTCAATGAAGTAATCAACATCATATGAAAAAAAAACAACTCTAATTTTGTTGAGTTAAAAACATGTTAAGTACCCAATCCAAAATAAAAGCTACTAAAGAAAAGGATACACTCTTTCATTGAGAAGTTATTCTGCTCCAGATGCTGCAGCTTCTTTTCAAGATTCACCAACTGCAACAACAAACAACAACGCAAATTCAATTCTCCTCCCACAACTAATCATCATCAAGTGCTCTGCCAATAGGCATGGGCAGTCAGACATGTTTCACCATCTCACATGATCACCGGTGGGCAGTCAGACATGTTTCACCATCTCCCATGATCACCGGTGGGCAGTCAGACATGTTTCACCATCTCCCATGATCACCAGTGGGCAGTCAGACATGTTTCACCATCTCCCATGATCACCGGTGGGCAGTCAGACATGTGTCACCATCTCCCATGATCACTGGTGGGCAGTCAGACATGTTTCACCATCTCCCATGATCACTGGTGGGCAGTCAGACATGTTTCACCATCTCCCATGATCACCGGTGGGCAGTCAGATATGTTTCACCATCTCCCATGATCACCGGTGGGCAGTCAGATATGTTTCACCATCTCACATGATCACATGTTTCACCATCTCACATGATCACATGTTTCACCATCTCACATGATCACAGGTCTCGGATCAGGTCTGTGTTCTCGTCTGGATTCTACCATGTGGCCATGCCATCCAGTATCTCTCTGTTGTCTTGCCCTTGCACTTTTTTTTTCCAACTTTGTCAGTTGTCATTAAGTATTCAAGTTTATTTCTTCACATAACGTGCCCCCCTCCTACCCCCCAATCTTGACTGTCTAATTTCTGTAATACATTTTTCGCTCTTCATGTTTCTTGAGGAATGCCTTGTTCGTTTTCTGTTCGTCCATGGTATTCTTTGCATTTTCCTCAGAAACCACATTTCCACTGCCATTACGTTTCTCAACTTGTTTGCTTATTGTCAATGTTTCTCATGCATACAGCAGTCTTGGTTTGATATAGCACTTGAACACGTTTTTTTCACAGTAGTTGACAGTTATTTTATTGCTATATTTTCCATCTTGTATTTTGTGATTCTTTTAAAAACTCTACAAGGCATCTTCCATCAGATGTGTTTGACTGTTCCAAGATAGTTGTACCCAAATTTTCCTATTTCTGAAATTTCCCATTTACGAATGCAGAGTTTATGAAAAAACTACCTGGATATTACATTGTGGTTTCTTTTTTTTTTAGAGGTGACCATAATTTTTGTTTTCCTACAATTTAATTCTAACCCTCGTTGCTCACTGTGTACAACAGCGCATCTACTAACGCTTCAGATCCTTCCTTTGTCTGCAATCAATGGTAAAAAAATATTGTAACAGGAATGCATAGTTATACAAAACCCCCAGCTTTCTTACTTTAACATCCTCTTTTTGTCGCCTCTTGATTGTTTGAAATTGGGGTTACGTTTTTCTATAACCCCCTCACACAATGACCTATACATTGGTGTGACCTGGTGTACCACATATAATATAATGTGTAACTGTGGGGTACACACAAATAATAAACATTTGTGCTGGGTGTACACACAAGGAGTAATATGAAATTGGGTGAGAAAAAATGTGGTGGGGACACCAACGAAAGAGTTATAACTGTGTGACTGTTGGTGTACACATAGGAGAATAAGTACATGTGTAACTGTGGTGTACCACAAAGAATATAGAATGTGGTGACTGTGGTGTACGCACAGAAATAACATGGTGACTGTGGTGGACACACAAGAGAATATAACATGTGGACTGTGGTGTACACACAAAGAATTAAACAGTGGACCGTGGTGTACACACAAGAAGTAGATATACCCTGTGTGACGTGGTGTACACACAAGATATAATATGTGTACTGTGGTGTACCACCAAGAATTAAACATGATGTGACTGTGGGGGTACACACACTGAGAGAATAACATGTGTAACTGTGGTGTACACAAGAGAATAACATGTGTGACTGTGTTGTGTGGACTGTGGTGACACCAAGATAATATAACATGTGTGACTGTGGTGTACACACAAGAGAATATAACATGTGTAACTGTGGTGTACACACAAGAGAATATAACATGTGTAACTGTTGTTACACACAAGAAATATACATGTGTAACTGTGGTGTACACACAAGAGAATATAACATGTGTGACTGTGGTGTACACAAAAGAGAATATAACATGTGTGGACTGTGGTGTACACACAAGAGAATATATTATGTGTGACTGCGGTGTACCCACAAGGAATTAACATGGTGTAGACTGTGTGTTCCACAAGAGAATATAAACATGTGTAACTGTGGTGTACACACAAGAGAATATAACATGTGTGACTGTGGTGTACACACAAGAATATAATATGTGTGCCTGTGGTGTACACACAGAAATATAACATGTGTGACTGTGTGTACACACAAGAGAATATACATGTGTAACTGTGGTGTACACACAAGAGAATATAACATGTGTGGACTGTGGTGTACACACAAGAGAATATAACAGGTTGACTGCGGTGTACACACAAGAGAGTATAACAGTGTCACTGTGGTGTACACACAAGAGAATATAACATGTGTAACTTTGTTTAAAAAATACACAAAGAATATAACATTTGTGACTGTGGTGTACAACACAAGAGAATATAACATGTGTAACTGTGGTAGTACACAAGAGAATATAACATGTGTAACTTGGTGTACAACACGAATATCAAACCCCCCAAAACAAGAAGAGAATATAACATGTGTAACTGTGGTGTACACACAAGAGAATATAACATGTGTGCCTGTGGTGTACACACCAGAATATAACATGTGTGACTGTGGTGTACCACAAGAGAATATACTGTGTAACTGGTGTACACACAAGAGAATATAACATGTGTGACTGTGGTGTACACACATAGAATATAACATGTGTGACTGTGGTGTACCACAAAGAGAATATAACATGTGTACTGGTGTACACACAAGAGAATATAAACATGTGTAACTGTGGTGTACACACAAGAGAATATAACATGTTGACTGTGTGTACCACAAGAAAAATATAACAGTGTAACTGGTGTACACACAAGAGAATAAACATGTGTGACTGTGGTGTACACACAAGAGAATATACATGTGTAACTGTGGTGTACACACGAGAAATAGCATGTGTAACTGTGGTGTACACACAAAGAATATAACGTGTGTAACTGGGTGTAACACACAAGAGAATATAACAGTGTGACTGTGGGTACACACAAGAGAATATAACATGTGTAACTGTGGTGTACACACAAGAGAATATAAACATGTGTGACTGTGTGTACACAACAGAGAATATAACATGTTTACTGTGTGTACACACAAGAATATAACATGGTGACTGTGGTGTACACACAAGAGAATATAACATGTTAACTGGTGTACACACAAGAGAATATAACAGTGTGACTGTGGTGTACACACAAGAGAATAAAATGTGTAACTGTGGTCTACACAAGAGAATATAACAGTGTAACTGTGGTGTACACACAAGGAGAATATAACATGTGTGACTGGTGGTACACACAAGAGAATGTAACATGTGTGACTGGTGTACACACAAGAGAATATAATGTGTAACTGTGGTGTACACACAAGAGAATATAACATGTGTGACTGTGTGTACACACAAGAGAATAAAACATGTGTGACTGTGGTGTACACACAAGAGAATATAACATGTGTGACTGTGGTGTACACATGAGAGAATATAACATGTGACTGTGGTTTACCCACAAGAGAATATAACAGTGGGACTGTGTGAAACACCCACATAACACCCCTGTTGTGTGTACACACAAGAGAATATAACATGTGTAACTGTGGTGTACACACAAGAGAATATAACATGTTTGACTGTGGTGTACACACAAGAGATATAACATGTGTGACTGGGTGTACACACAAGAGAATATAACATGTGTAACCTGTGGTGTACACCAAGAGAATATAACATGTGTAACTGGTGTATACACAAGAGAATATAACATGTGTGACTGTGGTGTACACACAAGAGAATATAACATGTGTAACTGGTGTATACACAAGAGAATATAACATGTGTAACTGTGTTGTGTGACTGTGGTGTACACACAAGAGAATATAATATGTGATTGTGTTGTATACACAAGAGAATATAACATGTGTAGACTGTGGTTGTGTGACTGGTGTACACACAAGAGAATATAACATGTGTAACTGGTGTACACACAAGACAATATAACATGTGTGACTGTGGTGTACACACAAGAGAATATAACATGTGTAACTGTGGTGTACACACAAGAGAATATAACATGTGTAACTGTGGTGTACACACAAGAGAATATAATGTGTGACTGTGGTGTACACACAAGAGAATATGTGTGACTGGTGTATAAACAAGAGAATATAACATGTGTAACTGTGGTGTACAAACAAGAGAATATAACATGTGTAACTGTGGTGTACACACAAGAGAATATAACATGTGTAACTGTGGTGTACACACAAGAGAATATAATATGTGTGACTGTGGTGTACACACAAGAGAATATAACATGTGTGACTGTGGTGTACACACAAGAGAATATAACATGTGTAACTGTGGTGTACACACAAGAGAATATAACATGTGTGACTGTGTTGTGTGACTGTGGTGTACACACAAGAGAATATAACATGTGTGACTGTGGTGTACACACAAGAGAATATAACATGTGTGACTGTGGTGTACACACAAGAGAATATAATATGTGTAACTGTGGTGTACACACAAGAGAATATAACATGTGTAACTGTGGTGTACACACAAGAGAATATAACATGTGTGACTGTGGTGTACACACAAGAGAATATAACATGTGTGACTGTGGTGTACACACAAGAGAATATAACATGTGTGACTGCGGTGTACACACAAGAGAATGTAACACGTGTGACTGTGGTGTACACACAAGAGAATATAACATGTGTAACTGTGGTGTACACACAAGAGAATATAACATGTGTGACTGTGGTGTACACACAAGAGAATATAATATGTGTGACTGTGGTGTACACACAAGAGAATATAACATGTGTGACTGTGGTGTACACACAAGAGAATATAACATGTGTGACTGTGGTGTACACACAAGAGAATATAACATGTGTGACTGTGGTGTACACACGAGAGAATATAACATGTGTGACTGTGGTGTACACACAAGAGAATATAAAATGTGTGACTGCGGTGTACACACAAGAGAATATAACATGTGTAACTGTGGTGTACACACAAGAGAATATAACATGTGTAACTGGTGTATACACAAGAGAATATAACATGTGTGACTGTGGTGTACACACAAGAGAATATAACATGTGTAACTGATGTACACACAAGAGAATATAACATGTGTGACTGTGGTGTACACACAAGAGAATATAACATGTGTGACTGTGGTGTACACACAAGAGAATATAACATGTGTAACTGGTGTACACACAAGAGAATATAACATGTGTAACTGTGGTGTACACACAAGAGAATATAACATGTGTGACTGTGGTGTACACACAAGAGAATATACATGTGTAACTGGTGTACACACAATAGAATATAACATGTGTGACTGTGGTGTACACACAAGAGAATATAACATGTGTAACTGGTGTATACACAAGAGAATATAAGCATTGTGTAACTGTGGTGTACACACAAGAGAATATAACATGTGTAACTGGTGTACACACAAGATAATATAACATGTGTGACTGGTGTACACACAAGAGAATATAATGTGTAACTGTGGTGTACACACAAGAGAATATAACATGTGTGACTGTGGTGTACACACAAGAGAATATAACATGTGTGACTGTGGTGTACACACAAGAGAATATAACAATGTGTGACTGTGTGTACACATGAGAGAATATAACATGTGTGACTGTGGTGTACACACAAGAGAATATAACATGTGTGACTGTGGTGTACACACAAGAGAATATAACATGTGTGACTGTGGTGTACACACAAGAGAATATAAACATGTGTGACTGTGGTGGTACACACAGAGATATAACATGTGTGACTGTGGTGTACACACAAGAGAATATAACATGTGTGACTGTGGTGTACACACAAGAGAATAGAATATGATGTGTGACTGTGGTGTACACACAAGAGAATATAACATGTGTGACTGTGGTGTACACACAGAGAATATAACATGTGTAACTGTGGTGTACACACAAGAGAATATAACATGTGTGACTGTGTTGTGTGACTGTGGTGTACACACAAGAGAATATAACATGTGTGACTGTGGTGTACACACAAGAGAATATAACATGGTGTACTGTGGTGTACACACAAGAGAATATAATATGTGTAACTGTGGTGGTAACACACAAGAGAATATAAAATGTGTAACTGTGGTGTACACACAAGAGAATATAACATGTGTGACTGTGGTGTACACACAAGAGAATATAACAGGTGTGACTGTGGTGTACACACAAGAGAATATAACATGTGTGACTGCGGTGTACACACAAGAGAATGTAACATGTGTGACTGTGGTGTACACACAAGAGAATATAACATGTGTAACTGTGGTGTACACACAAGAGAATATAACATGTGTGACTGTGGTGTACACACAAGAGAATATAATATGTGTGACTGTGGTGTACACACAAGAGAATATAACATGTGTGACTGTGGTGTACACACAAGAGAATATAACATGTGTAACTGTGGTGTACACACAAGAGAATATAACATGTGTGACTGTGGTGTACACACAAGAGAATATAACATGTGTGACTGCGGTGTACACACAAGAGAATATAACATGTGTAACTGTGGTGTACACACAAGAGAATATAACATGTGTAACTGGTGTATACACAAGAGAATATAACATGTGTGACTGTGGTGTACACACAAGAGAATATAACATGTGTAACTGGTGTATACACAAGAGAATATAACATGTGTAACTGTGTTGTGTGACTGTGGTGTACACACAAGAGAATATAATATGTGATTGTTGTGTATACACAAGAGAATATAACATGTGTGACTGTGTTGTGTGACTGGTGTACACACAAGAGAATATAACATGTGTAACTGGTGTACACACAAGACAATATAACATGTGTGACTGTGGTGTACACACAAGAGAATATAACATGTGTAACTGTGGTGTACACACAAGAGAATATAACATGTGTAACTGTGGTGTACACACAAGAGAATATAATGTGTGACTGTGGTGTACACACAAGAGAATATGTGTGACTGGTGTATAAACAAGAGAATATAACATGTGTAACTGTGGTGTACAAACAAGAGAATATAACATGTGTAACTGTGGTGTACACACAAAGAAATAACATGTGTAACTGTGGTGTACACACAAGAGAATATAACATGTGTGACTGTGGTGTACACACAAGAGAATATAACGTGTAACTATGGTGTACACACAAGAGAATATAACATGTGTAACTGTGGTGTACACACAAGAGAATATAACATGTGTAACTGTGGTGTACACACAAGAGAATATAACGTGTAACTGTGGTGTACACACAAGAGAATATAACATGTGTGACTGTGGTGTACACACAAGAGAATATGTGTGACTGTGGTGTACACACAAGAGAATATGTGTAACTGTGGTGTACACACAAGAGAATATGTGTGACTGTGGTGTACACACAAGAGAATATAATATGTGTACTGTGGTGTACACACAAGAGAATATAACATGTGTAACTTGGTGTACACACAAGAGAATATAACATGTGTGACTGTGTGTACACACAAGATTAATGTGTAACTGTGGTGTACACACAAGAGAATATGTGTGACTGTGGTGTACACACAAGAGAATATACTGTGTAACTGTGGTGTACACACAAGAGAATATGTGTGACTGTGGTGTATACACAAGAGAATATGTGTGATTGTGGTGTACACACAAGAGAATATGTGTGACTGTGGTGTACACACAAGAGAATATAACATGTGTAACTGTGGTGTACACACAAGAGAATATAACATGTGTGACTGTGGTGTACACACAAGAAATATAACATGTGTAACTGTGGTGTACACACAAGAGAATATAACATGTGTGACTGTGGTGTACACACAAGAGAATATAACATTTGTAACTGTGTGTACAACACAAGAGAATATAACATGTGTGACTGTGTGTACACACAAGAGATATAACATGTGTAACTGTGGTGTACACACAAGAGAATATAACATGTGTTGACTGTGGTGTACACACAAGAGAATATAACATGTGTAACTGTGTTACACACAGAGAATATAACATGTGTAACTGTGGTGTACACACAAGAGAATATAACATTTTGCAACTGTGTGTGTAACAACAAGAGAATATGTGTAACTGTGGTGTACACACAAGAGAATATAACATGTGTAACTGTGGTGTACCACAGAGATATAAGGGGGGTGTGACTTGGTGGTGTACACACAAGAGAATATAACATTTGTGAACTGTGGTGTACACACAAGAGAATATAACATGTTAACTGTGTGTACACACAAAAGAGAATATAACATGTGTAACTGTGGTGTACACACACAAGAGAATATAACATGTGTGACTGTGGTGTACACACAATAGGAATATAACATGATGTAACAGTGGTGTAACACACAAGAGAATATAACATGTGTAACTGGTGGTACACACAAGAGAATATAACATGTGTAACGGTGTACACACAAGAGAATATACATGTGTGACTGGTGTACACACAAGAGAATATAAAGTGTGACTGTGTGTACACACAAGAGAATATGTTGACTGGTGTACACACAAGAGAATACGTTGCTTGGGTTACAACACACGAGAATATACGTGTGACTGTGTGTACACACAAGAGAATTGTGTGATCTGGTGTACACACAAAGAGCATATGTGTGACTGGGTGTACAACACAACAAGATTAAGTAAACGGGTGTGCTGTGTACACACAAGAGAATGTGTACTGGGGTACCACCAGAGAATATGGTTACTGTGTAGCACACAGAAGATATAACATGTGGTGACGTGTGTACACACAAAGAGAATATACACATGGTGACTGCTACACACAAGAGAATATAGGAATTGATTGTGGTGTAACACACTGAGATCACCTAGTTCTATACACAGTGGTTCACCCAACCGGTGGTAATGCCCCACCCCCAGGGTGAACATTTTAGGTTTCCAGATTATTCAAGATCATATTATACAATACCCGCTACTTGATTATTGCTCTTTCCCTCTAATTTTTAGACGGGGTTTCTGGACGTCTCGCACTAATAAATTCTTTGATAACGTATATATGCCGCAAATCCCTATTTTATGTAGATGTCTAGACTTGTTCTAGTATGTGTTATCAAATTGTCGCTTTCCATGTTATGTAGACTGTGTAGGTGGGGGGTGGGGGGGGGGGGGTGGGGTTGATGGGTGGGGGGGGGGGGGGGGGGGGGGGGTGTTTTGGGGGGGGGTGGTGGGGGGGGTGGGGGGGTGTGGGGTGGGGGGGGGGGGGGGGGTGTGGTTGGGGGGGGGGGGTGGGGGGGCAAATGCTGGGGGGGGGGGGGGTGGGGGGTGGGTTTGTTGGTGGGGTGGGGGGGTGGTGGTGGGGGGGGGGTGGGGGGGGGGGGGGTGGGGGGGGGGGGGGGGTGGGGGGGGGGGGGGGTGGGGGTGGGGGATGGGGGGGGGTGGGGGGGGGGGGGGAGGGGGAGGGGGGGGGGGGGGGGTGGGGGGGGGGGGGGGGGGGGGGAGGGGGGGGGGATTTATAGGGAGGAATCGAAAGGGGGGAATGATGTTCTGACATATGGTAAAGGGGGGGGGATGGGCCAACAAGGTTGAGAACCACTGAGTCTACTAAGTATGGGCTCTGAGCTGAGAGCCCCTCAAGTGTGATCTAACCAGGAGATAGAGCAGCTGTAATGAAGAGTGTTTACTAACACCAACCACTATTACATTACATATGTAACAATTAAATTACATTACATATGTAATAACAACAGAATCACATATTACAACTTTATTTCAACAATGAATTCTAATCTGTATAACAGAACAGACACTTCCCTACATCACAATTTTTCAATATTGGACTCATATTTGACATAATTCATTACATATTTCACACACCTGATGTAGCACAACATGTATTACACACATCTGATAAACTCCTCATGTGTTACACACTCAAACATAATAACTCTCACAGTTATGGAATGTACAAAGCTCAATATGTTTTTTTAAAAGAATGCAAAGATATTAATACCCCATGGCGGTATAGGAACAACAGGATGGTGCAAGGATCTAGATTTTAATATTTTAAAATAACAGTTGTTAGATAATGTAGATCTGATTACATGAGGCTGGTCATACAGGAAGGCATAACAGGGAAAGTTGAAACTAGGCACAGTTCAAAGCTCTCATATTTGCAATGAATGATAGCATGTTTAAGTTGAGAGGCAGAGAAATCTTCAGAAGAATGATTATGTTTTTTTTGAGTATCATACCGCCTCATGGTTCAAGACCATGCGCTTCCTCTCACAAAGTAAGGCCTTGTACGGCTGGCAGCCAAGAATTTATAACTGACATTTTTAAACGCCTACTCTCTGCAGATTTGGCTACTTAGATGTTTTGTTTTCCCCAAATCTTAATAAAAGAACAGCTCACAGGAAATTGTTTTACAGTTATGAAGAAGTCACACTCGCAGGAAATAACTGGTTAATTTAGAAAAATAGTGTATTCTATTTCAAGATCAAGAAGTCAGTGCATCCACTCAAGTTATGACTATATTGAGCCTCAGGTTCAGAAGGTACTGGGTGTGATTCCTGCATGCAGCTGGGCATTTTTCACATATCCACTGCTATTTAATGATATATAGATGTATTTGTGAAACAGGGATGGGGAACTACTGGGCTGTAGATGTATTTGTGAAACAGGGATGGGGAACATACTGGGCTGTAGATTGATTGATTGATTTAGGAACCTACATCACAGCATTCGGGACATTCCCATATGCGCTCCGTCCCCATCTTCAGCAACCAGCGAAGAGTTCCAACACTAATAGTTCCAGTAGCAATCTGATTATATGTCCGTCTCGCCTTTCCTCTGAGCGTCGAGCGTCGGCCAGATCCCCTCGTCACTCCTCGCTGCCTCATTCTAACAGACCATGGTGATCCATTTGCTCCTCCGAGGTGTACACTTGCTCCCACAAGGCCGCAACCACATCTGCCTTGTCATGCATCAATACTCCACCAAGTTTTGCCGAGCCAGCCAATCTGTCCGCCTGTTCATTCCCCAGCACACCGGCATGCCCAGGAGAAAAGATCCAGGTGATGCTTGCTACCCGTGACCTCCGAAGCGAAGCAAGCCACTCTGCACGAAGCTTGCCTGTTCTCATCCTTCTCAGCGATGCTTACTGAGTCAGTTACAATCACAATGTGTTTATGTATCTTGTTTTCTATCCAGCGGAAAGCTGCACTGACCGCCTCACCTCCATCTCTTAAGGCTGATGTAGTGTCATCTACGCCAGGCTCTCCTGCACCAACCGCGGACCATTATTTTTGCAAGACCCCCAGGCACTTCTCCTACTCTCAACACCGACCCATCCGTGTAGATAATCACGATCACCCGGGCGAGAATTTTCCTGAATTAGTTGCTGAATTTCCACTTCCGTGGCCCCTGCTGCCTACTTAATCCCTGCACTCCCTGCTCATGTGATTATAACTCTGCACAAGTCCTGACTGCACGGCTGGCACTCTAACCCACTCCTCTCCTCGCCTGATGTTCTCAAGGTGCACACTTGTCTGATCGTATCCTCCACCTGATCCATCCATGATTTTTCCTCTTATCAGTCTCTGACCCTTAACTACGTCCAGCGCCTCATGCAACGGGTGATCTGTGTCTGCAGCTACGTGTGAAACAAGGATGGGGAACATACTGGGCTGTAGATGTCTTTGTGACACAGGGATGGGAAACATACTGAGCTGTAGATGTATTTGTCAACATGGATATGGTACATACTGAGTTATATATGTACTTGTGGAAACAGGGACAGGAACATACTGGGCTGTAATGTGTTTGGAAACAGGGATGGGGAACATACTGGGCTGTAGATGTATTTGTGAAACAGGGATGGGGAACATACTGAGCTATAGATGTATTTGTGAAACAGGGATGGGGAACATATTGAGCTATAGATGTATTTGTGAAACCGGGATGGGGAACATACTGGGCTGTAGATGTATTTGTGAAACAGGGATAGGGTACATACTGAGTTATAGATGTACTTGTGAACAGGGGATGGCGAACATACTGGGCTGTAGATGTATTTGTGAAACAGGGATGGGGAACAAACTGGACAATTAATGTCATTGTAAAAAGGTTAAGAATCCCTGCAAATAAAACAAACTTTCCTTTCAAGAACTCAGATTGTTTCATAAGTAAATACAATGTCAGTATTGTCACTTTCAAAAATTTAGAAAACAACACAGCAATAAAGATGAAATCAAATCCAGTGAACTTCAGTAGGTTCTTCTCTTAGCCATCTGTTCCTGTAAGCATGGCGTTGAGGTCATTGATCGTGCGGTTCACAGTCTTTCTGATCTTGCCAAAATCACAATCCATGGTTCGCTGGGAAATGACTGTTGCTAGAATTCAGGAAAGACACAAGCTTGTATCAGTGCTTGTACACATCATGTCTTCAGCCCTGTCATTGACCAGAACTGAATTCAATGACCTGGAAAGGGTATTTGATGACCAGGAAGAGTATTCAGCTACAAGGGAAGGGTAATTCAATGACTAGGGAATGGTATTCCAGCTACAAGGGAATGGTATTCAGTTACAGGGAAGGGTATTCAATGACTAGGGATGGTATTCACAACGATCAGGAAAGGTATTCAACAACTAGGGAAGGGTATTCCATGACTAGGGAAGTTTCAACATTAGGGAAGGATATTCAATGACAGGGAAAGGTTTTCAACACTAGGGAAGGTTTTCAACACTAGGGAAAGGTTATTCAACTACTTGCGAAGGGTATTCAACTACCAGGGAAAAAGTATTCCACAACCAGGGAAGGTATTCAATGATCAGGAAAGGTATTCAACATTCAGTAGTTTGCCATTGCTTTCTGAACGACCTTTTTTGAAACAACCCAGGACCGTCATGTTTCGAAATCAGTATATGGGATTCACAAACTCATGTCCGTAACCCCTTCGCCACGGAGACTGGTAAAGGCTAACAGGGTGAAAGTAAAATTTTGCCTAAACTTACAAACAGCCAATACATTCTGGGTTGACTGTGATGTCCTGTAAAGGACATGTCACCTAACTTCTTAGTTCATGCATCTGCTATGTGCTCTAGTCCCCACCTTAGTTCTGCTAGTCATGTGCTACATTCCCCCGCACCTTAGTTCATGCTAGCCATGAGCTACAGTCCCCCCACCTTAGTTCATGCATCATGTGCTACACTCCCCCACCTTAGTTCCTGCTAGCCATGTGCTAAACTCCCCCACCTTAGTTCATGTTAGTTCATGTGCTACCCTCCCCCACCTTAGTTCCTGCTAGCCATGTGCTAAACTCCCCCACCATTAGTTCATGTTAATCCATGTGGCTACAGTCCCCCCACCTTAGTTCATGCTAGCCATGTGTTAAACTCCCCCACGTTAGATCGTGCTAGTCATGTGCTACGTCTCCCCACCTTAGTTCATGCTAGCCATGTGTCTAAACTCCCCCACGTTAGTTCGTGCTAGTCATGTGCTACAGTCTCTCCACCTTAGATCATGCTAGTCATTGCTACATTCCCCCACCTTAGTTCATGCTAGCCATGAGCTACAGTCCACCCACCTTAGTTCATGCGTCATGTGCTACACTCCACACACCTTAGTTTCCTGCTAGCCATGTGCTAACTCCCCCACCTTAGTTCGTGTTATCATGTGCTACAGTCCCCAACCTTAGTTCCTGTTAGTCATGTGCTACAGTCCCCACCTTAGTTCATGCTAGTCATGTGCTACAGTCCCCCACCTTAGTATAACATGCTATCTGTGCTACAGTCCCCACCTTAGTTCATGCTAGTCATGTGCGACCTTCCCCCCACCTTAGTTCCTATTAGCCATGTGCTACACACGCCCCACCTTAGTTCATGCTAGCCAGGTGCTACACTCCCCCCCCCCCACCTTAGTTCATGCGAGTCATGTGCTACACTCCCCCCCCACCTTAGTTCATGCTAGTCATGTGGCTACAGTCCCACCCAACTAGTTCATGTTAGTCAAGTGTTACACTCCCCCCCCACCTTAGTTCATGCTAGTCATGTGCTACAGTCCCCCCCCCCACCCTTAGTTCATGCTAGTCATGTGCTACACTCCCCCCACCTTAGTTCATGCTAGTCATGTTGCTACTCCACTCCCCCCCCCCCCACCTTAGTTCATGTTAGTCATGTGCTACACTCCCCCCCCCCCACCTTAGTTCATGCTAGTCATGTGCTACAGTCCCCACCTTAGTTCATGCTAGCATGTGCTAAACTCCCCCACCTTAGTTCATGTTAGTCATGTGCTACAGTCCCCCCACCTTAGTTCATGCTAATCATGTGCTACACTCCCCCACCTTAGTTCATATTAGCCATGTGCTACACTCCCCCACCTTAGTTCATATTAGCCATGTGCTACACACCCCCACCTTAGTTCATGCTAGTCATGTGCTACAAACCCCCACCTTAGTTCATGCTAGTCACGTGCTACAGTCCCCACCTTAGTTCATGCTAGTCATGTGCTACAGTCCCCACCTTAGTTCATGCTAGTCATGTGCTACAGTCCCCACCTTAGTTCATGCTAGTCATGTGCTACAGTCCCCACCTTAGTTCATGCTAGTCATGTGCTACAGTCCCCACATTAGTTCATGCTAGTCATGTGCTACACTCCCCCATCTTAGTTCATGCTAGTCATGTGCTACAGTCCCCACCTTAGTTCATGCTAGTCATGTGCTACAGTCCCCACCTTAGTTCATGCTAGTCATGTGCTACAAACCCCCACCTTAGTTCATGCTAGTCATGTGCTACAGTCCCCACCTTAGTTCATGCTAGTCATGTGCTACAAACCCCACCTTAGTTCCTGTTAGTCATGTGCTACAGTCCCCACCTTAGTTCATGCTAGTCATGTGCTACAGTCCCCACTCTTAGTTCATGTTAGTCATGTGCTACAAGTCCCCACCTTAGTTCATGCTAGTCATGTGCTACAGTCCCCACCTTAGTTCATGTTAGTCATGTGCTACAGTCCCCACCTTAGTTCATGCTAGTCATGTGCTACAGTCCCCACCTTAGTTCATGCTAGTCATGTGCTACAGTCCCCACCTTAGTTCATGCTAGTCATGTGCTACAGTCCCCACCTTATTTCCCTGTTAGTCATGTGCTACAGCCCCACCTTAGTTCATGCTAGTCATGTGCTACAGTCCCCCACTTAGTTCATGCTAGTCAGTGGTGCTACAACCCCCACCTTAGTTCCTGTTAGTCATGTGCTACAGTCCCCACCTTAGTCATGCTAGTCATGTGCTACACTCCCCCCCCCTTATTTTCATGTTAGTCATGTGCTCAAACCCCCCCTTATTTTCATGCTAGTCATGTGCTACAGCCCCCACCTTAGTTCATGCTAGTCATGTGCTACAGTTCCCACCTTAGTTCATGCTAGTCATGTGCTACAGTCCCCACCTTAGTTCATGCTAGTCATGTGCTACAAACCCCCCCTTAGTTCATGCTAGTCATGTGCTACAGTCCCCACCTTAGTTCATGTAGTCATGTGCTACAGTCCCCACCTTAGTTCATGCTAGCATGTGCTACAAACCCCCACCTTAGTTCATGCTAGTCATGTGCTACAGTCCACACCTTAGTTCATGCTAGTCATGTGCTACAAACCCCCACCTTAGTTCATGTTAGTCATGTGCTACAAACCCCCACCTTAGTTCATGCTAGTCATGTGCTACAGTCCCCACCTTAGTTCATGCTAGTCATGTGCTACAAACCCCCACCTTAGTTCATGCTAGTCATATGCTACAGTCCCCACCTTAGTTCATGCTAGTCATGTGCTACAGTCCCCACCTTAGTTCCTGTTAGTCATGTGCTACAAACCCCCACCTTAGTTCATGCTAGTCATGTGCTACAGTCCCCACCTTAGTTCCTGTTAGTCATGTGCTACAAACCCCCACCTTAGTTCATGTTAGTCATGTGCTACAGTCCCCACCTTTGTTCATGCTAGTCATGTGCTACAAACCCCCACCTTAGTTCATGCTAGTCATGTGCTACAGTCCCCACCTTAGTTCCTGTTAGTCATGTGCTACAAACCCCCACCTTAGTTCATGTTAGTCATGTGCTACAGTCCCCACCTTAGTTCATGCTAGTCAGTGTGCTACAAACCCCCACCTTAGTTCTGCTAGTCATGTGCTACAGTCCCCCACCTTAGTTCATGCTAGTCATGTGCTACAACCCCCCACCTTAGTTCATTGCTAGTCATGTTGGCTACAAACCCCCACCTTAGTTCATGTTAGTCATGTGCTACAGTCCCCACCTTAGTTCATGCTAGTCATGTGCTACAGTCCCCACCATAGTTCATGCTAGTCATGTGCTACAGTCCCCACCTTAGTTCATGTTAGTCATGTGCTACAAACCCCCACCTTAGTTCATGTTAGTCATGTGCTACAGTCCCCACCTTAGTTCATGCTAGTCATGTGCTACAAACCCCCACCTTAGTTCATGTTAGTCATGTGCTACACCCCCCCCCACCTTAGTTCATGTTAGTCATGTGCTACAAACCCCCACCTTAGTTCATGCTTAGTCATGTGCTACAGTCCCCCACCTTAGTTCATGTTAGTCATGTGCTACACTCCCCCCCACCTTAGTTCATGCTAGTCATGTGCTACAAACCCCCACCTTAGTTCATGTTAGTCATGGTGCTACCGTCCCCCCCCACCTTAGTTCAGTGCTAGTCATGTGCTACAGTCCCCACCTTAGTTCATGCTAGTCCATGTGCTAACAACTCCCCCACCTTAGTTCATGCTTAGTCATGTGCTACAGTCCCCCCCCCCCTCCTTAGTTCATGCTAGTCATGTGCTACACTCCCCCCACCTTAGTTCATGATAGCCATGTGCTACACTCCCCTACCTTAGTTCATATTAGCCATGTGCTACACACCCCCACCTTAGTTCATGCTAGCCATGTGCTACACTCCCCCTCCCCCACCTTAGTTCATGCTAGTCATGTGCTACACTCCCCCCCCACCTTAGTTCATGCTAGTCATGTGCTACAGTCCCCACCTTAGTTCATGCTATCATGTGCTACACTCCCCACCTTAGTTCATGCTAGTCATGTGCTACAAACCCCCACCTTAGTTCATGCTAGTCATGTGCTACAGTCCCCACCTTAGTTCATGCTAGTCATGTGCTACAGTCCCCACCTTAGTTCATGCTAGTCATGTGCTACAGTCCCCACCTTAGTTCATGCTAGTCATGTGCTACAAACCCCCACCTTAGTTCATGCTAGTCATGTGCTACAAACCCCCACCTTAGTTCATGCTAGTCATGTGCTACAGTCCCCACCTTAGTTCATGCTAGTCATGTGCTACAGTCCCCACCTTAGTTCATGCTAGTCATGTGCTACAGTCCCCACCTTAGTTCATGCTAGTCATGTGCTACAAACCCCCACCTTAGTTCATGTTAGTCATGTGCTACAGTCCCCACCTTAGTTCATGTTAGTCATGTGCTACAAACCCCCACCTTAGTTCATGTTAGTCATGTGCTACAAACCCCCACCTTAGTTCATGTTAGTCATGTGCTACAGTCCCCACCTTAGTTCATGTTAGTCATGTGCTACAAACCCCCACCTTAGTTCATGTTAGTCATGTGCTACAGTCCCCACCTTAGTTCATGCTAGTCATGTGCTACAGTCCCCACCTTAGTTCATGCTAGTCATGTGCTACAAACCACCTTAGTTCATGTTAGTCATGTGCTACAGTCCCCACCTTAGTTCATGTTAGTCATGTGCTACAGTCCCCACCTTCGTTCATGCTAGTCATGTGCTACAGTCCCCACCTTAGTTCCTGTTAGTCATGTGCTACAAACCCCCAACTTAGCTCATGCTAGTCATGTGCTACAGTCCCCACCTTAGTTCATGCTAGTCATGTGCTACAAACCCCCACCTTAGGTCATGCTAGTCATGTGCTACAGTCCCCACCTTAGTTCATGCTAGTCATGTGCTACAGTCCCCACCTTAGTTCATGCTAGTCATGTGCTACAGTCCCCACATTAGTTCCTGTTAGTCATGTGCTACAAACCCCCACCTTAGTTCATGCTAGTCATGTGCTACAGTCCCCACCTTAGTTCATGCTAGTCATGTGCTACACTCCCCACCTTAGTTCATGCTAGTCATGTGCTACAGTCCCCACCTTAGTTCATGCTAGTCATGTGCTACAGTCCCCACCCTTTAGTTCATGCTAGTCATGTGCTACAGTCCCCACCTTAGTTCATGCGAGTCATGTGCTACAGTCCCCCACCTTAGTTCATGCGAGTCATGTGCTACAAACCCCCACCTTAGTTCATGTTAGTCATGTGCTACACTCCCCCCCACCTTAGTTCATGTTAGTCATGTGCTACAAACCCCCACCTTAGTTCATGTTAGTCATGTGCTACAGTCCCCACCTTAGTTCATGTTAGTCATGTGCTACACTCCCCCCCACCTTAGTTCATGCTAGTCATGTGCTACAAACCCCCACCTTAGTTCATGTTAGTCATGTGCTACACTCCCCCCTCCCCCACCTTAGTTCATGCTAGTCATGTGCTACAGTCCCCACCTTAGTTCATGCTAGCCATGTGCTAAACTCCCCCACCTTAGTTCGTGTTAGTCATGTGCTACAGTCCCCCCCCACCTTAGTTCATGCTAGTCATGTGCTACACTCCCCCACCTTAGTTCATATTAGCCATGTGCTACACTCCCCCACCTTAGTTCATATTAGCCATGTGCTACACACCCCCACCTTAGTTCATGCTAGCCATGTGCTACACTCCCCCCCACCTTAGTTCATGTTAGTCATGTGCTACACTCCCCTCCCCCCCCACCTTAGTTCATGCTAGTCATGTGCTACAGTCCCCACCTTAGTTCATGCTAGTCATGTGCTACACTCCCCCACCTTAGTTCATGCTAGTCATGTGCTACAAACCCCCACCTTAGTTCATGCTAGTCATGTGCTACAGTCCCCACCTTAGTTCATGCTAGTCATGTGCTACAGTCCCCACCTTAGTTCATGCTAGTCATGTGCTACAGTCCCCCACCTTAGTTCATGCTAGTCATGTGCTACAAATCCCCACCTTAGTTCATGCTAGTCATGTGCTACAAACCCCCACCTTAGTTCATGCTAGTCATGTGCTACAGTCCCCCACCTTAGTTCATGTCTAGTCATGTGCTACAGTCCCACCTCTAGTTCATGCTAGTCATGTGCTACAGTCCCCACCTTAGTTCATGCTTAGTCATGTGCTACAAACCCCCCACCTTAGTTCATGTTAGTCATGTGCTACAGTCCCCCCACCTTAGTTCATGTTAGTCAGTGCTACAAACCCCCCACCTTAGTTCATGTTAGTCATGTGCTACAAACCCCCACCTTAGTTCATGTTAGTCATGTGCTACAGTCCCCACCTTAGTTCATGTTAGTCATGTGCTACAAACCCCCACCTCTAGTTCATGTTAGTCATGTGCTACAGTCCCCACCTTAGTCATGCTAGTCATGTGCTACAGTCCCCCACCTTAGTTCATGCTACTCATGTGCTACAACCCACCTTAGTTCATGTTAGTCATGTGCTACAGTCCCCACCTTAGTTCATGTTAGTCCATGTGCTACAGTCCCCACCTTAGTTTCATGCTAGTCATGTGCTACTACAGTTCCCCACCTCGTTCCTGTTAGTCATGTGCTACAGTACCCCACCTTAGCTCATGCTAGTCATGTGCTACAGCTCCCCACCTTAGTTCATGCTAGTCATGTGCTTACACAACCCCCACCTTAGTTCATTGCTAGTCATGTGCTACAGTCCCCACCTTAGTTCATGCTAGTCATGTGCTACAGTCCCCACCTTAGTTCATGCTAGTCATGTGCTACAGTCCCCACATTAGTTCATGCTTAGTCATGTGCTACAAGTCCCCCACCTTAGTTCATGCTAGTCATGTGCTACAGTCCCCACCTTAGTTCATGCTAGTCATGTGCTACACTCCCCCACCTTAGTTCATGTTAGTCATGTGCTACAGTCCCCACCTTAGTTCATGCTAGTCATGTGCTACAGTCCCCACCTTAGTTCATGCTAGTCATGTGCTACAGTCCCCACCTTAGTTCATGCTAGTCATGTGCTACAGTCCCCACCTTAGTTCATGCTAGTCATGTGCTACAGTCCCCACCTTAGTTCATGCTAGTCATGTGCTACACTCCCCCATCTTAGTTCATGCTAGTCATGTGCTACAGTCCCCACCTTAGTTCCTGCTAGTCATGTGCTAAGATCCCCCACCTTAGTTCATGCTAGTCATGTGCTACAATCCCCCACCTTAGTTCATGCTAGTCATGTGCTACAAATCCCCCACCTTAGTTCTGCTAGTCATGTGCTACAGTCCCACCTTAGTTCCTGCTTAGTCATGTGCTACAGTCCCCACCTTAGTTCATGCTAGTCATGTGCTACACGTCCCCACCTTAGTTCATGCTAGTCATGTGCTACAAGTCCCCACCTTAGTTCATGCTAGTCATAGTGCTACAAGTCCCCCACCTTAGTTCATGCTTAGTCATGTGCTACAAACCCCCACCTTAGTTCATGCTAGTCATGTGCTACAGTCCCCACCTTAGTTTCATGCTAGTCATGTGCTACAAACCCCCACCTTAGTTCATGCTTAGTCATGTGCTACAGTCCCCACCTTAGTTTCATGCTAGTCATGTGCTACAGTCCCACCTTAGTTCCTGTTAGTCATGTGCTACAGTCCCCACCTTAGTTCATGCTAGTCATGTGCTACAGTCCGCACCTTAGTTCATGCTAGTCATGTGCTACAGTCCCCACCTTAGTTCCTGTTAGTCATGTGCTACAAACCCCCACCTTAGTTCATGCGAGTCATGTGCTACAGTCCCCCACCTTAGTTCATGCTAGTCATGTGCTACAGTCCCCACCTTAGTTCCTGTTAGTCATGTGCTACAGTCCCCACCTTAGTTCATGCTAGTCATGTGCTACAGTCCCCACCTTAGTTCATGCTAGTCATGTGCTACACCCCACCTTATTTCCCTGTTAGTCATGTGCTACAACCCCCACCTTAGTTCATGTGAGTCATGTGCTACAGTCCCCACCTTAGTTCATGCTAGTCATGTGCTACAAACCCCCACCTTAGTTCCTGTTAGTCATGTGCTACAGTCCCCACCTTAGTTCATGCTAGTCATGTGCTACAGTCCCCACCTTAGTTCCTGTTAGTCATGTGCTACAGTCCCCACCTTAGTTCATGCTAGTCATGTGCTACAGTCCCCCCTTAGTTCATGCTAGTCATGTGCTACAGTCCCCACCTTAGTTCCTGTTAGTCATGTGCTACAAACCCCACCTTAGTTCATGGAGTCAGTGCTACAGCCCCCCACCTTAGTTCATGCTAGTCATGTGCTACAGTCCCCACCATTTCCTGTTAGTCATGTGCTACAGTCCCCACCTTATTTTCATGCTAGTCATGTGCTACAGTCCCCACCTTAGTTCATGCTAGTCATGTGCTCCCAGTCCCCACCTTAGTTCCTGTTAGTCATGTGCTAAAAACCCCCCACCTTAGTTCATGCGTCATGTGCTACAGTCCCCCACCTTAGTTCATGCAAAGCATGTGCTACAGTCCCCACCTTATTTCCTTTAGTCATGGCTACATTTCCCCACCTTAGTTCATGCTAGTCATGTGCTACAGTCCCCACCTTAGTTCCTGTTAGTCATGTGCTACAGTCCCCACCTTAGTTCATGCTAGTCATGTGCTACAGTCCCCACCTTAGTTCATGCTAGTCATGTGCTACAGTCCCCACCTTAGTTCCTGTTAGTCATGTGCTACAAACCCCCACCTTAGTTCATGCGAGTCATGTGCTACAGTCCCCACCTTAGTTCATGCTAGTCATGTGCTACAGTCCCCACCTTAGTTCATGCGAGTCATGTGCTACAGTCCCCACCTTAGTTCATGCGAGTCATGTGCTACAGTCCCCACCTTAGTTCATGCTGGGCATGCTTACAGTCCCCCCCCTTTAGTTCATGCGAGTCATGTCCCTACAGTCCCCACCTTAGTTCATGGAGTCATGTGCTACAGTCCCCACCTTAGTTCATGCGAGTCATGTTTTACAGTCCCCACCTTAGTTCATGCGGGGTCATGTGCTACAAACCCCCCCCTTTAAAGTTCATGTTAGTCATGTGCAAACACTCCCCCCCCACCTTAGTTCATGTTAGTCATGTGCTAAAAACCCCCCACCTAGTTCATGTTAGTCATGTGCTACGTCCCCCCTTAGTTCATGTTGTCATGTGCTACACCCCCCCCACCTTATTTTCATGCTAGTCTGTGCTACAAACCCCACCTTAGTTTCATGTTAGTCATGTGCTACACTCCCCCCCCCCCACCTTAGTTCATGCTAGTCATGTGTTTAACAGTCCCCACCTTAGTTCATGCTAGCCATGTGCAAAACTCCCCCACCTTAGTTTCGTTTAGTCATGTGCTAAAAGCCCCCCCCCCCCCCTTTATTTCATGCTAGTCATGTGCTACACTCCCCCACCTTAGTTCAATTAGCCATGTGCTACACTCTCCCCCCCTTTTAGTTCATTTTTAGCCATGTGCTACACCCCCCCCACCTTAGTTCATGCTAGCCATGTGCTACACCCCCCCCCCCCCCACCTTAGTTCATGCTAGTCATGTGCTACACTCCCCCCCCCCCACCTTAGTTCATGCTAGTCATGTGTACAGTCCCCCCCTTTAAAAGTTCATGCTAGTCATGTGCTACACCCCCCCACCTTAGTTAAAGCTGTCATGTGCTACAAATTCCCACCTTGGGTTCATGCTAGTCATGTGCTACAGTCCCACCTTATTCATGCTAGTCATGTGCTACAGTCCCCCCCTTTATTTTCATGCTAGTCATGTGCTACAGTCCCCACCTTAGTTCATGCTAGTCATGTGCTACAAACCCCCACCTTAGTTCATGCTAGTCTGTCCCTACAAACCCCCACCTTAGTTTTTAATGTTTTTTTTTTGGGCTTTGTGCTACAGTCCCCACCTTATTTCATGATAGTCATGTGCTACAGTCCCCACCTTATTCATGCTAGTCATGTGCTACAGTCCCCCCCTTAGTTCATGTTTAGTCTGTGCTAAAAAACCCCCCTTTTAGTTCATTTTTAAGTAAATGTGCTACAGTCCCCACCTTGGTTCATGTTTTTTTACCTTTGTGCTACAAACCCCCACCTTAGTTCATGTTAGTCAGGGTGTACAAACCCCCACCTTAGTTCATGTTAGTCATGTGCTACAGTCCCCACCTTAGTTCATGTTAGTCATGTGCTACAAACCCCCACCTTAGTTCATGTTAGTCATGTGCTACAGTCCCCACCTTAGTTCTTGCTAGTCATGTGCTACAGTCCCCACCTTAGTTCATGCTAGTCATGTGCAACAAACCACCTTTAGTTCATGTTAGTCATGTGCTACAGCCCCCAACCTTAGTTCATGTTAGTCATGTGCAAACAGTCCCCACCTTAGTTCATGCTAGTCATGTGCTACATTCCCCACCTTATTTTTCCCCTTTGTTAGTCATGTGCTAAAAACCCCCCCCAACAAAGCTCATGCTAGTCATGTGCTACAGCCCCCCAACCTTAGTTCATGCTAGTCATGTCCCTACAAACCCCCATTTTAGGTCATGCTAGTCATGTGCTACAGCCCCCACCCTTAGTTCATGCTAGTCATGTGCTACAGTCCCCCCCCCTTTAGTTCATGCTAGCCCATGTGCTACAGTCCCCACATTATTTCCTGTAGTCATGTGCTAAAAACCCCCACCTTAGTTCATGCTAGTCATGTGTACAGTCCCCCCCTTTTAGTTCATGTAGTCATGTGCTACACTCCCCACCTTAGTTTTTGCTAGTCATGTGCTACAGTCCCCCCCTTTAGTTCATGCTAGTCATGTGCTACAAACACCCCCCTTAGTTCATCTAGTCATGTGTACAGCCCCAAACCTTATTTTATGCTAGTCATGTGCTACAGTCCCCACCTTAGTTCATCCCCTAGTCATGTGCTACAGTTCCCCACCTTAGTTCATGCTAGCATGTGCTACAAACCCCACCTTAGTTCATGCTAGTCATGTGCTACAGTCCCCACCTATTTCATGCTAGCCATGTGCTACAGTCCCCACCTTAGTTCATGCTAGTCATGTGCTAAAAACCCCCCACCTTAGTTCATCCCTATTCATGTGCTACAAACCCCCACCTTAGTTCATGCTAGTCATGTGCTACATTTCCCCCCCTTTTAGTTCATGCTATTCATGTGCTACGTCCCCACCTTAGTTCCTGTTAGTCATGTGCTACAGTCCCCACCTTAGTTTATGCTAGTCATGTGCTACAGTCCCCACCTTAGTTCATGCTAGTCATGTGCTACAGTCCCCACCTTAGTTCCTGTTAGTCATGTGCTACAAACCCCCACCTTAGTTCATGCGAGTCATGTGCTACAGTCCCCACCTTAGTTCATGCTAGTCATGTGCTACAAACCCCCACCTTAGTTCCTGTTAGTCATGTGCTACAGTCCCCACCTTAGTTCATGCTAGTCATGTGCTACAGTCCCCACCTTAGTTCCTGTTAGTCATTGCTACGGGTCCCCACCTTAGTTCTTTGCTAGTCTTTGTTGCCTTCCCCCCGGGTCCCCACCTTAGTTCATGCAAAAGCCCATGTGTTTACAGTCCCCACCTTAGTTCATGCGAGTCATGGGGCAACAGTCCCCACCCTTAGTTAAGCAAAGTCATGGGGGCTACAGTCCCCACCTTATTTCATGCGAGTCATGTGCTACAGTCCCCCCTTATTTTCATGCGAGTCATGTGCTACAGTCCCCACCTTATTTCCCTTTGCAAAAGTCAATTTTTTGGCTACAGCCCCCACCTTATTTGCATGCTAGTCATGTGCTACAGTCCCCACCTTAGTTCATGCGAGTCATGTGCTACAGTCCCCCCCTTAGTTCATGCTAGTCATTGTGCTACAGTCCCCACCTTAGTTCATGCGAGTCATGTGCTACAGTCCCCACCTTAGTTCATGCTAGTCATGTGCTACAGTCCCCACCTTAGTTCATGCGAGTCATGTGCTACAGTCCCCACCTTAGTTCATGCGAGTCATGTGCTACAGTCCCCACCTTAGTTCATGAGTCATGTTCCCCCTTACAGTACTCCCCCACCTTATTTTAGTCATTGCACTTTAGTTCGACATGTGCTACAGTCCCCACCTTAGTTCATGCGAGTCATGTGCTACAGTCCCCACCTTAGTTCATGCGAGTCATGTGCTACAGTCCCCACCTTAGTTCATGCGAGTCATGTGCTACAGTCCCCCACCTTAGTTCATGCGAGTCATGTGCTACAGTCCCCACCTTAGTTCATGCGAGTCATGTGCTACACTCCCCCACCTTAGTTCATGCGAGTCATGTGCTACAGTCCCCCACGTTTACTCTCAGTTTTAAAAAAAATAAGGTGAGCAGTAGCAGACCTTCTAAGTTGTTCAACTGTTGTAA
The DNA here is from genome assembly GCA_014155875.1 of Cepaea nemoralis. Classification (NCBI taxonomy): domain Eukaryota; kingdom Metazoa; phylum Mollusca; class Gastropoda; order Stylommatophora; family Helicidae; genus Cepaea; species Cepaea nemoralis. Next base: position 119,276 of record JACEFZ010002440.1, on the reverse strand, counting down.
ATTCTGTTAGACTATTCACCATTTCTCCAATATATTATTGGTTGTACATTCTGTTAGACTGTATTCTCACCATTTCTCCATATATATTATTGGTTGTACATTCTGTTAGACTGTATTCTCACCATTTCTCCATATATATTATTGGTTGTACATTCTGTTAGACTGTATTCTCACCATTTCTCCATATATATTATTGGTTGTACATTCTGTTAGACTGTATTCTCACCATTTCTCCATATATATTATTGGTTGTACATTCTGTCAAGCTGTATTATCACCATTTCTCCATATATATTATTGGTTGTACATTCTGTCAAGCTGTATTCTCACCATTTCTCCATATATATTATTGGTTGTACATTCTGTCAAGCTGTATTCTCACCATTTCTCCATATATATTATTGGTTGTACATTCTGTCAAGCTGTATTCTCACCATATTTTCAGATATATTATATGACCTCTATCTATTTTGCCTTCAATCTCCACCCTCAATATTGATTTGCTATAAATTGTCATATTGTTTGATTTCCCCAAAGTAACGTGTTGTTGCAAATTGTATATATTTCAGCAGTAACTTTTTCATGCTGAGTGATTTTAGGACTTGCTTATTTGTCCTTCTCGTCTATCCACAAAACGCATCTTAAGATTCTTCTTTTCTTTGTCCATTGACCTCAATGAAGTGTTGGGGTCTGAATTTTGTGAAGACATATTTAGAAAGATTCAATTTAACATTCCATTTACAAGTAAATGGGGATATAGCATCTGGAGATGGACAAACAAGTCTGTCATTGTGTTCAACCAGGCAAGAGACAGAGAGGCTGGAGAGATCCACTGCAACCAACCTTTACCGTGGAGACAACACTTGACTGATAGTACAAGAGCTAAGAATTCATGTAAACATTAGCTGATTGCTGGAACAACAGGTCTTGCGTTAGAGTGGACTGTACATTGTCTTCAACTACTTACATTTTAAAAAGCTTTTCAATGAAGTAACCAACATCATATGGAAAAAAACAACAACTCTAATTTTGTTGAGTTAAAAACATGTTAAGTACCCAATCCAAAATAAAAGCTACTTAAGAAAAGGATACACTCTTTCATTGAGAAGTTATTCTGCTCCAGATGCTGCAGCTTCTTTTCAAGATTCACCAACTGCAACAACAAACAACAACGCACAATTCAATTCTCCTCCCACAACTAATCATCATCATGTGCCCTGCCAATAAGCATGGGCAGTCAGGCATGTTTCACCATCTCCCATGGTCACCGGTGGGCAGTAAGACATGTTTCACTATCTAACATGATCACCGGTGGGCAGTCAAACATGTTTCACTATCTCCCATGATCACCGGTGGGCAGTCAGACATGTTTCACCATCTCACATGATCACATGTTTCACCATCTCATATGATCACCGGTGGGCAGTCAGACATGTTTCACCATCTCACATGATCACATGTTTCACCATCTCACATGATCACCGGTGGGCAGTCAGACATGTTTCACCATCTCACATGATCACATGTTTCACCATCTCATATGATCACTGGTGGGCAGTCAGACATGTTTCACCATCTCACATGATCACATGTTTCATCATCTCACATGATCACCGGTGGGCAGTCAGACATGTTTCACCATGTTACATGATCACATGTTTCACCATCTCACATGATCACAGGTCTCGGATCAGGTCTGTGTTCTCGTCTGGATTCTACCATGTGGCCACGCCATCCAGTATCTCTCTGTTGTCTTGCCCATGCACTTTTTTTTTCCAACTTTGTCAGTTGTCATTAAGTATTCAAGTTTATTTCTTCACATAACGTGCCCCCCTCCTACCCCCCAATCTTGACTGTCTAATTTCTGTAATACATTTTTCGCTCTTCATGTTTCTTGAGGAATGCCTTGTTCGTTTTTCTGTTCGTCCATGGTATTCTTTGCATTTTCCTCAGAAACCACATTTCCACTGCCATTACGTTTCTCAACTTGTTTGCTTATTGTCAATGTTTCTCATGCATACAGCAGTCTTGGTTTGATATAGCACTTGAACACGTTTTTTTCATGGTAGTTGACAGTTTTTTTAATTGCTATATTTTCCATCTTGTATTAACTGTGATTCTTGTTCAAATCTCTACAAGGCATCTTCCATCAGATGTGTTACGACTGTTCCAAGATAGTTGTACCAATTTACCTATTTCTGAAATTTCCCATTTACGAATGCAGAGTTTATTAAAAGAACTACCTGGATATTACATTGTGGTATTTCTTTCTTCTTAGAGGTGACCATCATTTCTGTTTTCCTACAATTTAATTCTAACCCTGGTTGCTCACTGTGTACAACAGCCGCATCTACTAAACGCTTCAGATCCTGTGCTTTGTCTGCAATCAATACGGTAACAATATTGTAACAGGAATGCATAGTTATACAACTCACAGCTTTCTTACATTCAACATCAGCGTCTTTTTGTTGCCTCTTGATTGTCTGAAATTGGTTACGTTCTCTCTATAAGCTCCACATTAAAGATTCTGTCATACCATTTTAATCCTATTCTGTGCAGGTGCCAGATAATGAATGTTTGCAGTTTACTGGTGATTGTTTCAGTCTTTCTCCATGTTTCTACATCATACAGCAGCACTGGTTGGAGTCAACTGTCATTTACTGCCAATTTAGTACCTTGCGGTGTATGTCCAGGGGGGGGGGGGTCTTTGAGTCTGAGGAATTAAGGCCGCCTGGGTAGTGCAGTCGGAGTGAACTGTGCAGGTTAGAGTTTTCTTTTTGCCCTGGACAGAAAAAAACTCCACACCTTGCTGAGGATTCAAACCTGGGTCTCCCGAAGGAGAATCAGAAATTCTAGCCACTTGTTCTGAGTTCAGTTCTCCATGTTTCTATATCATACAGCAGCACTGGTTGGAGTGGTTGTAGTTCAACATTCTAGGTTCAGTTCTAGATTCAGTTTCCGTTGACTTCCACACATTTCCTGGTGCCAAGAAAACTCCTCTCACCATGTGTATTCTTACTTTGATATCTTCATTTACATTGCAACCTAAGTATGTGTATTACTGGGCTTCTTGAAGTGAGGTTTCATTAACTGATTGCCTGCCGGAGACCGAATGGTCGGTTCTAGAGCCAAATTTGGTCCCCAAAAACCAAAACTCACGGTTCCGTATATATAGGCCTAATTGGCTGTTTCTCCTTTTCAGCCCAAAATTTTTAGGCCCTTTGAATTTAAAAATTTCACAAGGAAAGTTTTCCTTTTTCCTTCGTGGCACAATAAAGCATGGCCAACAAGTTTAACAGCATGGCATGAGTTTCCCAAATGATTGTGTGATTCAAAATTCAAAGTGGTTCTGGCCCTCATTATTTTAAAAAAAATTACTGTTTTAAAACCCTTTACGGGCAGCGCTTGCCCGTTTTGTAGCCCTGAAGGGGCAAGTTTTTTTCAGGTTCTGAAAAATTTTTGGGTCCGTTAGTAAAAACATCACAAACAAGGGTTAGTCAACCGATTTTAGTTAAATAAACAAAACAATGAAGGGAAAAGCATGCAGAAATGTTACTCACGTGTTGTTTCCCGGGAATCCATATATGAAAACAAATATTTACGAAATCGGCATGTTTTTTGTGATTTTCCCTATCATAGGTTTACAAACAAAATTTTTGAATCATAATCACTTTCTTTTTAAATCCGACTCACACTGCTAGCAAAGTAACGCTTTCACTGAATCTAGCTCCGTTTAATAATCAATTCGTGCCCTTAATGTCATTTTTAAGAACAGAGCGAACTCGGCTAATTGAAGAATCGCCAAAATTTTGAAACGCGTAAAAACCCCCAAAAAATACAAAAAGTCCGTAAAAATCTTCAAAGTCATGAGCGGTTTACAAAAGGCGGCCACGTTGTCAACTATGGGGAAAGTGAAAGTAGCCAAAGGAAGTTTCGGAAAACCGAGGGGATCGGTTTTTTCAATGCATATAGTATGGCCGGAACGGCCGTTACGTCGTATTTAGAGAGGGCCCGGAAAAGGACGTAGCCTTGAAAAGGGGTTAAACAGTTTATATTATAGTGTTGTGATGTAAAGGACTTTGAAAAAAAAGATTCTAAACAAACCCTTGCAGTTGTCAGATAATTTTGAAGCGGTATAATATAAAAAAAATCTAACAGTGAAATTTAATAAAAATATGAAGGCTTTTCATTTTGTGAAAAAATTTATGTGCTTCATAATTTGGTTTTCTTTGTGGTTTATTCGTGTTATGGAGCAGTTCTTGTGATATTCTTAAAACCAACTGGGGTGTGTAACATAATTCACTAAATTTAATGGTTTTAGCGGTTGGGTAGAAAATAACCCCTTTGGAAAGTAAATTTTTTTTCAAATTTTTTTAACATTTTAATTTCAATTGTTATTACAAAAAAACTCTCTTATGTTAATATTTGGTAACCTATCAATTAATTATTAACACTGTCAGATTCCCTGTGCAATTCTCTTTAATTTGATATGTAATACAATGCATCTGCTACCATTTTAACCATTTTAAAAGCATTATTGTAACAAACCCCTACTTCAAATTTTCTGCCTTGAATTTCTGTTTGGGTATGACCACTTTTTTGTTTGGCAGGCAATCAGTTAAGGGAGAAATGGGTTGTCCTTTGCTTGATTTATTGTCATTATTTTTGTCCTATGTCTTCCCCTATGCATTTTTACACCTGTGCACAACTCAAGATCATTCATTGCTGAAATTTTTTTTAAATTGCCAAATGTGTTACAAGTGATTTCACTTTATCAGAAGTGCATAACAACCAACCTCTAGGCATTGATCCCGCTATTATTAGACGAAAGGTACATGTCCCTGATAACACAAGTGTTATAGCAAGCTTGATGACCCACTTACTTGCTAAATTGTTTCAGACATTTATGTTTTAACTACTCTCGTACATCTAGTGAGTCTAAAAATCAAATGAACAAATTCACAAATTACCTGAGAATACGTCTCATTCTCATTGAGCTGGACTTTGAGGCCTTCGTATCTAACAGTCAGAGCTTGAATCAACTTCTTGAAGTTCTCTCTCCTCTCCTGGAGGATGATTCTATCATCTAGAAGTTTCTGTTGGGTACAATAACAACAGAACAATTCATTGACTCCATTAGTGACTCAAGACAGGTAGGAATAGATATGCTACTTAAATACTTTTACAATAACAATAGACAAGAGCGGACAGGCTACTGAACTGCCGATAGTCACAAGATACATTTGTGGAGATTTGTTTTCATCCGTTTCTTAAAGGATTGTCTCATTTGTTTTTCTGCCCATCCAAGGTATTCTGGACATTTTCCTCAGAAACTGCATTTATTGCATTTGTGCTGCTTTTAATCCTCATCTTGTGGTTTGTCCTGTGCACAACCCCCCCCCCCCCCCCCCCTTTCTCCCCCACTCCCCACAGTTTTTCAAAATGTATCTCTATCATAAGCCAGATGTCCCATCTCTGTATCTATTGTTAATGTTATGTGACTGTAGCTGTTGTTAATGTTATGTGACTGTAACTGTTGTTAATGTTATGTGACTGTAGCTGTTGTTAATGTTATGTGACTGTAACTGTTGTTAATGTTATGTGACAGTAGCTGTTGTTAATGTTATGTGACTGTAGCTGTTGTTAATGTCTGTGACTGTAGCTGTTGTTAATGTTATGTGACTGTAGCTGTTGTTAATGTTATGTGACTGTAGCTGTTGTTAATGTTATGTGACTGTAGCTGTTGTTAATGTTATGTGACTGTAGCTGTTGTTAATGTTATGTGACTGTAGCTGTTGTTAATGTTCTGTGACTGTAGCTGTTGTTAATGTTATGTGACTGTAGCTGTTGTTAATGTTATGTGACTGTAGCTGTTGTTAATGTTATGTGACTGTAGCTGTTGTTAATGTTATGTGACTGTAGCTGTTGTTAATGTTATGTGACTGTAGCTGTTGTTAATGTTATGTGACTGTAGCTGTTGTTAATGTTATGTGACAATTATCTATCACACCTGGAAGGCCCTAGTGCTCCTCTTCTCCAGCTCTTTGGTACACCTCCCTCCATAATGATCTTTTCCAGACATTCATGTCCAAAATGCTTCATTTTCCTCAATTTCATTTGTCTCATAATCAATCTTCTTCAGTATTCAGTTCTTGTAGCATATATCTGTTTCTTCTCTCTTCAATCCAATGAATGTTACTACATTTCTCTAATGTTGATATTCAAAGGCACATATGTGCTGTTTTCGGCTGATTTGTTAAATCTACAAGTGTCACACCCACATGTTGCCACAGGAAATATCCATGCTCAGAGTATTGGGAGGTCATTGCTCTATCTATTCCAATCCATAAATTTTTCAATTGCTTTGGTTTTTAGAGAGCAATGTTTGTTATTCTTATATGTATTATATCTGTTCTTCTTATGATTTCTGTCATCACATTTCCATCGACCATCAGTAGTGAGCCTATATATTCAAAACTGCTCACTTTTAGTAATTTCTCTCCAGTGTCAAATATATCTGTGGAAATATTTATTTTATCAGCCATCATTATTTTCATGTTTGTTACATTAAGATATCAGTATTTCTGTCCATTTTACTCTTGATTAGACTTCCAATTCCCATTTGTGATGCTGATAGTAACACTATGTCAATGTATTGAAGTTCAGGTATTTCTATTCCTTTGACCACAAAGGATATCTGGTTCCTTTCAATATTTTCTCTAACATTCCTCATGATGGTTTCAGTGTTAGAGTTACAATATTTTCTCTAACATTCCTCATGATGGTTTCAGTGTTAGAGTTCAACACTAGAGGGATGCATGCTGTATGTAAGAACTGATAACAACCACCAGAGAGCAAGGACAAGGAAAGACAAGACCACTCAAGCCAGCCAATAAGGCAAGTGAAGAAGAAAATAAGGTTCACAAACAATTCAACCCTGGCAATAATGACGGTATCTCATATATTGTTTACATCAACACCTGACTCTTATAGTTTTATTTACATTTATCCTCCTTTCTGCCCTGAAATAATCAACAAAATACACAAACAATCCAGTCAAAGCAAAGAACATCTTGCTTGCCTGCAAGAAATCAGCTGAAGAAATGAAAACATTCCCGCTATCAAATGACCAGATGCCTCATTTATCACTAACAAACCACCATATCTAGATAATTACAGGACACCGCAGCTTTATCAAGCACGCCTTCATTAGCTCAACTTGTCACATATCCTGGATTGCACATGTGAGACAGGCCACTGCATCCAAGAGCACATCATTCACATCTGTCCCCTCAAACAAGGAACCTCACTAGAAGCTCAACTCTGAAAACTCTCCAGCAACAGACAGCAGAATGTATCTAGAAAATAGATGCTGAAAGTCTCTGACTGTATCCACAAAACAGATGCTGAAAGCCTGTGAGGCTAGACACCATGCAATGAGGATGAAGAGAAGAAGAAGAAGAAACCATTCCTACCTGCTTCTTGGCATCTGCCTCTGATCTCAGTTTGTCAAGGTCTGAATAAACCTCCAGTTCTTTCTGCATATCCACAACTTTCTGTCTCAATACGACCAGCTCCTCGTTGAGTTTCTCCTCAAACTGCTCCATCTTCTGCAGGTTGTGCTGGAGCTCTTCCCTCTCTAGTGTAACCATCAAGACAGACAGCAGACTAATTACCACAGACACTCACTTGATTTTACCACATAAAATTGGGTTTGTCACAGCATTTCAGTTTATTACAAGCACTTTAATCTACCATATACCTTTAGTTTAACCAATAATTTAGCTTATCATATATCTTTAATTTACCACAGACATTTCGGTTTACCTCAGATATTTTAGTTTACTACACACATTTTAATTTATGACAAGCACTTTAAATTATCATATACATTTAGTTTATCAAAGACATCTGAGTTTACCACAGATATTTAAGTCTACCACAGACATTTGAGTCTACCACAGACATTTGAGTCTACCACAGACATTTCAGTTTACCTACACTGGGTACCAGAAGATGTCTCAGAAAGTAAAGGAGACCAGAGCAATACTGACCACATCAGTGCTGTGATGTCGGTTACTAAATCAATCAATCAATCAATCAATCAATCAATCAATGGTACACTACAGTGGCTCCCTCTATCAATGGTACACTACAGTGGCTCCCTCTATCAATGGTACACTACAGTGGCTCCCTCTATCAATGGTACACTACAGTGGCTCCCTCTATCAATGGTACACTACAATGGTACACTACAGTGGCTCCCTCTATCAATGGTACACTACAGTGGCTCCCTCTATCAATGGTACACTACAGTGGCTCCCTCTATCAATGGTACACTACAGTGGCTCCCTCTATCAATGGTACACTACAGTGGCTCCCTCTATCAATGGAATACTAGAGTGGCTCTCTCTATCAATGGTACACTACACAAATTTAACTCAGTCCAACCAACAATTTTGGCTCAAGATTAAAAAGTCCTACTTCTTCTTACACTTACTGGCAAATATGAACCACAAGCCATTGACCACTGTACGTAAAGGAATAAATAATAGATAGAACAGATGGACCATTCAGCAATCTTCTAATGGCCTGAAGTTATTCCAATAAGTTTCAAACTCTCGCGGAATCTACTTAGTGTTTATCAAACAGGGTTAGCTTTTGGTGTATTCACACATACAAAGTGTTCTTTACTGCAAATGTACCAGAATACCAGTTTAAATAATCACCGTACCACAATCATGTCTAAATCAGACGTCTTCACACAGAAGATCAACTGCAATGGAAATTCCCCAGTTTCTACCTGTGCTATGTGGGAGTCTAACACCCACTTTCCCGTGCATCTTCTGATATTATTTTCCCATTTAAACCATTGTCTTGTTCTTGCTTACATTGCCTTCATCTTTCCCTCTAGCATGCTTTTAGGCAGGGTAATTGTCTTTGTTTGTGCTGTAACATTATTGTTTCACAAACCTTGATTTTTACCCCATGACTGGAAAGAGTCATTATTGATACCTATCTTTAAGAAAGGAGACAAGTTCCAATGTGGAAATTATAGAGGAATATCACTACTGTCCACAAGCTATAAAATACTATCCGCAGTATTACTAAATAGACCATATTCAGAAGACATATTAGGTGACTACCAGGCGGGTTTTAGACAAAACAGATCAACAATAGATCAGATATTTATCTTACGAAAAATAGCCGAGAAACATTGGGAATATAAAAGAGATCTCCATAACATTTTTGTGGATTTTAAAAAGGCTTATGATAATGTCCATAGGAATAGTCTATGGAATGCTATGCAGGAATTTGGAATACCAAGGAAATTAATCAACATGACCAGACTATGCATGGAAGATACTTATAATATAGTAACATATAAAGGCAGGAAATCAGACCCCTTCCAAATAACATCTGGCTTGAAACAGGGTGATGCACTATCGCCGCTACTCTTCAATCTGGCTCTAGAGAAAGTTGTAAGGAAGATAAAGGAGGAATGTGATATTGGAGGAACATCCAAGCTGCTTGGTTATGCAGATGATATAGATATTATAGGGCAAAGTGAACAAAAGACATTGAAAATAATGACTCACTTAAAGGAAAAATCCCAACAGATGGGGCTGGTTATCAACCAAGATAAGACAGAATATATGGTAATTTCAAGAGACGGAATGGCTAAAAACTCTGGCCACATACAAATAGATAATATGACCATTAAAAGAACGGAAACATACAAATACCTGGGTACAATCTTCAACTGCTCCAACATCATAAGGGAAGAAATACAAACTAGAATCAACTCTGGAAATAAGATATACTATGCACTACAACATCTACTAAAATCAAAGGCGCTATCTCGTAACACCAAAATCACAATATACAAAACACTGATCAGACCAGTTGTGCTGTATGGCTCTGAAACCTGGAGTACAACAAAGGAGACGAAGCCTTGTTACAAACCTTTGAGAACAAAATTTCAAGACGCATCTTTGGACCCATTAGGGATAGACAAAGTGGAGAGTGGAAAAGAAGAAGCAACAAAGACATTTATGATCTGTTTAAGTCCCCGCTAATCACTGGTATCATGAAGGCTAATAGACTACAATGGCTGGGGCATATAGAAAGAATGGAATATAATAGGGAAACAAAACTCGCTTACACTCAGGAAATAAATGGCCGTAGACCCCGAGGTAGACCAAGAAGACGGTGGAGAGATAATATATATACAGACCTACAAGCACTTGGAATCAGCCACTGTCAAGAGAAGGTCAACCAGACAGACGAATGGAGATGGATCGTATCTGCAGCAAAGAACCTCAATGGCTCGGAAAGCTGAAGAAGAAGAAGAAACCTTGATTTAATTTAGTAATTCTCTCTTCATTCTAGTATGTAATAGGCTTCTTTGTTATGTTTTCTTTCCAAGACATTCACCCCAAATTGCTGTAGATGTCAGAAAACAACAAATATTTACGTCTGTGGCTGTAGTGTCACATTCTGGCACATATGGTAACAACATAGTGACTACCCTGAAGTAGAAGGAGGTCGCACTATCACATCTACTATAGAACATTGCCATACTTTAGAACATTGCCATAATGTAGAATGTTGTCAACACTAAGTCTAAAGAACTAAAATATTTGTTTATTTCACAAACACTTCAGGTGATTCTATAAAATTTATAATATACAAAATGTTTACCAGCTGCTAAACCAATGGTTGTCCTTTCAGACTTCTGTCTCTCATCCTCCTTAAACTGAAGATCAGCTTTCATGGATGTTAACTCTTTTGGAGTAGGGAGATGAGTAAAACGTGCCATGTTCTGTTAACAGATACACCAAGAAATCTGTTTACCAAATTGTTCTTTATAGCAAAATCACCAGTAACAAAATTCCTGTCTAACAAACTCAATAAATGTTCTTTCTGGGGAATAGTGGGAACAGACAGAAGTAAGCTACAAACTGAACAATGTCATAAAGAGTTGTAATGAAAAGCAGCATAAACAGGATTATATCTACAGTAAAGTCACTAAAATAGGTGACCCCAAAAATCAAAACTTCACTTGAACCATTTTTATTTTACAAGGATATGTAACAAGGAAAAGCAAGAGAAAATAATCACACTAAAGTGGTGTCTTAACAAAAATGAGATCCATGGATGATATACAATGAATATTAACAAAGATAATATAAACTGCATGAAGATGCAGTATAGCATCCATCTTGAATGTAAGCCTTTTTACAAAGTTTACATGGTTTTAAAAACCAAAATACAAGTGTTTATTATTTTCATTTTAAAATGCTGTTATCAACATGTTTAAGTGTTTTCCACTAGTGCCTAATTTGAGAAGCAAAAGTTTCATTATAAAGTCCAACAATGTTTCTTATATTAATTCATCCATAGGGAAGTAGACTGTAGAAAAGCAATGAACTCTAATGTGCTGACACACATTTTTACATGGTATAATAAACACAGATGCTAAATAAACTTTCATCCATTTAATGGCTTGTTAAAAGTGGCACAAGATGTGTGTACTTCATATACCGGCACAGAAGAGCTGAGCTGAGTTGAGATGAGTCAAACAGCGACATTATGGCGCTCGGGACATTCCTATACGTGCTCTTTCCTCATTTTGAACAGCCAATGAAGATTCATAATATTAATGGTACATCTAGATTTGTCATGGGTTGCTAAATGTTACATCTCCCATCATATGATTCTGTGTCAGTCGGAGGAGTACTGAGTGTTGACCAGATCCTCTGATCACTCCCTGCAGCACCATTCTCTCCAGGACATTACGATCTGTCTTGTCTTTCACCACTATACACATGATCCCAAAGGGCCCAGACCGCATCGGCCCTATCATGCACCAATACACCACTGAGTGGTGCAGACACAGCCAATTTGTCCACCGGCTCGTTTCCCACATCACCAGCAAGTCCTGGGGGACAAATCCAACAGATGTTTCCTATTTTTGATTGCTGAATTTGAGCCTGCCTGTCTTTGCCTTTTCTCAGCATACTTTGTGAGTCCGTCTCAATTACGACATGCATGTGCTATTTGTCCTCCAGCAAGTGGATCGCCGCTGTGACTTCCTCCATCTACATTCTCAGACTAGATGTTGTGGTATCATATGCCAGGCTCTCCTGCACCAAATACCATCTGCCACCTTCGCCACAAACCCCCAGGCACTTCTTTTACCTCTCAGCATAGAGCCAGCCTTCCATGTGGATGAATACATCACATGAGGATACGGTTTGATCGAAGCCTTGCTTATAATGAGCACATAGACCAGGTGATAACAAAGGCCAAGCAGGGTTTGGCTGCGATGCGGATGATGGCGGCAGCAAACTGTGAGCAGCGCCATCTATGTCTTCTGTACGAGGGGCTGGTCATGTCTGTTTTTGAGTATGCAATGGCAATCCTGACTCTCAGCCGTAAGCAGATAGAAAGGATGGAAAGGATACAGAATGAAGCTATGCGCATTATTCTTGGATGTACAAGAGATACAGCATGCAGGGCGATGCGCTACCTTCTTGATTTTCCAACCATTGAAGAGAGAATACAAGTTTGCAGAGCACGCGCCTACCTCAGAGTTAACGCAAACACACAACATCCACTGCATAGTGAAATTATGAAGGTGAAGGGCAGCAGGTTAAAAAGAGGACGGTCGTGGATGGGTCAAGCCGAAGACATTCTTCAACAGGTGTGTTCACTTGAGGACTTAGAACCTAGCGAGGAGTGGGTACAAGTGCCAACAGATTTCTGCACTTCCTTTTCAGTTTGCATGCAACTAGATAGAAAATGCAGACAAGAAAATCCGGCTGCTGTGGAGGTTGAAGTACAAGCGTTGATTTTCGAGAATTCGCTAGACGGTGATGCTGTCATCTACACAGATGGGTCGGTCGTCCGACATGTGAGAAGCTCATGGGCCTTTACGGCTCGGGCCGGAGGGAGAATTGTGAAGGAGGACTCTGGTGCTTTCACTGAAACCACAAGTAGCCTGACTATGGAAGTCATGGCAGTAAGTAAAGCAATAACATGGCTCGAGACACAGACATTCACTAGGGCATTGTTTCCTTAGCGACTCAATGAACATGATCAAGAGGATAGAGGAGGGGTCGATCCGAAGAGAATGGTTGCTGCCTCTGGAGCGGTCTCGGCTGGCAAAGATTAGTTTCATCTTCGTGCCAGGGCATGCGGGAGTACAAGGAAATGAGCGGGCTGACAAGCTCGCAGGTGAGGCTACTTTGGAGGGCGGACGCGCCATGGACCAGGCTGACATTCTGAATGCTCTACGAGAAGTAAGACTTTTGCGTGAACCAAGTGATGACTGTGAATCTACAACCATGGCCAGACTGCGAGAACAGCAAATTAAAAGAGGGGTGGCCAAACAAGAACACTGCGCAGGAAGCCAAAGAAGATTGATAAACCAACACAGAACTGGCGTTGTTAGCCGCTACACGCTGCGGGATTTGCTGAGGAGGGGATCCGAGCACTTATGGACTGAATGGTTCGATGTGCAATGAGGATGATCTGTCGACTAACTAACTAACTAACTAACTAACTAACTAACATGGGCATGAATTGTCATGCAATGAATTGTTGCACCTCCCACTCAGCACAGCCTGCCAGCCAATCCCTGCATCCCTGGTCCAATGTGATTATAACCCTACACATGTCTGAATTTTCCTCTGGCATTCTGACCCACTCCTCATGTTCTCAAATATAAACATGTATAGAAGAGCATATAAGAATGAAAGGACTGGGTGTTTTGTTGTGTTTGTAATACTGTGATATACAGTTTTTGTCATTAGAAGCTGGCAAGTGTACAGCTTTTCATACACAAAGACATAAAAATAACTAGAAACTACAGAAATGAGACATAACATGTGTACATAACATGTGTACATAACATGTGTACATAACATGTGTACATAACATGTCAGCATAACATGTGTACATAACATGTCAGCATGAATGTAGAAAAACCCTTTCAACTCTGTGCGAAATACCTCAGCCATTCACTAACTGTAGCAAACCAAGGTTCTAAAAACTACTATGCAAACGTCTAGATTTCTCATGGGTTGCTAAATAACATATCTCCCATTCCAAAAATAAATGTACTTCAATACTACCTGCTATCATCACAGGTAGCAAGTAATTTGCATAACATAGTTCTTATCACAACCTGGTAAAGAAACTCTTGATCTTCACCAGTTCTCTTGCCTCATGTGTGTTCATGCTCAGGGTGTCTTTAATGTCCTCTCCGTCAACTCCTATTTTTCCAGAAACTATACCTTCCATTACTATTCTTTCTAAATCACTGTGATGCCTGATGTGGCCCAAAGTGTTTTACTTTCAGAGATATGATGATGCTTTAGTCAGTTTTCTCTTCAATGTTCATGTCTTGTAGAATATGTGTTTATCTTCTCCTCAACCCGTGTCATTCTAAGAACTTTCCAGTAACATTTCAGTTCAAAAGCCTGCACAAGTCAATAACATGGTGACCTTCATCTGCACAAGGAGTATCGTTATACAAGGTCAGATTCTTGTCATCTTGTTTCTGCTAGCAGAGCTCTAGACCTGGTTCTGAACCAGGTTTCTCTACCTTGAGAAGTCGTTACATGAACCACTGTTGCAATCAAGTGCCCATGTATAATTTCAGTCATGTGGACCAATATCGACAGAGTACTATTTTCTAGTTTCATTTCTTTTACCTAACATATCCCTCTCGCTAATGTAAATAAAAATCAAAGGGAACTTACTCTGCTCATATTCTCCAACATGGAAACAATTCCTTCTTCAATGCGTGCAATTTTTTTCTACAGCGAGAACAATACAAATAAAAAGTATGATTCATGAAGTGTTCATATAATTTAATGTAAATAACATTTATTTAACACCACGACACTCATATTCACACAAAACTATATAAAATATATATACTATTTTATCACTAAACAAACATCTGGAGAACAATTAATTTTACACCAGCACCCAATCAGGATTTAGAGGCACACTATGGATCAGATAATAAAATTAAAAGATTATTTTAAAAAGATTTCCTAGAGAAAAGGAGGGAATAATAACAGTGTTTCTGGATTTGGCGCAAGCTTATGAACAAGGAGGTCGCACTAATTAAACTAAGGAACGTGGGGAATGGAAGAAAGAACTTTTAAATTTAAAAAAAAAATTCCTTTCTACAGAACAGAAGCTTCACAGTGAAAATTAACAGTTAAGAATGTAAAACATACATCCAGGAGAATGGAATTTCCTAAGGATCTTTATATCTTAAAAAAAAACAAACAACCCACACACACGCACGCACGCACGCACACACACACACACACATATATATAGTCATATACATATATATCTTCTTTTTATCAGTAAATGACTCAGACCAGGGGAACTTCACGGCAAAATGGTCAAGTTTCCTGGCCTCACACTACGAAGGTCATGGCTTTATTTTCAGATACAAGCCATTTGGAAACAATGTGCAGATAACGGAGCCTTATGAAAAGCAGAAAAGCTTCGAACTAACAAGAAAATATCTAAAAAAGCAAATAAACAAAGTAACCAACTTGGGATTTCAAATTAACAAAGCACACACACAAATTTAGTAAAACGACTGTCTTTTGTATTCTTATTTTAACATCTCTTCCCAAATTTGTGTCTACATTGCTTCCCAAACAGTGTATAATTCCACCTCTTGAAGTGAGACTTCATCAAGGGAGAACAGGTTGTTGTTTGCTTGGTTTAATCTCATTATCTTTGTCTTTTAAAGCTCACTACTTTGCTCTATTATTATGTGTACTGTGACAATCTGGTCAGTGCTGGATCTGTTTGGTTGGAAGCCTGCCTGTTCATCTCTTAGTTGCTTGTCATTGGCATCTCTTCATCTCTCCAGACTAATATGACAATATGATAAGTCTAATGACGGCCAACTTGACCTCCCATGCTTGCTTGCGTTCGCTGGCTGTGAACTCCAGCGTGAAGTCCTGTATGTCGGATGAAGACATCCTGTTGTACTAACATCAGTGTGATGTCATACCGGACTGAGGTTTGCGTGAGTATCCGTTGTCCCATGTCTGGCTTATTGGTGTGCAGACTGGTGGTTCCTCGCCGTGCAGGCAGATACTCTCCGACTTCGGAAGAATCAGCGATCCTACTACTGTTAGCCAGGACTCCGAAGGGACCTACTGCCCAGGACTCACAACTAGGACGTGTTAGTAGGTCTTGGCCAGTATAGAACCTGGCCCTGGATGCCTTGGAAACACCTGTGCGTGCCTTGACCTCCCATACTCTCTGGCAGCTGTTTTATGAGGCTGGGTAGGCCACTAATCACTTCGGGGATGAAACCCCAACCAGTGTGTTGGAAGGTGAGTGAACAATACACTACAGTGTCCACGGTCTCATTAAACATCTCAGTGAAATAACTTTGTCTAATTCCAAGATTGTAAAATACATAAATATTTCAACTCCAAGAGATTCACTTACAATTTCTTCCCTCTTGTTGTCCTCAAATGTGTTCAAGAATTCTGCAAGCAGAAAAAATCACACAAATGTATTACAGGATACATAGCAAGATAATGTCAGCCAAACTTCATGGTATTATCACATTGCAGATTTGCAACGTGATAAATTACAGTAATGAATGTCAATTACAACAAAAATGACTATGGATTTGTGAATAATGATCAAATGAAATGAATTTGGGAATAAACTTTGTCTTCTGATATTTGCTGTTCCAGTGATGTCTTTCAACATCAGGTTAGAAAAAGCTATCTGGGCAGAGCCTGTTTGGGTTGCCTATGTTGCATCAACTATTCTGCTCATTCAAAACTTGCGGGATCTGCCTCTAATAATCTAAAAATAATAATCACGAAAATTTAAAAATAACGTATATACTTACCATCCATGCTTTCTTCTCTTTTCTTCAGCTCCTTATATTTTTGGTTTCTTTCACCTATTTAAGGAAGAAAGAAAGACCAAAAACATACAATCATCCAAGAACATCAATACCATCATCATTATTGTCAATTAGTAAGTAGCTTGCAGAATGCCACTCTCATCAAACCCCTAGAACATTTCTTCATCCTTCACCTCCCCCTGTTTCATGCATTTACCTGCCCAGGGTGTCTGTACCATGGGTTGACCCTGATTCTTCTTCCAGAAACCATGTCTTCCATCACTGTCCTTTCTAAACCACCGTGACAATTCACATGGCCCAAATATTCCAGTCTCTCAGACATAATGCTGTTTAAATGCCAGGATTTTTCTATGTTCACATCTAGTAAAATAACAGTACTGTTTTCTTCTTCTTCCACCATGGTATTCTCAGAAATTTTCTGTAACATTAAGTTCAAAAGCTTCATTGTCTTCTTTTGTTACAGTTATAGAAAAGATACCAGTTCTCAACATTTGTATTCTTGTTTTGTTTGTTAAAGATTCTTTATGCTGTTTAATCTCTGCATGTCTATGGCCAAGATACCCCAGAGCATGCATATGTTTATAAGGAAACAGTATAGGAAAAGTGAAAACACAAAGTAGAATAATTTTCTTTCAGAACATCAGACATGTAATATTTCTCTAAAATGAGCAAATCTATTAACTCAACTAGACCTGGATGTTTTATCACAGGAAAACATTTACTGGAGTACCAGGCCTGCATCAGTAGCAAGTGTAATATAGAAATATATACAGCTATCTCTGAAGAAAATCTTGCCGCTACTTTCTAAAGCATGTAAGCATACAGAAAATAAGTGTTTCACACTTTGTAAAGTATGCAAATATAAGATTTACATCCATCTTAAATACAGATGCAGCTCAACCTGTCACAGCAATGCAGCATAAAATATTCACACAAATCTCACACACACACACACTGCTTTTAAAAACAAACCTATTTACATGCCTACCTGGCATATTGGGCAGATGCAGCTAAGAACACATGTTCTTAACCTCGTTTAGTCGTTTAGTCGATGGATCAACATCACGGCACACGGTTTAACCCATAAGTGCTCCGTTTTCCTCCTAACTCAAACCTGAGTCTGGAGAAACTCAGCTCAATGCACGAACTCCGTTGCATTGGCGAGGATCCTGAAATACTTTGGGTAGATTTTTAACTCGAAATTTTGCCCGGGCAGCGCCGTTAGGCTACTCTTTTTCGATTTCCAACTGCCAAGGGATTTTTTACGTGCGCAACAATACACACGGGCGTCTGCTCTCACTACCCAGAGACCAGGGGAAATTTTATTACTGGAAGTCCAGGTGGATTTTTTAAATAAATCCCGGTCCTCACCAGGGCCTGAACCCGGGACCTCCAGCACTCGAGGCGGACACCCTACCTCGAGACCACTCAGCCCCCCCCAAGGTTCTTAACCTAATGTTAACATCACCCACACATAAACACACCTCACTGTCACACCATGGCAGACAATCAACATCACCCACACATAAACACACCTCACTGTCACACCATGGCAGACAATCAACATCACCCACACATAAACACACCTCACTGTCACACCATGGCAGACAATCAACATCACCCACACATAAACACACCTCACTGTCACACCATGGCAGACAATCAACATCACCCACACATAAACACACCTCACTGTCACACCATGGCAGACAATCAACATCACCCAAACATAAACACACCTCACTGTCACACCATGGCAGACAATCAACATCACCCACACATAAACACACCTCACTGTCACACCATGGCAGACAATCAACATCACCCACACATAAACACACCTCACTGTCACACCATGGCAGACAATCAACATCACCCACACATAAACACACCTCACTGTCACACCATGGCAGACAATCAACATCACCCACACATAAACACACCTCACTGTCACACCATGGCAGACAATCAACATCACCCACACATAAACACACCTCACTGTCACACCATGGCAGACAATCAACATCACCCACACATAAACACACCTCACTGTCACACCATGGCAGACAATCAACAACACCCACACATAAACACACCCCACAGAGATTTCATGCAGGGCAATCAACATTATTTACAATGAAAATGTCTGCTGTCTACCTTGATTCTCCTCAATATCATAATCTAATTGTTGGATGTCTTCATGCATCTGCACTATTTTCTCCTGGATCTCTCGTATTCTGAAAGTTGAACCAGTCACAAACAATTATGTTGATAGCTCAATCAAACACATATAATAATATCAAAAAGTTTAATCAAGCACATAAATAATGTCAACAGTTCAACTGATTACATACAATACAATCATAAACTCTTTGTAATATGTAGCCACTCACAGTGGCTCACATTTTAGAAGTGAGATATTTGTGGTTGAAAGATCCAAACACAGCTCAATGAAACAATGTGCCAAAGTCGTTTGCTAAAATATATTTTTTATCCTCTATCTCTCTTTCGATAAATCTTTTCAGTTGTCACATGTTCTAGTTTTTGCCATGATAGCCGGCATATTTCCTATAGATCTCATTATATGCTGACAGCATCATGAAAACAAATCCAGGGACACTACACCTTCTTGTCTTATACCCTTTATGCACTGAAATGTAATTTAAAAATTTAACTAAAATATATTATATATATATATATATATATATATATATATATATATATATATATATATATATATATATATATATATATATATATATATATATACCAGCTATAAGAATCAACCAACATTTATTTAGGTTATTCACAAACATTTCAGTGCATAAAGGGTATAAGACAAGAAGGTGTAGTGTCCCCTGATTTGTTTTCATGATACTGTCAGCATATAATGAGATGGGAGTGGCCAGCAGGGGCCACGGAAGTGGAAATCCAGCAACTAATTCAGGACAATGCTCACTCGGGTGATGTGATTATCTACACAGATGGTTCGGTGTCAAGAGGTGAGAAAAGTGGTTGGGGGTTCACAGCCAAAGCCAATGGTCGACGTTTGGGGCAGGAGAGCCTGGCATATGATACCACAACATCCAGCTTAAGAATGGAGGTGGAGGCGGTCACTGCGGCTCTCCACTGGATGGAGAATACGACACACACATCGTGATTGTAACTGACTCAGAAAGCATGCTGACGAGGGTGAGGACAGGCAGGCTTCGTGCGGAGTGGCTTGCTTCGCTTCAGAGGTCATGGGTGACAAGCATCGCCTGGATCTTTTCTCCAGGGCATGCCGGTGTGCTGGGAAATGAACAGGCGGACAGATTGGCTGGCGCTGCAGAACTTGGTGGAGTATTGATACATGACAAGGCAGACGTGGTTGCGGCCTTGTGGGAGTACGTGCACACCTCGGAGGAGCAAATGGATTACCATGGTCTGGCAAGAATGAGACAGCGAGGAGTGACGAGGGGATCTGGCCGACGCTCTACGCTTAGAGGAAAGACGAGACGGACATATAATCAGATTGCTACTGGTACTATTAGTGTTGGAACTCTTCGCTGGCTGCTGAGGATGGGGACGGAGCACTTATGGGAATGCCCCGAATGCTGTGATGTCGATTCCTAAATCAATAATAAATCAATCAATCAATCAATCATATAATGAGATCTATAGGAAATATGCCGGCTATCATGGCAAAAACTAGAACATGTGACAACTGAAAAGATTTATCGAAAGAGAGATAGAGAATGACATGAAAGAAGATTCTTGACAGTCTTGTGATCTAGCACAGAAATATATTAGCAAATGAACTGATACAAGCTGTTAGAGATCGTAAGATCAGTTATCAGTTATCAGTTCAGTTATCAGTTATCAGTTGGGGTATCTTCGTTGCACTCCGGACATGTCCATAGGTGCTCAGATCCTCCCCCCAGCATATGCATCAGCGTCCGGTGGCTAATAGTGCCAGTTCTGTGTTGGTTGACGAGGCGCTTTGTTTTCCCGATGTACTTCTCGCGTCTGGCTGTGCCGATTCTTACTCCCAGGTCTTTCATCCTGGAAAGCGATGTGGAATCACTGGCGTCAAAATCCTCTGTTCTCGCCATATCTTTAAGGGCGTTAATGACATCGGCACGATCCATGGGCTGGCCATCTACAGGGGGTGCAGAGCCAGCCAATTTATCAGCTCGTTCATTTCCCTCGACTCCCGCATGTCCCGGGACGAAGATGAAGGTGACTTTGCGGACAACAGACTTCCGCAGCGACTCAGTCCACTGTCTACGTACAGATCCAGCTTCGACCTTCTGAATCATGCTCATTGAATCACTTAGTACACACACGTTGGTATAATGCTGTGATTCCAGCCATATGAAAGCCTGTGTAACTGCCATCACCTCCATCGTCATGCTGCTCGTGGTCATAGAGTGGGCACCACTGGATTCTTGAACGGTTCGGCCCGCTGAACGGGCTGTAAATGCCCACGCACTTCTCTGCTGCTTTACAACAGATCCATCTGTATAGATGAGCACTTCGGGGCTATCTGAGTGATCATAGATGAGCGCGTTAACCTCTGCATTGACAGCGGCAGGGTTCTGCTCTCTGCACCGTCTGTCGAGTGTGATAATGCAGGAGAAGGTACACTTAAAAGCTGGAGGCACCGGCACCCATTCCTTGCCGGGGTTGATACTGGTAAGACTGCAGACCTGTCCGACGACATCTTCCGCCCGACCCATCCATGATTTGCCCCTCTTTAGCCTGTCACCCTTTTCTCTGAATACAGCGTCATGCAGAGGGTGCTGCTCATCTGCACTTATTTTTAAGTATGCACGAGCTCTCCAGATCTTGATCCTGTGTTCCATTGTCGGGAAGTCAAGGAGGTATCTCATTGCTACACAGCTGGTGTCTCTCGTGCAGCCCAAAATGATGCGCATGGCTTCGTTTTGTACCTTTTCAAGTCTTCCAATCTGTGTAGGGCTGACAGTGAGGATGGCCAGGGCATACTCGATGCGTGAAAGCACAAGTCCTTGGAACAGAAGTAATAGCAGTGATCGTAAGATGTGGGGAAGCATGGTCGCCCAATGTGAAGAAGCATGGTCATCCATGTCGGTTGGCAAGGCACTTGTTGATAGTGTATGTGATTGCTCATTCCTCTATCAATGGCAGTGTATCACACTAGTTATGCTCAAACCTCTATCAATGGGAGTGTATCACACTAGTTATGCTCAGACCTATATCAATGGGAGTGTATCACACTATAATTGTATCACACTAATTATGCTCAAACCTCTATCAATGGGAGTGTATCACACTAGTTATGCTCAAACCTCTATCAATGGGAGTGTATCACACTAGTTATGCTCAAACCTCTATCAATGGGAGTGTATCACACTAGTTATGCTCAAACCTCTAACAATGGGAGTGTATCACACTAGTTATGCTCAAACCGCTATCAATGGGAGTGTATCACACTAGTTATGCTCAAACCTCTATCAATGGGAGTGTATCACACTAGTTATGCTCAGACCTCTATCAATGCGAGTGTATCACACTAGTTATGCTCAAACCTCTATCAATGGGAGTGTATCACACTAGTTATGCTCAAACCTCTATCAATGGGAGTGTGTCACACTATAATTGTATCACACTAGTTATGCTCAGACCTATATCAATGGGAGTGTATCACACTATAATTGTATCACTCTAGTTATGCTCAAACCTCTATCAATGGGAGTGTATCACACTAGTTATGCTCAAACCTCTATCAATGGGAGTGTATCACACTAGTTATGCTCAAACCTCTATCAATGGGAGTGTATCACACTAGTTATGCTCAGACTTCTATCAATGGGAGTGTATCACAATAGGTATGCTCAAACCTCTATCAATGGGAGTGTATCACACTAGTTATGCTCAAACCTCTATCAAAAAGAGTGTATCACACTATAATTGTATCACACTAGTTATGCTCAGACCTATATCAATGGGAGTGTATCACACTATAATTGTATCACACTAGTTATGCTCAAACATCTATCAATGGGAGTGTATCACACTAGTTATGCTTAAACCTCTATCAATGGGAGTGTTTCACACTAGTTATGCTCACTTCTCTATCAATGGGAGTGTATCACACTAGTTATGTTCAGACCTATATCAATGGGAGTGTATCACACTATAATTGTATCACACTAGTTATGCTCAACCCAAGAGGTCTATGTGTCTGACCTTGGCATGTATTTGTGTCGGTTGACTTCTACCAGACAGACTCCATACAAGGTCATGGACTTGCAAATCAGATATTCTATTGTTTTACCCACCCTTATCTGAGAAGACTAAACATTTGAATTCACTACTGAAGATATCAGAGGGATGTGTGATCATTAGAAACCAAAAGGTCTAGTACAATTGTCCAACAACCCTATGTTGAGAATCAAACCTGGCAACTTCTGGACCTAAGGTGGACATTTTAGCCAACTTCTTCAGGCACCCAGTCTGCAGCAGACATTAGTGAAGACTCTCCGTACTTTTTTGTCATCTGATATTTTAATGAAGTCGATGTTGTTTATATATTTATTTTGTTGTCCAGCTGTTTAATTTTTCACATACGTCTTGCTCCAACTTCATTCACCTTCCTGGTTTAGTATGTTCCTACATACGTATAATTTCTATATTCTACTTCTTCTGTTGACAAGTCCCATCAATTTCATGTGTTTTTACCCTAAGATTTGTATGAGTTGTTTAATCATGCCCGCAGCTGTCAATACCTCAACATTTAATTCTTCTCTGCCTATGATAATCTCAACATTATTCTCTGCCTATGATAATCTCAACATTCTTCTCTGCCTATGATAATCTCAACATTCTTCTCTGCCTATGATAATCTCAACATTCTTCTCTGCCTATGATCATCTCAACATTCTTCTCTGCCTATGATAATCTCAACATTCTTCTCTGCCTATGATAATCTCAACATTCTTCTCTGCCTATAATAATCTCAACATTCTTCTCTGCCTATGATCATCTCAACATTCTTCTCTGCCTATGATCATCTCAACATTCTTCTCTGCCTATGATCATCTCAACATTCTTCTCTGCCTATGATCATCTCAACATTCTTCTCTGCCTATGATCATCTCAACATTCTTCTCTGCCTATGATTATCTCAACATTCTTCTCTGACTATAATAATCTCAACATTCTTCTCTGCCTATGATCACCTCAACATTCTCCTCAGAAACTACATGTCACGATCCATATCCAGTTTCTCTGGATGGATCATGATACATGTGACAGTCAGGGTAGGGGGCTGGAGCATGGCTAGCAAAATGCATGTAACACAGTTAAATAATGGGGAATGGATGTCATGTGAATTAATGAAGCTCAGGAGAAATGAAGTACAGGAGAAACTGAGTACTTCCTAAGTCAACAAAAGAGTCTACAGGGAATAATTTGGTAAATAGATGTGAAAGATGCTTTCGTGTAAGAATAATAGACAGCACAGTAATGAACAGTAACATAGCATGAGGTGGTCAAATTTGGCAGTTTAAAAACATTGTTTTCAGACTAAACTTTTAAATTAAGAAAGCATTTTTTTTGTAAATACACAAAGAAAAACATTCTGACTGTTGTGCTTCAAGAATATGCATTGGATATCTATTAATCATTGCTGTACTTCACTATTTGTGCATGCATGCACTTCTGTTTATTATATTCTTGTCTCTCCATTCATGTTATACATTTACCACAGATTACATTCCACAAAACACTTATATAAATCAGTACAGAATAACAGTAATTAAGCACATTCAACCTTATAACAGCATTTTACTTGCTCCCTTTAAGACTGCCATTCTTCTTTCCTGAACTATTCTTCCACATTACACACAGCACTCACTGTCTCTCCATGCTGGCAATTTCCTGATTGTCTTCCTTGACTTGCTTCAGCAGTTTTTCCCTCTCTGCAGCAGGTGACACTTTGGCTTTGGCTTCATCTATTAGACTGTCTCTCTTAATCTCCAGCTCGTGGATTTGATCATACAGACGCACTGACAAATGACACCTTGTTGTTAAAATGTCTTGTATGTTGTGTACATGTCAAACACTACAATAAATAAGACTAGGATTACATTGGCATAGCAGACTGGTGCAGACGGGCATCAATACAACATAGCACCACAAGGGGGCATTTGTGGTGAAGT
Organism: Cepaea nemoralis; assembly: GCA_014155875.1. Classification (NCBI taxonomy): domain Eukaryota; kingdom Metazoa; phylum Mollusca; class Gastropoda; order Stylommatophora; family Helicidae; genus Cepaea; species Cepaea nemoralis. The sequence continues at coordinate 94,151 of JACEFZ010002440.1, read as the reverse complement.
GGTTAAACCATCTGTCTTGTGTTCAGAAGGGCATGGTTTCATTTCCAGAATCCGTCATGCAATTCACAAGTGCAATGTTTTTTACAGACACCAGATGTTCTAGGAAGTGAAAGAGTGATACTGACCACACCATCCAATACACCACAAGGTAAAGCCAGGGTTCTTTACTTGTACTGTTTATACTGACTTCAGTATCATCATCATCATGTTACTTGTCAGGCAATAACTTCTGCCCACAATATATTTGCAGAGAGTCAGATTTTGAATCAAAATAGACTTCAGGTAGCACATGTCTGATCAGGTGACAGCTTGGCATACAGAATCTCACTAGCTAGTTCCTATTACTGACAATGGTCTGCTATTATGGGATGTATTCAGGATTTCGGGAGGGGTTTCTTCCTGCATGCCTTGGGACATACTGTACATATGGTACTATCCCCCAAACTTGTGTAGACCAACCGGCACTTGAGGGCTGATGTGATCAGTTTCACATTGGCCACCTTTACTTGCCAAGACATTTCCTATTACCCTTTTTGGCAGGGCTGGCCTGGAACACAGGTCAATTTTTACAATCCACCTGGATTCAAATTTGAACTCACGACCACTGGGCTATTAGGCAATTGTTCCAGCCACCACAACTCCCAGCTCAGGATATGGGAAATCTACACATAGGTAAAGATAGTCTCACAGCTCCCAGCCCAGGATATGGGAAATCTACACATAGGTAAAGATAGTCTCACAGCTCCCAGCCCAGGATATGGGAAATCTACACATAGGTAAAGATAGTCTCACAGCTCCCAGCCCAGGATATGGGAAATCTACACATAGGTAAAGATAGTCTCACAGCTCCCAGCCCAGGATATGGGAAATCTACACATAGGTAAAGATAGTCTCACAGCTCCCAGCCCAGGATATGGGAAATCTACACATAGGTAAAGATAGTCTCACAGCTCCCAGCCCAGGATATGGGAAATCTACACATAGGTAAAGATAGTCTCACAGCTCCCAGCCCAGGATGTGGGAAATCTACACATAGGTAAAGATAGTCTCACAGCTCCCAGCCCAGGATAAGGGGCATCTACACATAGGTAAAAGCAGAGAGAGAGAGAGAGAGTGTGATTGTGTGTGTGTGTGAGAGAGAGAGAGAGAGATAGAGAGAGAGAGTGTGATTGTGTGTGTGTGTGAGAGAGAGAGAGAGAGATAGAGAGAGAGATAGAGAGAGAGAGATAGAGAGAGAGTGTGATTGTGTGTGTGTGTGAGAGAGAGAGAGAGAGAGAGAGAGAGAGAGAGAGAGAGAGAGAGAGAGAGAGAGAGAGAGAGAGAGAGAGAGGAGAGAGATTGCATGTGTACATGTGCGTATGTTTTTTTTTCTTAACACCTGCAGCCTCACACAATTATTATGTGAGCGTAACTACTATTTTAATTCATTGTGAGCCACAGTGTCATTATGTTAACTCCTTCACACTCACTCATTAATTACCTTAAAAAAACAACAGCTTAGAACAGAGTTAAAGGAACTGCAACCTGAATCAGAAAGAGATCATGTACAACTGTAGGATCTGATGCACACAAGTTTACAGACATCTTCTCAATACTTGCATGAAATCTACTTGACAACAACAAAATTACATCTCGCCAAATCTGTCAACACTTTTATTTCACACAACTCTTCACCTGCTTCCTGTTTGACTTGAGACAGGGAAAGTTCCTGAAAAATACAGACATAAATAATCTGTAAACTCAGAAATCATCTTTGAGTGCAAGGTCTGGGGCAATCCAGACTCACCAGTCCTCCCTAATATTTTAATGTAGTTCATTTAACTGATGTAAGTATTTGTTGCTGGGTAGAGAGTACAGCAGGGCAGACAGAATATCCACATCTGGAAAGAAGAGGGTCTGGAGGATACTCAAAGCGTAGAGCAAAAGCCAGGCTGGCTTTCAAATTGCTACTGGAATAATTAGCATGGGAACACTTCAGTGTTTTGAAGAAGGGGAATGAAGCCTTATGTGGGAATGTCCTGCGTGCAGTGATGTTGATTGTTAAATTCAGTATTAAGTAAGTATTATCACCTGTATCTGAGTCTCTACAGGACCAGGAGTTGGACCACATGGAGCCCAACAAAACCTAGGAGCAACACCCCAAGAGTTCAAAGATATAACAATTTCCAAAACATATGTGTATCTATCACAAACAAGTCTATACAGCCAGCAACATTTCTATCAAAATCCAGTTATCACAACACAAACCGTATGTAATGCAGCCACCCTACAGCATGGCATAAAAAAGAGTTGACGTGGATGCTCTTGACATGATTTCTGTATTAAAAACAGGCACACCATCTATAAGCTGTTTGTTACTCCTCCACAATCTTTGAGTTACAACCGTGCCAGCTGGCAAGGGTTAGTTGTGCTTTGCCAGGTTTTTAACAATTTTGACTACAAAGACAAGACACATTTATGGGGCATATCAATAGAACAGATGGAACAGAGAAATTATCCTTATATGAAGAAAAGCTGTCAACTGCACTGAGAAACTGGGGTGACGGTGCTATATAGAATCTGTACTGGGGTATACATGAGAACCATGGGCAATTAGCAGGCAAGCTGAGAAACATCTTATGACAGCAGAAATATGGTTTCAAGTGGAACATGCATAGAAAAATAAATAAGACAGTCCTCTGAGAAGCAGATGCAAACCTTAAATTAATCAGGAAATTAAGCAGACAGTCACGATTTTGGGCATGTTATTGGGAGAAATAAACTTGAAAACTAATGACAGCTGGAAGACTTGATGGGAAAAGAGCAAAATACAAAGACAAAGAGATAAATATCTGGATGGCACATCTAACAAGTTCACAAGAAAAAGAAAATAAGAGACAGAAAGAATTATCATGCAAAGAAAACAGCCATGTGAAACCACAAGCCAAGAATGTTGACACTCAATCAAACAAATGTACCTCCTGCAGATTGTCAATCTTTGAATTTAGTGTGTCCAGCTCTTGCTGCCCACTCTCCAACTGCTTCAGCAGATGCTCATTGAGGTCCTTCAGTTGAATGTATCGCTGCCGTTGGGTTGGTTCCTGGGAGAGCAGGGGACAAAATTTAGTTCAGATTTTCACAAAAAGGTACAATTGCGGACATTACAGAATTTCATTAACAGGAAAACTTATGACAAGTAACAAATGTTGGAAAAGAAGCAGATGTTGAGAATGAGTTTATGCACGTAGCTGTTGGGAAAATTATATAAAAAACTGATGAAGAAACTGAAGTCACAAAATCAAAATTAAATAAGACAGACAGATATTACCAACATTCATTATTTCAAATAGCTATTTGTAACATACTTTTACTGCAGCAATGACACATGTAATTTCTACCTGCAGAGGCCATTGCTATCAACCAGTAAATATGTTACTAAACCAGGATATCAGATTCATATAGACAAATATTGACTTCTCTTCCCTTGTCTTCGGTGCAGCACTGGGAATGCCAAACATGTATTCATCATATTACAGAGGAGGGACTGATAGACCAGCCTGGAGATTAGGTGTATAGTCAGACTGCAACAGATACCCCCAACTGCAAATTCTAAATGCTAAAGCTTTAACAATGTATTGTCAGTCTTTCATGCATCACATAGTGTCTGTTATAATGAGTTTTCAAGCTGTGAAAATAAAGTCAAATCTCACCATGTCATTAATGAGATTATCAGCCATTCTCTTCTCCTGGTCTAGTTCTGTCTGCAACATCTGGATTTGGTCTTCACGTCTAAAAAATAACAAACAAACAGACTCCGCACACTATTATCACATCTAGATTTTATGTAATTAGTTTAGATGTATAAATGCTAATCAGTACACATGACTATAGTAGAGACATTAGTGTCAGTAAGTTGAGCATGAGGTCAGTTATTAGGATCAGACCAAAAAACATGAAGATATGTTGCTTGCTTGTAATCAAGTACATCTAGTGAGAACATCAGGCAGTGTATGGTGGTTATGTTCAACTGAACCCAGACGTAAGTCAGTAAATGAAAGATACGCACAGCTGAATCCAATTCAACCAATGATATTCCTGTCAAGTGAGAGCATTACTGTCTGAATAATCTACAAGTATTCCGTCCAGTCAGTTGAGACATCGGATGTCAAACCATTTGTGTCCATGTATCAATCATCAAGAGGAACCTATACAGTAGTAGTAGTAGGCATCTGTCAGTCCTGTCAGACTATAGAGTTGTGCTGCTGGGAAGGCACCTGACAGCACTGCTGGTGACAGTGTAGTCCAATGTAAGAGTGACAATCTCTGCCAGTAAATCCATCAGGAAAACAGATCAGTGATTTGTTTGTTCTGTGTTGTCCCTGTTGCCTTGAGTGGGATATTTGGTGGCTTCAAACACCCCACTTTCTTCATTTTTTTCTCTCTATCCCTGTCATCATCATCATTACTCCATAGTATGGAAGGAGACTGGGCTAGTTGTGTGATTGTGAAACACCCTTTTTATAATCACAGAACTACGCATCTATTGTGTGTGGTCATCATCATCACGTGCATAGTCTTCATGTCTTTCCACAGATCTCAGTTCATGGTGCTCTGGATCAACTGTGCTGAGGATATTCCTCTATGTCATCTCCTCAGTCCATCCAACATCCTTTCTCTTGGTCTGCCTCTTTTCCCTCCCACTGATGTTTGTGTGGTGTATGTTCTGGAAACCACCAACCACTGCTTCAAGAGCCCAAACAAAGCACAACAAGTGTTGTCTATGTATGAGCTTGCAGTCATTGTTTGGGGGTCATGACTCTCCATGTCGTAGACCACATCACCCACTGAGTCCCAACGGGTCTATACAAATATGGGGCTAGCACCATGTACCCAACATATTACAAGGCATGTAACAGGTTCCCGTACTTGTGTCACTGACTAACCACATGGCATGTAACAGGTTCCTGTACTTGTGTCACTGGCTAACCACATGGCATGTAACAGGTTCCTGTACTTGTGTCACTGGCTAACCACATGGCATGTAACAGGTTCCTGTACTTGTGTCACTGGCTAACCACATGGCATGTAACAGGTTCCTGTACTTGTATCACTGACAAACCACATGGCATGTAACAGGTTCCTGTACTTGTGTCACTGGCTAACCACATGGCATGTAACAGGTTCCTGTACTTGTGTCACTGGCAAACCACATGGCATGTAACAGGTTCCCGTACTTGTGTCACTGGCTAACCATATGGCATGTAACAGGTTCCCGTACTTGTGTCACTGACAAACCACATGGCATGTAACAGGTTCCCGTACTTGTGTCACTGGCTAACCACATGGCATGTAACAGGTTCCTGTACTTGTGTCACTGGCTAACCACATGGCATGTAACAGGTTCCTGTACTTGTGTCACTGACAAACCACATGGCATGTAACAGGTTCCTGTACTTGTGTCACCTGTACTTGTGTCACTGACAAACCACATGGCATGTAACAGGTTCCTGTACTTGTGTCACTGACAAACCACCTGGCATGTAACAGGTTCCTGTACTTGTGTCACTGACAAACCACATGGCATGTAACAGGTTCCTGTACTTGTGTCACTGACAAACCACATGGCATGTAACAGGTTCCTGTACTTGTGTCACTGGCTAACCACATGGCATGTAACAGGTTCCTGTACTTGTGTCACTGACAAACCACATAGCATGTACCAGGTTCCTGTACTTGTGTCACTGGCTAACCACATGATTAGTGTTTCTTGTAGATGATCTGAAGTTGGCTGTTACACAAAGTATTTGTAATTGTTTAGAATGAACTTTTCTACGATGTTGCCTGTGTCTTATTTTTGTACAAGGTGTGGCATTATGTGTTTACATGGGACACCTTACTATTATAATTTAATATTGACAGTTGTATTACTTATATTGTCTTGGTTGTTGTCCACTCACTAAAATCATCCAACTATTTAACTGTTGTATTACTTATATTGTCTTGGTTATTGTCCACTCACTGAAATCATCCAACTATTTAACATGTTGTATTACTTATATTGTCTTGGTTATTGTCCACTCACTGAAATCATCCAACTATTTAACAGTTGTATTACTTATATTGTCTTGGTTATTGTCCACTCACTGAAATCATCCAACTATTTAACTGTTGTATTACTTATATTGTCTTGGTTATTGTCCACTCACTGAAATCATCCAACTATTTAACAGTTGTATTACTTATATTGTCTTGGTTGTTGTCCACTCACTGAAATCATCTAACTTTGCAACACGGCAGATTTCTGTACCCCACATTCTTCTTCTAGCAGTCCATGCCACATGGCATTGGGGATCATCTCTGGCCACATTCTGTTTTGTTTGCTGCCAATCGTTTCTAATACCCCCTTTCAATCAACCAATATTACTTATTTTAGGAACAGACACGGCTTCATTACTCAGTGTAGTAATTGCATGCTACGCACCAGATACTATCCTAATGGCAACATCTCTTTCTGAAATCAGTTTGTGTTTTCAGGGTATGAGTCAGCATGAAGTCATTCTTCTTCTTCTTCAGCTTTCCGAGCCATTGAGGTTCTTTGCTGCAGATACAATCCGTCTTCATTCGTCTCTCTGGTTGACCCTCTCTTGCCAGTCGTTGATTCCAAGTGCTTGTAGGTCTGTACATGTATTATCTCTCCACCATCTTCTTGGTCTACCTCGGGGTCTACGGTCACTTATTTCCTGAGTGTAAGCGAGTTTTGTTTCCCTATTATCTTCCATTCTTTCTATATGCCCCAGCTATTCATTGCCAGAAGTCATTGCCAGAATTAATTTCACTTGGCAAGGAATGGGATTTGACATATGTCAGATGTCCTGGTATGGAGTATTCAGTCTACCAACAGTGAGAGGAATGGACTAATGAATGGGAAATGAGAACACTGAAACTTGAGAGGAGAATAAGGTGAAAGAATTAGCTGTCCAAGTGAAGAAACAAGCTAGAAACTGCTGTGAAAGCATTAGCCCTTCAAACTGAAAAAGACAGAACAGCATCAGAAACAGAATTAAACTAAAACTCTTGGAAATTGAAAAGAATGTTGATGTGGCTAGGGAATAAATATAGTTGAAAGTGATATAACTAAAGACCAAATGCTGTCAAGAATAAGTGATGAATGTTTATGGAGGTGAACAAGTCTCCTCAAAGACTCAGAATTTCAAGATTCTTATGAAGCATTACAGACATTTAATCAATAAACAAACAATCCCTTTGTACAGAGCTGATGGAGGTTAATAAAATCAAAACCTAAAATATCTCAAAATGCAAACTGGTTCTTAGATGTCAAGCATGGAATCTTAACCAGTTTCTATAATAAAGTGTATCATATCTGCAGGTTTAAACCATGTTGCACCCATGAACCAAACAGCAGACAAAGGCTGCATGAAACAGAAGATGACTTGTTCAGTGAGCAGATACTGGTCACCACCAGATATCATCATGACTCATGAGTGAAGGCAAACATCTCCAAAGATCTATCCATAGCAGATACTGACAAAATGAGGTAGTTTCTAAAAGAATTCAAGGAAATCTTTTCCCCAATAAACCTGGTGGGAAGAAATCCAAACACCACATAGGGCCAACAATGGATATATCTATTAAATTGAGGCCCTATCAAGTGTGTGAACATTATAAAATTAAACTGGAACAATAGTTACAGATCTTGACAAATGTGGCGTTGGTAATATTTTAAAAAAAATTGTTCTGAAGCACCTTTCTGCTATGGGCCTCTCTCTCTCTCTTTCTCTGGGTGGGTAGGTGTGGATGTGGGTATGGGTGGGTGTGGGTTGTGTGGATGGGTGTGTGGGTGTGGGGGGGGGGGGGGGGTGCGCACGACCTGTCTCCCCTCACTTAGCAGGTAATGAGCTCAGGCATGGAACCCTCATCTGACCATGCTGATGGCATCAGCAGTTCCCTATCAACTTCGCTAACACACCAACTTTGCAGCATATCAAGATCCACATAAACTACTCTTCTCTTCTGGCAATCATAAAGAAGAAAAATGACAGTGAACATTTGTGCAGACTATAGGAGAACTAATGAAGCTATGCTACTTGATCTAATCCCAGACAATCATTGTGTGATGTTCTGAAGCATGAGCTGTTTGCCTCTTACTATGTCTCTCCACAGATGCCAAATTCCAGAACCGGTCTTGCACAATGTGCTATTTCCTGAACTTGGAGAGGGGAAGAAGAGACCTCTGCAACACAGCCTGTGTGGAGATGGCACTTTGGTACTGGGTCAAGGAAAAGTCTCTACACCATCCTCACTCAGATGGATGCAAGCCCCAGGCAGGGTCATCTAATGACCTCAACACCCATACACTGGACTTCCCGAGGATTCACAATCAATCAACCCCTGGAATACAACAGGCACTAGACCATAACAATACATCAGTGGGGTATGCGATGGTTACTGAGGGTTCACAATCAACCAACCCTTACAATACAACAGGCACTAGACTGTAACGATACATCAGTGGGGTATGCAATGGTTACTCACTGTTTCTTTAACTCAAAGCCTTCCTCCATGCGCTTTGCATTCCTATCGTTTTCAGCCCTTAACTTGAAAAAGACATATTTTGATTACAATATACATGTTCAATACACTCATATTTAATTTCATGTAAACAATATACCAAAAAGAGTCTGCTTCTCCCATTCTATCATAGCTAAAACTAATGGCTCACTATTAGAAATGAAATGGAAGATATAGAACAGAATCACACAATGCCAACATATCCAAACAAAGAGAAGACAAATATTTCACTGTACAGACAATATTTCTTATTCATAGATATAAATAGCACACAACTGTATAAACAAAACAAAAAACCTCACATGCATGCACGCGTGCACACACATACCCATATGTATATATATTTAAAAACCATCAGCAAATGAAAATAGTAAAGAGTAGGCTCGTGGACCTTTCAAAATGTCCACATTAAAAAACCATACCAACAACAGAATATTTATAGTTTGAGTTGAAGAAGGAAGGCAAACTTGGTTCTACAGTTATATTGTGCTGAAGTTGCATGTGTTGGCTGAAAGGTGCAAATATTACAGTTGCTGTCAATGGAGATTCTTTAAGTGTGGCAGCGCTGTATTCTTTCATGTTGTCAGTCGAGGATTTCTCATATACTTTGCTACTTGATTACAAATTTACCCTAGATATGCTTTTTGACCAGGAATTGTGGTAAGTGAGATGGCCAGATCGAGTCAGTTTTCACATTTCACTACTGATGAGACTGGTTCTTGGTAGATTGCATATGTATTTATTTGTATTTTGTATTATATTTAATTAAATAACTTCCACTTATGTAATTTCACTGTTTCTACTATAGATGCTAGTGTATACGAGCTCTCTATTTGTCACATGCACCCATGTGACCACAACAGAAGATCCACTAATCCTGCTGCAGGTTTGAGGGTTCTAGGTATGCCAATCCCTCATTTCCCTCACATATATTCCCAACTTCATACAGCACATACTGCGAGTAAAATACAAAAGTCCTTATTATTGAAGCCTCAGGTAATCACTCAGTTTAGGTAACTGCCTCTAGCTCCAGGTTCTTCTGAATGTCATATCCATGCTGCTCAATGTCACTCAGAAAATGCTCATGCTGATTTATACCATGTGACACAACCAAACTTTAATTAGTTTTGCCTCTCATGGTCACTGGGCTTACCATCCAAAAAGTATTAGATTTGTATCATTTTATCATTTTAATTATTTGCACATTTGTAACCTTACACTGGTGCAGGTTGCCAACTGATTCTCTCTCAAGAAGTCTATTTCAAACACTGGACATGTTCTGACAGCAATAATTTTCATTTATTTACCACAATCTTGTACCCAATGTGGAAGCTTGTTGACCTTGGATTTCTAGCTAGGAACCATAAACACATGTACAGGAAGTATAAGAAAAGTACCCACATTAACATGCTGGTAAGATGTACTGCCAGGGCAAACATTTGTTGTGACTCTTCATGGCAAAAGCAGTAGGACAACAGAAGAAGAAAAACAAGATGGCAAACAAAAAAATAGAATGAAACAAAAACAAATAGAGAAGGGAATTAGAGATAGAAATACACACAGCGTTCAGTCCATATTTTCAGTGCCCAACTGGAGAACAACAGTTTGTTCTGAATTGAACTGCACAACGGTATGCGCACCAGCCATTCAAAATGCAATGTAAACCTACAACATAAAACTGCCTACAAATTCACAATAAATGACTGGGGTTCATTTTGAGAACCTGTAAAGAACATGCAACTAACTTTAAATAGAACACAAGCAATGATATGAGTCAGTTCCACACCCACAAACTTTAAATGGAACACAAGCAATTGATATGTGTCAGTTCTACACCCAGAAACTTTAAATGGAACACAAGCAATGATATGTGTCAGTTCCACACCCAGAAACTTTAAATGGAACACAAGCAATGATATGTGTCAGTTCTACACCCAGAAACTTTAAATGGAACACAAGCATTGATATGTATCAGTTCTACACCCAGAAACTTTAAATGGAACACAAGCATTGATATGTATCAGTTCTACACCCAGAAACTTTAAATGGAACACAAGCATTGATATGTGTCAGTTCTACACCCAGAAACTTTAAATGGAACACAAGCAATGATATGTGTCAGTTCTACATCCAGAAACATCTCTGCTACCTAATTAAAGAGACTATGTCCAATGAACACTACAGAGCTGTTAATGGTAGAGAGAACTTACATTATCACAGTCAAACTCCACATCTTGAATATCTTCATCTGTTGTTAGTTTATCCACAAGCTGGAAATAAAACAAAGTGGAAACCAAAAAAAGTTAAATTATTCAATGTGATCACAGCTTACATTCTTATTTAATAAACTGACTCACCAAGACTGGGATTTCAAATACAGAAATAGATTTCTTCTTCTTCTTCGTTCATCCGGAGTTTTTTTTTCGGATGTGACTGCGTTGTGCCTTTTTGCAGCAGAGCTGCGTTCTTGCGCCGTTAGGCCGACACATCCGACTTCTGCGGGCATTTGTTGACCGGGTTAACCTTCCCGGGCAGAAATAGATTTAAGCTAAGAAATAAATGCTCTACCGTGTATGGTAACATTTTGGCTCTGAGAGGGATAAAATTAACAACTGCCTGGCTATGAGGGGGTTAAAAGTAATAACTATTTGACTCTAAGGTGGTTAAAAGTTTTAACAGTTTGGCTTTGCAAAATATAAATATTATAGAAAATTGTAAATTGTGATCAATAATGCGAAATAACAGAAAACATACCTTTGCAATGAAAGAACAGAATTTTTGTAAAGAAGCAATCAAATAATAATTTTAAAACAAAAACTACACATGTGTAACTGAATAATAAAGCTTCTTGGAAAGCATCAGTAATGTAGTTCTACAGATGTAAAAATGCGCAAATTCCCAGGAACAATGCAAGTTAAAAGTTAGTTGCATATCCTTTACAGGACATCACAGTCAATGCCAGCATTGTTTGCTGTTGTGATCTCTTGGCAAGTTTACATTCAGTAGTTTGCCATTGCTTTCTGAACGATCGACACCCATACTATTTCATAAAAAACCTACAATGCAAGACAATAATGAAAATGTTCAAAAGACGGTTTTGGCAAGTTTAGTTTCCATGGGTGGATCTGGAAGTTGGTAACAAAAGGATGCACTTAAACAAAGAAAATGTAAGAGAAAGAGAATACACAAGATAAGAAAATACACAAAATAGAAACAGCAGGCATGACAACAGTTGATTTAACAGAAAGTTCCGTCACAAGAACTGAACTAAACCATACTATACATGCGTGAATAAGATTGCAGCTGTGGTAGTAGGGTGGCTAGCATTTTTGCACCGTTTTAGGACCGTCAGATGCAATTCTGCTAGCTTTCAATTCTATTGTGTTTGAATAGATCAGAGATTTCCTAAACATATATAATGGAACAGTAAAAGAGTTTTTGTAATCAGTGACAACATTTTGTCAGAGTTTGTTTACTTTGAAAGAAATAAGCACATGGCAACCATAAGACATTCTCTTTACACTTTTAAAACTCAGACAATCTGTTCATAATATTTCTATCTGGAGGATTTCAGAGTCTGACTGCAACAATGAAGACATTTTCTTTCTGTAAACTAAATTCTGCCACCGTAAAAATATCATCATGACTCACTGTGTTATAATCGCCCAGTTCTCCTTGTAAATCCCTTATTTCTGAAGCAAGTGCCTCTGCTCTAGAAGTAAACAAATGAACAAATAATCAACACAAACATCTCTGTGTTAGGGAGATACAGTTCAACTCTTCTTTAAAATCCAATTATCAACTATGGCACAAATGCTACAGCCTAAGCAGAAAGTAACTGCAGTCATAGTTTACAAATATAACTTTCAATAGAGCTATTGCAAGACTTAAACTTTGATCTTTGTTAAGTTATTAGTTATTTCCACATCCTTCACAGGACGTCCCAGTCAACCTCAGCATTTTAAGCCATTCTTGATTTCTTGGCAAGTTTACGTTCAGTAGTTTGCCATTGCTTTCTGAACGACTGGCACTCATACAATTTTCATAAAAAACCAACGTAAAGCAGTCTACTGCCAAATTGTCCGCAGTTGTTTTCAAACGTGGTATGCTGGATTACGAACTGCGCCCGTAACCCCTTCGCCACAGAGCCGACTTGACCTTTGTACTGAGATTAAATAAATACATACAAGTTTACATGAGTTTCAGTATTGTCTAAACTGACTAAGAAACATGAAATCAGTATCCTAAAGAACACCTTTTCTGGGAAATTTATAAACACAAAGAACGAAGTGTACGAAAAAGCAATCATTGCTATTGCTATTTTTTATTTGATAAATCAACATTGATTCCTAATCATCAGAACAACAATACGCTTACCTTTTCTCATATGACAGAAAACTGGAATTCTCATCACTAGCATTCTCAATATCTTTCTTCAGTTTAGTATTTTCAACATTCAACTCATTAATTTTACTCCTGAAATATGATAATAATTACCTGTAATTGGAATACATATGTTACATTTTACAATATAGACGAGATTTGTTTAATTTTCTGATTATTTTGAAGGTCATTATACAATTGTTTATTACTATATCTACATGAATATGTTTTGTAAATCTGACAAATGTACATAACAAAAAGCAAGTGCAATTAAAATACAAATAGTGACAATAAACAGAAATAAAAGAACTCATTACTAGATGATTTATTAAATCAGCCAATATTATTAAGTAAATCCGGCAATATAGAATATTCACCCTATAGACATCTCAAGTATATCACTTTTAGTAACTGTGATAGACTTGAGGCAGAAAACAATGTTACTTGAAGACATTTGCTGTTAGAAATTGTGTTACAATTGCTTCTTTGTTTAGTTTATCACTTGAAGACATTTGTTCTAGAATTTGTGCTACAATAGTTTCTTTGTTTAGTTTATTACTTGAAGACATTTGTTCTAGAATTTGTGCTACAATAGTTTCTTTGTTTAGTTTATTACTTGAAGACATTTGCTGTTAGAATTTGTATTAAATTGTTTCATTATTTGGTTTGTAATGGATCACTTTCATTGCACACTGATATGAATACTTCCATAAGTGTTCCCGTTTCCACTCTTACATCAGCACAGTACACAAACTCCATAGCACCAGCAAGAATACAAATGTATTTATATGAGAATTACTCGTGCTATAAATAATATTCTCATATGGGTAGGTTTTTTAATTTGAAAATATTGTCATTGAGCTGGGCTCCTACACAGCCTAAAGCAGGTACTACAATATTTTGTCATTGAGCTGAGCTCCCACGGAACACAGCCTAAAGCAGGTACTAGGATATTTTTCATTGAGCTGACCTCTCACACAGCCTAAAGCAGGTACTAGGATATTTTGTCATTGAGCTGAGCTCTCACACAGCCTAAAGCAGGTACTAGGATATTTTGTCATTGAGCTGGGCTCTCACAGAACACAGCCTAAAGCAGGTACTAGGATATTTTGTTATTGAGCTGAGCTCTCACAGAACACAGCCTAAAGCAGGTACTAGGATATTTTGTCATTGGGCTGGGCTCTCATGGAACACAGCCTAAAGCAGGTACTAGGATATTTTGTTATTGAACTGGGCTCCCACGGAACACAGCCTAAAGCAGGTACTAGGATATTTTGTCATTGAACTGGGCTCCCACGGAACACAGCCTAAAGCAGGTACTAGGATATTTTGTCATTGAACTGGGCTCTCACAGAACACAGCCTAAAGCAGGTACTAGGATATTTTGTCATTGAACTGGGCTCTCACAGACCACAGCCTAAAGCAGGTACTAGGATATTTTGTCATTGAGCTGGGCTCTCACAGAACACAGCCTAAAGCAGGAACTAGGATATTTTGTCATTGAACTGGGCTCCCACGGAACACAGCCTAAAGCAGGTAATAGGATATTTTGTCCTTGAACTGGGCTCCCATGGAATACAGCCTAAAGCAGGTACCAGGAAATTTACTGGGAAGTGTAGATGGCTGGCATAATATCTACCACATCACCCATTAAGTGCCGGCAATCATTGTGAGGATAGGGATGAAGTAGAGATCAGAGGACACACTAGAAAAAATCAGCACTGAAAGCTACAGGCAGGCATACTGGGATTTTAGGCTGCATCCTCCAAATGATGACAGTGCTTCTTGGGTCAAGCAATAAGTGCACTTTGAACAACAGCAAACTAGAATAACAGAAGTTGAGTGTGGCATGCTGAATAAGTAATATATCTGCACTGCACAATTTCATGAATTCATATACTCATGAAATACCACCATAACTGTGTGACTCACTGAACAAGCAATATTTCTGCATTGTACAAATTTACAGTATCACACATGCAAGAAACACGCCCATACTTCTGTGACTCATTGAAAACATAAGTTACAATTTCATACCTGATTAAACCCAAGTAGTAGCTCTTATCCTGAACTTTACGCTGGCCTGAGAAAACAAAATGGAGAGAATGAAGGTTAATACAACTTTCTCTTAGTACTTTCACAGTAACAGATAGTTCCTTGGCAGAAACAGCTGTCTGGGTTTGAAGTTCTAGGAATTTACATTTTCTAGGTGACGGCATAATTAAGTGGGGTTCACTTCTTTGCTGTCTTGTCTTCCCAGACAATTCCCAGTCAATTCTGAACATTATCTGGTACATTATATTTTATGAGGCTCAACCTCAAAGCCATACTGGTTAGAAAGATAGAATTCTGCCACTGCTAGGAACTGAACCTGAACTACAATCTTAGTATGCAAACATACTAATCACTATACCACAACAGCTCTACTTATATTATCAGCTTCTGATCTCACTGTAAGGGCTTCACTGTCTCACAGTTTAAGGGCTTCACTGTCTCAAAGTTTAAGGGCTTCAGTGTCTCATAGTTTAAAGGCTTCTGTATATCAGTGTAAGGGCTTCAGTGTCTCACAGTTTAAGGGCTTCACTGTCTCAAAGTTTAAGGGCTTCAGTGTCTCATAGTTTAAAGGCTTCACTGTCTCAAAGTTTAAGGGCTTCAGTGTCTCATAGTTTAAGGGCTTCAGTGTCTCAAAGTTTAAGGGCTTCAGTGTCTCACAGTTTAAGGGCTTCAGTGTCTCATAGTTTGAGGGCTTCAATGGCTCACAGTTTAAGGGCTTCAGTGTCTCACAGTTTAAGAGCTTCAGTGTCTCACAGTTTAAGGGCTTCAGTGTCTCACAGTTTAAGGGCTTCAGTGTCTCACAATTTAAGGGCTTCAGTGTCTCACAGTTTAAGGGCTTCAGTGTCTCATAGTTTGAGGGCTTCAATGGCTCACAGTTTAAGGACTTCGGAGTCTCACAGTTTAAGGCCTGCAGTGTCTCAGAGTTTAAAGGCTTCAGTGTCTCACAGTTTAAAGGCTTCAGTGTCTCAAAGTTTAAGAGCTTCAAAATCTCAAAGTTTAAGGGCTTCAGTGTCTCATATATTAATGGGCTTCAGTGTCTCATAGTTTATGGGCTTCAGTGTCTCATACATTAGGATTTTAATCTAATAAGGAAAAATGACAAAACTGATGTTAAGAGTCAACATCGCAAAGATTAAGCAAATTTAACAACCCACATACTACACAACATTTCAGAGTTTAGTTTTAGTTTAGTTTTAGTCAATGGATCAACATCACGACACTCGGGTGTAACCCATAAGTGCTCAGTTCTACTCCTAACTCAAGCCTGAGTCTGGAGAATCTCAGCTCAGTGTATATACTCCGTAGCACCAACGAGGATCCTGAAATACTTTGGGTAGATTTTTAACTCAAAATTTTGCCTGGGCAGGTGCTGTTTTAGTCTACTCTTTTAGGCTACTCTTTTTTTTTATTTCTAACTGCCAAGGGATGTTTTTATGTGTGCAACAATACACATGGACGTCTGATCTCATTACCCAGAGACCAGGAGAAATTCTGTTACTAGAAATCCACGTGGAAAAATCCTGGCCCTCACCAGGGCTTGAACCCGGGACCTCCAGCACTCTAGGCAGACACCATACCTCGAGATCACTCATCCCCCATTTCAGCGTAATACATTAAATGTTTTTTTATAATATCGTACAGATTAAAGAACTCCTATTTGCAGATGATCAAGCACTAATAGCAAAATCAGAATTACAAGTCCCCATAGACAAAGTGTGTAAGGAACATAACATGAAAATTAGCATTAGTAAAACAAGGATAATGACTATAACCAAAGAAGAAAATACAAAGATTCATCTAAAAGAACACCTCCGAAAACAAGTAAAGAGCATAGGAAGCATAATATCATCAAATGGCAAATGAGAAGATTGAAAAACTCATTGGACAAATGGCACCAATACTAAAGAACAAACACATATGAGTGGATACAAATAAAGCACTCTGCAACACAATTTTCCTACAAACTCTGTGCTACCAATGCCAAACCTGGACAATGACAGAAAAAGAGAAAAGAAAAATTACAATAACAGAAATGAGATTCTTGTGAAGAAAACTCAATGTATCAAGAGAGAAAATCAGAAATGAAGAAATGAAGAAATCAGGGCTAAAGTGGGGGTTAAAACAGTGCTAGATTTAATTAGACAGCAAGTTAAATGGTTCTGCCAAATAACTAGGCTACCAACTAACAGTATACCACAACAAGCAATTATATACAGACCAAATGGAACCAGAAGAAGAGGCCGACCATGTAAAGCAGGGGTGGCCAACCGTTTCAGCAAGCGGGCCAAATTTCAGAAATAATATTTCCTGCCGGGCCACGCATCTATTATTATTTTTTTTTCAAATTAAAGTAAACAAGCAATCGTGCTACAGTTTTGACCACATCGCCGCTTTCCAGTAGGTGAGATCGTCAGCAAACGCTGCCTGGTTTAATTTACTGCGGGGATGTCAATAAGTAAGTCACAAATGGCTGTCGAAAAATAACTAAATATGATAACAACTTGAAACCAGATTATTTTTATACATGCATTGTCCCTTTATTTTTCAACATAATTTCCACCAACATTGATGCACTTATCCCATCGTTTTATCAGTCCTCCCAAACCGGCTGCACAGAACTACGTGCTCTGTTTTCTAAACGAAGTTTTCACTTCACATTCAACTTCGGCAGTCATTCGTAAAATGTCTCCCTCCAAAGTGGGTTTTCAGTGGACCAGAAAAGTGGAAATAGCTAGGGGCTAAGTCAGGGTTGTAAGGTGGATGTTCCAGAACTTCCCACCTTAGTTGGTTAATTTTCTCTTGAGTTAATTGAGCCATATGTGGTCTGGCATTGTCATGAAGAAACAACACTCCTCTAATCAGCAGTCCTGGATGTTTTCGTTGAATTGCATCATGAAGCATCGATAGAACTTCACAGTACAATTCAGAATTTACACTGTCACCTTTTTTCTTGAAATTGGTTAAAAGCACTCCTTGACAATCCCAGAACACTGTCAGCATAATCTTCCCTGCTGATAGCATAACCTTGAATTTTTGGGCACAAGGTGAAGAAAATGTTTCCATTGCATTGAAGCACGCTGTGATTCGGGCTGGTAGTCAGCATAAACAGGAAGCATTTCCTTATGAATGTCCTTTGCAGGCAGTCCTTTTGCCCACAAAAAACGTATAACAGCAAGTTGCTCTTTGGTTGTACACTCCGTAAGTACAGTCGCCATTTTGTTTATGCGCTGCGCATGCGCATAAGACACCTAGCGCCACCTGACTAACGGGAATATAAAGTTTGATGTTGCTGTCACCTAATGACACCTGTAGAAAACACCAACTACATTATTTACCTGCCATCCCACAGAACTGTGTGACTTACTTATTGACTCGCTCTTGTACATGGATGTGTAGAGGAAGATGTGTAAAAACAAACAAGCAAAGTGAGCACACAGAGCATGATGAAAATAAATAAAAATAACTGACAAATTAGAATAATATTGGGCACATACTTCGAGCTGCTGTTTTCATGCCTCCCAGACCTTGCTGTGTTGTAGGCCTGTCCACCACCGTCACTTGAGCATTTAGTGCTAGAAAAATACAGCTGATATATAAAGGGTCAGATGCTGCTTCTTTATCTATTTTTTAACAATAATAGAATAACTTGAATTAATGAAAATGAAGTGGTCTGGGGACAATTCTCCAGCAGCTTACTGCCAATCACACATTCTGGCACATAAATTACCCAACACTTCTGAATTCTTCACTGACGCTTTTAGTCAGTTTTTTTGTTGCTAGCTTTGAACTCTTGCGTAGTCCATACACATGTCACTACTTCTAGTGCCCTGGACTGATCTTTGCATGTGAATTAGATTTCCCTATTACCAGTGTCCTTCACCTTCAGGCGAACCCACTCTGACTTCAGAGGTATTGTAATTTACGTCCCCAAGTCAAGGACGATAGGTCAACATTTTAGTCCAACTGACAACTGTAGGGGTTGACTCGATGCCTCAGCATCAGCACACCAGATGTTTAAGAATGAGCGCAGTTATCCATACAGCCACACTGACCTCGTTTTCAGTCACAACAATTAAATGTGCCGTCTCCTGCTGTGATTGGTAGATAAACAAATCAGATATCCCAATACAGATGGAGATATCCCAATACAGATGGAGATATCCCAATACAGATGGAGATATCCCAATACAGATGGAGATATCCCAATACAGATGGAAATATCCAAATACAGATGGAGATATCCCAATACAGATGGAGATATCCCAATACAGATGGAGATATCCCAATACAGATGGAGATATCCCAATACAGATGGAGATACCCAATATTATCATGATTGTTTCCTTGGAAAATAATCTCTTGATGCAGGGAACAACTTTGTTATGTCTATGTTTGATCCATTGGGCAGCTGTCCTGTTGGTTGGCTCGTTTGCTCTACCTTTCCACTAGTGGCACCCAGACACTTTGGTAAGTACACATACACAAACCGGGTGGCACACATATCAATTATAATGCCATTAATGTTTCCATAGAGAGTGATGACACTACAGCGATGGCATACACATCAATTATAATGCCATTAATGTTTCCATAGAGAGTGATGACACTACAGCGATGGCATACACATCAATTATCATGCCATTAATGTTTCCATAGAGAGTGATGACACTACAGCGATGGCATACACATCAATTATAATGCCATTAATGGATCCATAGAGAGTGATGACACTACAGCGATGGCATACACATCAATTATCATGCCATTAATGTTTCCATAGAGAGTGATGACACTACAGCGATGGCATACACATCAATTATAATGCCATTAATGTTTCCATTGAGAGTGATGACATTACAGCGATGGCATACACATCAATTATAATGCCATTAATGTTTCCATAGAGAGTGATGACACTACAGTGATGGTTCTTAGCAAATACTTATGTTGCTTCTCTTCTGGAATAAAATGACAATACACATACATGACACATTCTTGCATCCTTTGAAATATGAAATTACACTGTTACATTATGGTTATCGAGAAAAGTAATCTAAACTTCATAACACAAGTCAGGCTCATTGTCTTAAGTGGCCTTCTCCTGTAGTGAAAGACAACAGCTGACCCTGGACTCTTGTCCGACTGTGCTCATGCCATTATCAGTGCAACATCCTAACCATTACACCAATGTTCCTGCTACCAATGGTATGGCTAGGTTATTATTTGGATTATCTTCATAGAATGCTTACAGAAGAATACAGTTATAGTTGATCACTTTCAATACTCTAAAAAGCAGTTTTCCTTAATGAATTCTCATAACTTGTTCTTAATTTAACTTACTTAAAGTATGGTTGATCAGTTACATGTTATTTTAATACAAAAAAGAACAATATAGAAACCGGCTTTGTCTTCTAATATTCCGTACGTATTAGCAGAGACTACAGTATTTCATAAACACATCTAGCCTTAGAGTTCTCATATGACTTCCTACAGCAAGCAAATCACTACCTGCTAATCGGATGTGCCCCTCCACGTGGAATGAGGTGGGTGGCTTAAAGTTATGATGTCTGCCTCTAACTTAGAGAAGTAGTGTTTGAGTCCAATCATGGATAATCATTTTTGATAAAACAAGAATGTTACACTGCCCAACGCCACATCCACGGGTCATGAACTGGAAACTGAGTTTTCTCAAACAGTATGGAAAACAGGAGATTCTGTAAGCACATGTACATTGTGCACATTAAATATTTCTGGATATTTGGAAGTCATAAATAGTAGGCTGAAGATGTGACTGTAGCAAAAGAAGACTTTGGACAGCCTTACATCAAGGCATGGAGAGATACCAGCCCATGCACTGATACATACTTCTGGAGAACAAGAACTGTGGAGAAGCACAACATCCCTTGTGAGTTGCAAGGGCCTTTCATGATGATGTTCGAATGCCCACACTGTCACTTACAGCAACTCAGTAGGCTCTAAAAGACTACAAACATTATTTTAATCCACATATGTCTATACCAATCTAGCATTTCATGCCTCAAGCATTCTGCCTCTGCAATTTCAGTTTTCGCAAGCCACTTTTTACTTTTTATGCCAAAGTGATGACCATATTAAATAGAGACCATGTTTTACAGAAAACAGCAAGTGTACATACCTGGACCACAAAGAAATAACAAACATAACCTGTGTATACAAACTACTTCCTTCGACGGAATCAGTGCCTGCATGTGAAATGCCTGCATAGTTAGGACACAGGAGCACATTTATAGATATTTATTTACCTTTGTGAAGATCTTTGCATAAGTAAAGGTTACTAAGTATAATTAATGGCACGCTTCACTGTTTCCTATCTGACTGACACCAAATACAATGATATTCTCACTTACCTACACCTCCAGCAAGTTGTCCGCCCCTGCTTCCAGGACGAGCAGTTCCAGGGTTCTATTTTGAAAAACAGCACGGAGACAATATTTATGAAAGATTAATTACAATATTAAACTGAGCTGCTAATGTCATGAACTTGGTTGTCCGAAGGTTAGATGCCTGGGCTTGTCACCTGTTAAGTGAGGGAAAGACTGGCCTCCGTAAATCCAGGCCTACAACACGTGATGTCGCTGTTGCATTACCGAACCAGAGCAGGAAACTGCTCCGGGCAAATGTTTTTTTTAAATTGCAATATTTATTCAAATTGTTATCATCAAAGTGTGTTCTACTAAATCAAATTAACAAGAATTAGTATTTGTCAGGAGTCTTTACATTGGGGACAGTGGGACTACCGGGTGCATAATGACCAGATTTTTTAGTTTTTGTAAGCCAAAGTAATCAAAGAAATGTGGGATACACACAATCACTGAATATAATTAATTATTAAAAACATCAACTACAATAAACTCTTAGTGAAAGAAAATGACACACATGTTAATAATAAAATAGACAGAAAATAAAGTCAGTAATTGCACTCTAAAGAAGTTTTTGTTCAGAATTAACATAAAATAGTATGAGTCCCCCACAAAACAGACAAAATGAGAAATACATATGATTTCAGAAATATAAAGACACATGAAATAAACTTAGAACTGATGTTCAACATTAAAAAGGACAGGAGCATTTTGCAACCATGTCATGTACAGTGTAACAATGCAATAGAAAAAAGAAGGCAGCGAAACAATGTTGTCAGCTATGTAAATATGCATAACCGTAATGCGCTTTGTAATGATTTAAAACAATAAAATTAAAACAAGTCAAATCCTTTTTAACTCTTCTGGGTTATAACTAGGGTATATAATGCCTGTTAGCATTTCAGATAGTGTTTTTATTTTCAATATTACTAGTCCTACATGTTATGAAGAGATTTATATAATGTTTTCCATTCCCTATTTAAGGGTGTGTATATCTTGCAGCTTTCATAATATCTAATAGAAGATATTTTTGTAAAGATAAGAACTGGAATCACCACTGCAAAGGTAGATGGGAAATGTACTCACCAATAAAAAGGTGTCACATGCAGTGATAAAAAAAGTGTTAAAGTGCTAGATATCACCTATACTGTTGTATACATGTGAAACATGGACAATAAGCAGACAAGCTGAGAAACAGTGGTTTCTCAGGAAAATGCAAAGAATGATCAGGAAAACGAACGAGACAGTCCTTCAGGAAACTATAAATTCACTAGAGAAATGAGATGATAGCAGCCAAGATTTTCTGAGCAAGTTAAACTGAGAAATGTGCTGAAAAACTTAGTGACAACTAGTAAACTTGATGGGAAAAAAGAAAAGGGAAGACAAAGGGTTAAATATCCAAATGGCTTGGTGACATGGCATAATCGAGACACAAACACGGGTCTGATTCAAGACTGGTGATTGTCTGATTTGGCATACCATGAACACCCCTGCTTATAAGCAGGGACAAGATGATGATGATTCTTGTTACACTATTTATTCATGTTGTGCATTGTATTATTTACCACTAACAAAAATGACTACAGTACCCATGAGAACAAGTGCACACCACACAGTTTATTTTATAGTTGTGCAGGAAAAAACAGTAGTAAAGGCACATAGGTTCTGGTTGCAACAGCATATGTATGTGTGTGTGTGTGCGTGCATGCGTGTGTGTTTTTCTGTAAGTGTGCATGTATCTGTGTGTTTGTTTGTCAAACTGTGTGCTCATACATGCATGTGTGTGTATGCTCACACATGGATCTCTCTCTCTCTCTCTCTCTCTCTCTCTCTCTCTCTTATTCATTTTGAAGTGTGATATTAAGCTTCTGAACAAGTCACTGCTCCATTCCAAATTTGTGACTTGCTCATAAACTTATTCTTGGGAAGATAATGTGGTTGTTTCCCCTTGCCTTCCACATCCACATAGGTGGTTTGTGGCTTCCAACTTTATAAGCAATCTCCTCTGCCTTCTGGCTAAGATCAAAGTGTATTATCTGAGCTTGATCTTACCAGAGCCAAATGCAGAGGCGGACATTCGAATGACACACAAGGACATGGGGACCTGATGGGGCAGCTCTTGTCCCTGGGGAAACCGTGAGTCTTTAAACAACACAATTTTCAGACTGAACTCAAATGAGTGTGTGCTGCTCTGCTCAGGAGCAGAGTTGTCCTTTTGTGGAGGTGGATACCTAGTCCTCTGCTTGAATTGTACATGTACAAATAATGTTTTTAATTGCTCAATTAGCTACATTATTTTAATAAAGTTTCAGTACTTCTTCAATTTTCACTGTCACTGTTTATTAAGACTAATGTGACTGGTTAACAATTTCTACATGTTTTCTGTTGCTTACCATTGCCGTGGTGAGGCGAGTGGCTGTCCCTGGTTGTCTGCCCGCTGCAGTCCCTACAGGTCGGCCAGTAACTGGTCGGTTGGAACTGGTTGGTGGTCTCTGGCTCCTGCCACAATGAATATAATTCAGATCAAGTGCACATATGTACTGTCTATAATGTTACAGGAGTTTCAAGGGATAAGAATTGGCTTCATTGCACCAGGTTTTATCTCATATGGCTCAGCCCCTTTCTATAGAGTAGCCTGCTGAAAGTGTAGCACAGATCACGAACTCTGTAGCTTCCCCAGGGGTCACCACAAATACTGCACTTGTGAAACAAATGACACAGTCTGAAAATGAAGCCATGACCTTCAGTGGTTTGACCACATCACAAAGAAGATCTCACACATCACGTTTTACTTTGTGACTGGAATAGTTAATGACAATTAATATGCAATATATACTTGAATGCTGTACACAAATAACCTTAATGAGAGTCACTTCTGGCAAAGACTGCTGAAATGCACAAAACAGCAGCGAGGCTGTATTCAAATGCACAACAATAATGAAAGTCTAATGGCATCAGAAGTAGATTTGTGTATTATAATCAGAAAGAAACGTCAAGAGTCAGTCTCAATCTCAAAATGTTCCACGGTCAAATCCAGTTGCGATTAATTTTTTAGGACAATTTTTTTCACAGGAACTTAGTGATGTCATACCTAGTGGTGGCTCATATTCAATTAATTCTATAAGAAAAGCAAAATATAGGAGGCTGCATGTGTAAATTCTTTGACAATTGGAAGCTATAAAATGTAGGATTATGACACTGCACTGGAAAACTTTAAAATTGTTTGCCTACTAACAACAAAATATCTATAATATGTGTGGATTGTAGTATACACACATTGGAATACTCACTGAAGCTATGGGGTTTGTGCAATGAGCTGAGAACCTCCTAGTGTAACCAGAATGGATAGTTTCACAGTAATATTAAGATGTTTTTTTTTTTAAGTCAGTCAGTGAAAATGAAAATACAAATAATAATCATTTGTATCAGAGAGGGGAAACCGAAATGATAATCATTTGCTCACGAGTGGGGAAATCCCAGTGATAATCACCAGGGTCTCACCCTGAACCAGGCACTACTTAACATGGACCTGACTGATAAATTACCATCACTCTACTAGGCTTGCATCTAGATCAGGTGATACTGACTGTGCTATAGTTCTGATCAGTTATATCCAGTTCAGTTTCTCCCTCAACAAGATGGATGAGTTGAGTGTTAAGAAAACAGCACAGTTTCACCATAAGCATACTGAATGCCACAGTGCCAGAGGACTGGCTCTACAGTTACCTATAGTTACTGTATCACTACTCTACAAAATGTGTATGGAAAGCTACTAGAGAAGATAGTAGATAGATGGCTGTCACCCCATTTAGAACAGGCACAGATCCTTCTAGACACCCTTGGTAGTTACAGACAAGATGGAAGGCATGGGGAAATGCAGGAACTTTTGCTTATGATGTATACAGAGGATTCCAACATAAGCATGAGACAATTGTCATGGCAATCAATCTAGTGAATGCCTTGAACAGTGCATACTACACCATGTTCATGAGGAGTGTAGCAGACTGTAGACTCAACTCCTGACTGGTGAACTGGGTAGCAGAGGCCATGGATCCATAGTAAAAGCCAACTGCTCTGATGTGTATTCCAATACAAAAATTATTGACTGGCTGAAATATCTGACAACAACGTGTAACCACATCCTGTCATACAGAAACCATGCTGATAACACTATACAGCAAGACAACGGGAATTAGCAGCACTTGAGAACTATGACAGCTGCTCACAGGGAACAGAGATTGTTAATCCTCCTATACCATCATCTGGTCCTGTCAATTAATGAGCAGGGCTGGGTATACTCATGCTGTTGGTAGTACCGTATGAAAGGTTGGAGCATATCAAAATGAAAGTATGTGAATAGTGCTGGGTTGCACTTTTAAAAAGTCTTAGAAAGTCCAGAGGATCAACTTCATTGCACCAGGTTTTATTCCATATGGCTCAGTCTCTTTCTGCAGGGTGACCCACCGAAAGCATCACATAAAGCACAAACTCTGTAGCTCCAGCAATGACCCCCAGGAGTTTCTGAAAAAAATGCACACGTCAAGCGAAAGACGTAGTCCAGAATCAAACCCACAACTTTTGGAGCACGGGGCAGATGGCTTGACCACTTCATCACGGAGACTCCCGCCAGGTTGCATTTGAGACACATAAATTAAAGTAATGTGGTACATGATTTGGCCTCCTCTCAATCAAGCCAATATAAGCGTTCACCCAGGCTAAGGCTTTTTCAAAGTTCACGAGAGACATCAGACACCCTTTACATAAGAATATATCAGGACAGCAAAGGAGTAAAACTGTATCTATCAACAAAGGAATGTCATCAATAGTGATGGCAGAGAAGAAAATCATGCAAGTGATTGAAGCTGAAGATATGCCTAAGGGGGAGGAATTTATTCACGCACATGAAGACAGGGCAAAATACAATCAAGTCCATATACACCTAGGCAGAGAATGTAGAAAGTGGCGCAGTGGGAAAGCTGAGTTGATAGAGGATATTACTGGGAAGGATGATTTAACAGTGTACGAGATGAATCAGGGGGCTACAACAGCACAGTATAAACCTAGGCAGAGAATGTAGAAAGTGGCGCAGTGGGAAAGCTGAGTTGATAGAGGATATTACTGGGAAGGATGATTTAACAGTGTACGAGATGAATCAGGGAGCTACAACAGCACAGTATAAACCTAGGCAGAGAATGTAGAAAGTGGCGAAGTGGGAAAGCTGAGTTGATAGAGGATATTACTGGGAAGGATGATTTAACAGTGTACGAGATGAATCAGGGAGCTACAACAGCACAGTATAAACCTAGGCAGAGAATGTAGAAAGTGGCGAAGTGGGAAAGCTGAGCTGATAGAGGATATGACTGGGAAGGATGATTTAACAGTGTACGAGATGAATCAGGGAGCTACAACAGCACAGTATAAACCTAGGCAGAGAATGTAGAAAGTGGCGCAGTGGGAAAGCTGAGTTGATAGAGGATATTACTGGGAAGGATGATTTAACAGTGTACGAGATGAATCAGGGAGCTACAACAGCACAGTATAAACCTAGGCAGAGAATGTAGAAAGTGGCGAAGTGGGAAAGCTGAGCTGATAGAGGATATTACTGGGAAGGATGATTTAACAGTGTACGAGATGAATCAGAGAGCTACAACAGCACAGTATAAACCTAGGCAGAGAATGTAGAAAGTGGCGCAGTGGGAAAGCTGAGTTGATAGAGGATATTACTGGGAAGGATGATTTAACAGTGTACGAGATGACTCGCTTTCTTCGGGGAGACGCTGTTCAATGTTTTTCTGTGGATTTCCTGTGGAATTCGTGTGGATAGTGTTTTTCCTGTGGATTATGTGATGTTATTTCGTGTTCGTTTATTGGAAGTGTTCAAAAGAAGCCACGGAAGGCAGGTGGTGGATGAAATTTTGAGGGCAGCCGACAGATATTTGTTGGTTATGGTCTCGAGTTTCGAGACGGCAAGCAGAGGATCTCTTTCGAGAGACAATGGTTGCGGTCATCCGGCCAGTATGGTCACTGCCATAGAGGAAAGCAACGGCAAACTACCTCTTTGAAAGTGCCTAGTATATTATGATTCGCTTAAAGACTGATCATCGCAAGACAAGGACAGAGACATTAAAATTAGCAACATGGAACGTTAGGACGTTAAACGACGACGGAAAATTAGAGAACATAAAACAAGAAATACAAAGAGAAAAAATTAATATATTAGGGATGTGCGAAACGAGATGGACAGGAGCAGGCATCAAGATAGATGAAGATTATAAGATTATTTATTCTGGAGGTGAAGATCGACAAAGGGGAGTGGCAATAATTTTGGACCGGAAAACATCAACGTCTGTTCAAGGATACTGGGCCGTGTCGGACAGAGTTCTACTAGTTAAATTGAGTGGCAGACCTTTTAGCATAAATGTTATTCAAGTATATGCCCCAACAGGAGAGTCCAGTGAAGATAGTGTAGAGGAATTTTATAATGACATAGAGTCTGCCTTAAAGAAATGTAAAAATTCAGAAATAAACATCATAATAGGAGACTTCAATGCAAAAGTAGGAAATCAAGGTGATAGATACACAGTAGGAAACTATGGTTTAGGAGAGAGAAATGAAAGAGGATACAGACTCGTAGAGTGGGCAAAAGAAAAGGAAATGATTGTAGGAAACACCTGGTTTAAGCAACACCCTAGAAGATTATGGACATGGAGGAGTCCTGATAGCAGGATCAGAAACCAGATTGACTACATTCTGATTAGCAAAAGATTTAGAAACGCACTAACAGTAACAAAAACAGTTCCCAGTGCTGATTGTTATAGTGACCACAGACTACTTACAGGAACATTGAGGATAAAGCTGAAGAAAGTCAAGTATATAACAGGAAACACTAAATATGATTTGTGTACATTGAGTAATGACAAGGAAATACAAAACAAATTCAACATAGAAGTACAGAACAGATTTGATATATTGTCTGATCTAGAGATATTATTCCAGGATGTGAATGATCAATGGGAAATGTTAAAGAATTCAATCAGTTTGGCTGCAGAAACAACTATTCCAAAATTAAAGAAGGTGGGTCGTAAGAAATGGATGACTGAAGAAAT
The DNA here is from genome assembly GCA_014155875.1 of Cepaea nemoralis. Classification (NCBI taxonomy): domain Eukaryota; kingdom Metazoa; phylum Mollusca; class Gastropoda; order Stylommatophora; family Helicidae; genus Cepaea; species Cepaea nemoralis. The sequence continues at coordinate 65,641 of JACEFZ010002440.1, read as the reverse complement.
TTTACACCTAATGGAAACAAGAAGACTCAACAAAAATAATCCTGCCAAATATGAAGAAATTCACAGACAAGTCAGAATATTATGTAGGAAGGCAAAAGAATCATGGCTTGAGGAAAAGTGCTTAGAAATTGAAAAACAACACAACAGTCAAAATACCAAATTAGTGCACAAAAGAATTCAGGAACTTACTAATAAAAGAACAAGTACATCAACAGGCTGTCTAAAAACTAAAGATGGCAAAATCATAATAGAAAAAGATCAGATTCTACATGTATGGACAGATTATGTGAAAAACCTGTATAATGATAATAGAGAGGAACAGTATGATATTAGATTTAATAATGAAGGACCACCAATTTTAAAGATGGAGGTTCAAAATGTTCTTAAGCATATGAAAGCTGGCAAGGCCCCCGGTGTAGATAACATCACAACAGAAATGATTAAAGCTTTAGAAGAATTTGGATCAGAGCAAGTCACCAGACTGCTGAACACATTATATGATACTGGAGATATACCTTCTGAATTATGTAATTCTGTATTTATTGCAATCCCAAAGAAATCAGGAACCTTGGAATGTGATCAACATAGAACAATTAGTATAATGAGTCACATCACAAAGATTTTGCTTACGAATTATCATGCAAAGAGTGAGGAAAAAAATACAACCTGAAATAGGGGAAGAACAATGTGGGTTTGTAGAAGGAAAGGGTACAGTAAATGGTGTGTATATGCTGCGAACAGTTATTGAACGTGCTATAGAAGTAAACAAGGATATGCATCTTTGCTTTATTGACTACACAAAGGCTTAGAGTTAGACATGTCAGCATGGTGGATATGCTTGCAGATCTACAAATTGATGGGAAAGACATTAGACTTATAAAAAACATATATTGGAAACAACAAGCTGCCATAAGGATTGATAATGAAGTGGGACAATATCAACCTATTAAGAGAGGTGTTAGGCAGGGATGTGTAATGTCTCCAGATCTTTTTTCCCTATACAGTGAAAATATTTTCAGAAATGTAGAAGATATAAATGGAATCAGCATTGGAGGAAGAAACATCAATAACATTAGATATGCAGATGATACAGTATTGATTGCAGACAATGCACAAGATCTACAACAATTAGTAGACGCAGTTGTTGTACACAGTGAGCAGCTGGGGTTGGAATTAAATTGTAAGAAGACACAGGTTATGGTCGTCACTAGGAAGAACGAAGTACCACAATGTAATATACAAGTAAATGGGAATATTCTTCAACAAGTGAATCGTACAATTATCTCGGAACAGTCATAACATCTGATGGGAGATGCCTTGAAGAGATTAGAACAAGAATCGCCATGGCAAAAGTAGCCTTTAGCAAGATGAAAAACATTCTGACCAAATAAAAAGATGTCAATTGAAACGAGAAAAAGAGTGTTGAGGGGATACATAGAGCCTATTCTTTTGTATGGATGTGAAACTTGGACAATGTGCAGTCAAGCTGAAAAACATCTGATGGCTGCAGAAATGTGGTTTCTGAGGAAAATGCAAAGAATACCATGGACAGACAGAAAAACCAATGACCAAGTACTACAGGAGACAAATGAAAATCGTAGACTGATTAGAGAAATTAGACGAAGACAGTCAAAATTTTTTGGACATGTTATGAGAAGAAATGGATTGTAGAACTTAGTGACAACTGGCAAGATCGAGGGGAACAGACCAAGAGGAAGACCGAGAGGAAAATACCTGGATGGCTTGGCCACATGGCATGGACGAGACAGGAACACTGAGCTGATCCACGACTCCGGGGATCAAGTGAAATGGCGAGTCATGACCGCCTACGCTTTCCGGCATGGCACATGATTGATTGACCAATGAATCAGTGAGCTACAACAGCACAGTGGCTAGCATGCTTGCCTGCCAGCCGGGAGGTCACTGTGTGAGAATCTCCATAAAAACCCTTTGATTTTTTACAAACTGACATGGAACAGAAAGAGTTAACTGAGAGGGTGGCTGATGTGATATCCTGAAACAGACAGAGCTAACTGAGGGTCAGCTGCTGTGACCTTATAGGGCAGAAAGAGTTAACTGAAGGGACAACCATTCTCTAGCATGTCCAGATATGATTTTGCTGATCACTGTCTCTCAGCAAAAGTGAATGGCTAAAGCACCTTTGTGCACGAAATGGCACCGAACACCCCTGGTGGATTTTCTGTACCACATATTCACACACTGTGATAATTCTCTATTTGAGAAGTTGCTTCATCAGAAAAAACAAACAAACAGGCAAAGCAAAGAACTTCGCCTTCCTAACATTTCTGTGAAAAAGTCATATCTGTTCTCCTTGCACACAGGATGAAGAGTTTGCAGTAACTTCATCTCATAGATTTTCATCATTTTTTGCAACATACATCACAATATTGTTATAGGAATTCCTAATTCATGACTGGTTTGTACTTAGCCAATCAGAGCACTTTACAAAGGCATCTTATATTCTTGAATTATCAATGTCACTTGCAAACAATATTATCAGATATGGGATCAAAGTTCACTTGTCTTCTAAACTCACATCGAACTGTAATTTATTATTATTACCAATAATTACTTGGCAACCTGCAGTACATGCAATTTTCATAAAGATACAAGTTTGCAAGTCCCTAAGCATCACATAAAACAATAATGTCACATGTCCTTGATCTTTGGATCCTCCAAAATTGGGCTTCCTATCTATGTCTCTACCTATGGTTTATATGTTTGCTATCCAACATTGTATGATCCAATCATACAGGCAGTTGATGATCTGGTATTAGGGACATTCCAGAGACATTTAACGCTGGTTATTCTTGAACAGAGAGGTTTGTTTCTCAAGCTTTCATAATTTTATTAGCTCTTCTTTTACTATTGAATTGATCATTAATGATATGGCTAAGACAGAAGATGAGAAATGTCTGAAAATAATTTAAAAATCAGCATCCATTCAAATAGGTTTTACCGACAACATCAAAGTTCTGAACGATTCCAATGGTGGAATGAACGCACTTTGTGCGAGAAGATATTTACATTAATGTAAGAAATTTCTTTTACAGTTTTCACCACATCATCACTGACAATTGAGTATATATAATTAAAGAGGAGATGATGAAATAGTAAAGGTCTCCCTAAAACAAACCTTTCTTTTAGAGAATAATCAATATTAAACAACTTTTCCAATTTCCAGAACACCAATTACATTCACGAATGAGTTATAGGTAATCACATAGCAAACAGGGGATTCCATAGACCTAGATAAACAGTCTGCTTTTACTCTGCTTACAGATTAACAATGTGTGGTCTGATAGTCTTTACAGTGCTTGGGGACTTGCCAGATTGGATCTTTAACAAACTACCAACCCTGCACATAACAACTGTTGATGTGGCAATGCAGCCGGATGACAGCTGAAATGAAAAACAATTGCCAAATATTGGACAATTTACCTATTGTCTGGTGCAAACTAAGCAATTCTTCTTCTTCTTCTTCTTCTTCGTTCATCCGGAGTTTTTTTTTCGGATGTGATTGCGTTGTGCCTGTTTACAGCAGAGCTGCGTTCTTGCGCCGTTAGGCCGACACATCCGACTTCTGCGGGCATTTGTTGACCGGGTTAACCTTCCCGGGGAAACTAAGCAATTCATTATCATCATCATCCAGTGCTTTGCCATCTGGCGTGAGCAATGATGCTTTCATACATCTTGTGATATCCAACAGCTTGTATCAATTTGTGTGCTAACTGCTTTTCGTGCCATTTTATGTTTTCAGTTTTGTTCAATAAGGACTTATTTTACAAAACATTCTTCATTTGATAGAATGAAGTTTTTGCTTGCCATATTCTGTTCTTTATCTCTGTAATGCATCTTCCATCTGATGTTACCCATGTGCCTAGATATTTGCATTTCTGTACTTGTTGCAAAAATAACATCATTTACTTTAATTGTAGATTTAGACATGATCTGTTTCTTTGATATCACCTTCGCCATAACTTCGATCTTTCCATTATTCAATTGAAGGCCCATTTTTCAACTTTCTATAACCACTGTATCTATCATTTCCTGCAGTTCCTTCGGACTAATTGCTATGAAGACTGTGTCACCAGCATAACCTCAGTTATTTATTTATATTATGTCCACCAACCAGGATCCCTGACATATTTGCAGTAGATCTCATTATATGTTCACTGTACAATTAAAAATTTAAAAGAAGCCAAGAGACGATACACATCCTTGTCTGACACCCTACTTTATGCACTGAAATATTCCTAAAAGTTTATTGAGCGTGTATGGTCCTGAGTGCAGTGAGGTCGGTTCTAAGCTCAACTCAACTGTTGATTAAGCAATTCTAAGAGAACGCAGAGATACAAAAACCTATTACAAGCAGAAATGTTCCTCAGCTTGCCAGGCCACCCTATGAAGAACCGATTTGAAAACTTAGCTTTGGGGCGGTTGAAAAGAAGTAGTTTCATCCACCAGGCCAAACGAATCTGCAGAGAATCCATCAATATTCCCACAGCTGGTATCCCCCCTGACAACTATTTCAGAGTGAACCCCGTGGAAAGATGAACATAGACTATCGCTACAAATCCAGACAAAAGTGAGAGGAATATTTTACAAGGAAGAACAGAAAAGTGTACAGCGCAGAACAGCCACTCTCAGCTTCCTTGATGACGAATACCCACAGGATCTATGGATCCGAGTCTACACAGATGGGTCAGCACAAAATGCTGTTTGAAATGGAGGAGAGGGAGTGTACATAGAATACCCAAATAATACTACGGACACGGCCAGAGTTCCAACAGGAAAGTATTGCCATAACTATGATGCTGAAATTGAGGCAATCAAGATAGCCACAGAGAAATTACAAAATACCAGCCATGGTACACAACCTGTGGTGATATTGACAGATGCAAAATCCGTAATAGAGGCGCTCCTGTCTGGGAAATTGCCATTTCTAAGGACACTACTTTCTAAACTTAGCAGTCAGCATAAGATCACCATACAGTGGATATCATCCCACTTTGGAGTCCCCGGAAATGACAGAGTTGATCAATTGGGGCTAAGGAAGGAGCAAAAAAAGAACAACCTGATGTGCCCATTACATACCACCAAAAGCAAAGAATGATCAAATCAGTCAGAAGGCCACCAAACCCTACTCAAGACGACTACCACGTTATGGACAGACCAGAACAGGTCATTCTTCTGCGCCTCAGAACAGGACACAATAGATTATGCAACCACATGTATACACAATTCAAGATTGGTGACGTAGCCATGTGCACATGTGGTTTGGCATCGCAGACAGCAGAGCACATACTCCAGGATTGCCCAAACTACAACATATCCAGGCGAACCTTCTGACCTAGAGCTAGAGAGACAACAGTGGAAGATAAACTCTATGACAGCTGAGTGAACTAAAAAAGACTGTTAGATTCATATGCAGTTATAAACATATTTCAGGTGAACGAAAGAAGAAGAAGAATATGTTTCCAATTACCAAAATTATACACCAAAATCCAATATTTTTATTATTTTTAACATCTTAAATTAAATAATTTATTAATAAATAGTAATAATTAATAGCTAATTCGATTGTGCCGCGACCCGAACTGAAAACGGAAGTTATATACGGCGCCACCCCGCAATAATTCATTGTGTCGCCAAACATTGCTATGTATAAACCATGCATTCTTTCTACGTCATTCATTCAAATATCACATGACAATTACACACGTCATCCTGGCTTCAGCAGGAAAGGTCCCCCTAATATTCCATGCACAACGATTGGTTTAAATTATTATGGCTTTTAACTCTTTCTGTGCCAAACAAAATTTCGGTCCTGACCAAACAAAAATTCATGGCAGAAAATTGGAAGTAGGGGTGTGTTACAATAATGCTTTTTAAAATCGTTAAAATGGTAGCAGATATATTGTATTATATATCAAATTAAAGAGGATTGCACAAGGAACATGACAGTGTTAATAATTAATTGATAGGTTACAAATATTATGACAATAATGAGATGTAACAATTGGATTTAAAGAGGTAAAAATTATTTTAAAAATTGCACGTATCAAGTGTTTTCTATACTCCTCTACTGCTAATCCTGTTGAATTTACTGAATAATGAGACAAACACAGCTTGTCTTCAACAATATAAACAGAATTGCTCATTAAAGCGACCCAAAAAGAAATTTTGCTGCATATTCTGAACCATGTCTTGTCACAAAAAATTTAGAAAATTCATGGCAGAAAATTGGAAGTAGGGGTGTGTCACAATAATGTTATGAAAATGGTTAAAATTGAAGCAGATATGTTGTATTATACATCAAAATAAAGGGGATTGCACAAGGAACATGTTAGTATTGGTACTATTGTTATAAGTTAGAAATAGAATAAAATAATAATCTAATTTGTAAAATAATTTGAAAAAAGAGGTACAAATTATGTAACAATTGCATGTATCAAGTGTTTTCTATACTCCTCTACTGCTAATCCTGTTGAATTTACTGAATAATGAAACAAACACCACTTGTCTTCAACAATATAAACAGAATTGCTATTAAAACTACCTAAAATAGAAGTTTTGCTGCATATTCTGAACCATGTCTTTTTCACACAAAATCTAGAAAATTCAATGGCAGAAAATTGGAAGTAGGGGTGTGTCACAATAATGTTATGAAAATTGTTACAATTGAAGCAGATATGTTGTATTATACATCAAAATAAAGGGGATTGCACAAGGAACATGTTAGTATTAGTACTATTGTTATAAGTTAGAAATAGAATAAAAATAATAATATAATTTGTAAAATAATTTGAAAAAATAGGTAAAAAATTTTTAAAAAAAAATAATTTAACAATTGCACATACCAAGGGGATTTGTTATCCTCATCAGCTGCTAATCCTTTGAATTTACTGAACAAATACCACTTCTAAACTATAACCACAATTGCTCCTAATCAATCATCCGAAAAGAATTTTGCCGCAGATTCTGAAGCATGTCTTTTTCAGAACAAAATAAGGAAAACACTTGGCAGATTTACATTTGATTACAATTAATATTTACACATGTCTGTTTATTTGTATTTACAATATGTGACAGTCTATTTGTGATAGGCTGCAAAGCAAACTTTGGGGCACAAGTGTGGTCTATTAGTGGAGCCAGAGCAAACAAAAGATGATCTGTGTCGTTTAGTTAGAGTGCTGCACAAAACACAGTCTCTATTGACACCGACAAATTCTATTAAATGCTTGGCTTCTGTCACTCTTTCAACATGATTTTTTTTGTTTGCAACAGACTTTCTGTAATTCTTTGGCAGCAGAGTGTGGAACTTTCAGGACTAATCTGAGCTGCTTCGCGATAGTGCACTTTCAAGTAAACTTTGCTTGAAATCCTTCAATGACAGTTTTTTCCCCTCCTATCTCTGTTTGGCATATGGAATGTAGGATGTGTAGCATTGATCTGTGCAATTTCAAAGATCCAGTAGTAGATCTTCTTCCACCACTTAATGGTTTCCTATCATAGGTATATCATATTTCATATCATGGATATTGTATATCCAACCAGTTTGGTCCATTCTGTCGCAGCCATTCATCGCCATGTTATATTCATGGATCATCTTCGGCTTGCTGAGCGGCTTCCTCATTCCGCGTTTTGATGTGGTACTTGTGAGGCTTTGCTGCATTGTATTGTCTGTGCTGAAATCTGCCCTTCCACCCAAAAATCATTTCAACATTTTCAAATGGGTAAAATGCTTTCTGGAATTTCTTCAGAATCATGTCAACAAGAAGATAAATTTTACTTGCACCTGCTGCGTCTCATTCACATACGTGAAGCATGGTGTGATACATGGATTCAAATCGATTCGTGGGAAACATAGTGGCATACCAAGGAGTATATAAATGTGCAGCAGTATTCTAACAGTCCTTGATCCATGGTCTTGGATCAAGCCCCATAGCAATAATGACAGACATAAACTTTAGCCATTCGTGCTTCGTGAGTGGGGTCCAGGATAGCAGACGAGAATATTGTCTTTTTGGAGTGTTCTGCATCAATATCCTTTCTGCATATTCATTTATGTTTTGGATTAAACAATCCACTATGTCATCATCAAAAAACACTGAGAAAATCCATAGGTGTTTGAAGTTGATAAAGAAAAGGGTTGACGTGAAACCTTCGAGGACGAAACTCAAACTTCGGTTTTGTTTCCCCCTCTGACACATCTTGCCATGTCGATGCTACTGATGATGATGGGAGAGGTGCATCATGCTCTAATGAAGCTTGTAAAGTTGAGTTTTTACCTCCAGTTTTATTCTTATTTTGTACTGTTTGCTTTCCTTTGCGCTGAGTAGTAATTGTGACATCCTGACATTTATTGTCAGACACCTCAGCTGATGACGACTTTCACTGTCATTGTTGTAAGTTTCTCTATCACCACGTGCTGAATCACTACTAAAACTACTATCTGAATCTTCGTTCAAATCTGAATCACTATTGTCTAAAACTTGTTCAAACAGCAATCTAGCTTGCTCTGATGTCAGTCTGTGAGGCCGCATACTCGAGGGTGTTGCCATTTTTGTGAAAACCCAAAAAAAAACTAACACTAGTTTAAAACTCAAAATACTCACAAAACTCAATGGATGAAAACCTTTGACCTGACAATGTCGAAAGGGAAGTGTTCCGGGTTTCTGAATTTTCAATTTAACGTCACTTAAAATTGCGGAAGATAGAAGAAATGTATCAAATAAACCACTGTTTACAATGTGGCGATTATGGGCCGTGGGTGTCGCTGATGGTAAATTGTGGCGATGTATGGGCCCTTGGCAGAGAAAGAGTTAAATATATTTAATTATTTGCCACAAAGTAAGTAATTTTATTTTTTAGCTCATGTCTTAGAAATTGTAGATTAATTTTAGATGCATTTTCGAATTATGCATCCATTTTTACATAAATTTGGAAAGTTTCATTGCGGACTGTCTCTTCCGACATGTGAATGGAAACTCAAGATGGCGACAGATGCGAATATCGAGCAGAATCAGGCTCACATCGTGCAATTTGAACTACTAAAGTTAAATAAAATACATGTTTAAAGATTATTAATAATTTATTTGAATACTTGTACTATTTATTTATCATTTAACATGACAGAAAGTATTATTGAAGTCAGTTTTCATATCCGTCTGTCACTCATTTGACACAAATGCGCATGGACCGGAAGTGGAGAAAAATGGAGACACTTATTTCCCTGAAATTAGGGAAATTAACTCTATTTTTATACGGAAATTTTTCTTTTTGCTACTCTGCTCAGAATTTACAAATATAGGCATAATTGAGGTACTGTTAGATTTGGTTTTTCAAGGGTCATCGATCTGTGGTGGTCTCATTAGTAAATACTCAATTTTAAAATCATGATTAAACCTTCTATAATTAATATTACCACATAAAAAATGTACTAAGAAAGCACTTTACAACATAAATCTTCCTTCCAACTCTTATGTTCCCAATGCCAAACCTGGACAATGACAGAAAAAGAGAAAAGAAAAATCACAACAGAAATGAGATTCCTGACAAGAATACTCAATGTATCAAGAAGAGCTAAGATCAGAAATAAAGAAATCAGGACTAAAGTGGGGGGTTGTAGCTGCACTAGATTTTATTAGAAGGCAGCAAGTCAAATGGTTTGGCCATGCAAGTAGGTTACCAACTAACAGTATTTATATGAGTATGCCACAACAAACAAGCAATGATGTACAGACCAGAGGGAAGCAGAGGAAGAGGCCGACCACGTAAACAATGGACGCAGGGAATAACAGAGTCCATGGGAATATCGATACATGAAACCCATAAGCGGGCACTCTCCCGCTGCTTATACTTCACTTCGATACTGACGATACCGCACGCAAGGTACAAGACAAGAGGAACATGGTGAGTTGAGTTGAGACATAAAAATGTCAAGTAAAAGTAAGTTTTCATCAATATAACACTTTTTAATACAAAATTGATGATGCGGTATCTTACATTCTGTATCCTCGGTATGTAGTAAGACTAGATCTGCAAGAACAGAGCCCAGCTCGACCAGTATCAATGTATATTTAGCGCGGTTGTGCTAGAGCAACAAGCTGGTAACTCAGTAAACAATTGCTGCCACCGCTCGTCTCTAACAGGGTATCATGGGAAGTGCTACCATTCTACCTAATCTTTCGTTCCAGGAGAGCGCTGATTTCACGCACATATTCTTTTCACAATAATGGAGGGGTATATGCATGGGAAGAGAGGAAGAGGGAGGCCAAAGAGAAGAGGGTGCCGGATGTGGCGGATGATCTCCAGATGGGTGTATCGGAGGCGGGACATCTTGCTTGTGATCGAGAGGTTTTCCGGAAGGTTGTTATGGGAGCGAGGTTCTGCAAAGGACATGCTACTGAATTAATTAATTAATTTTTTCACGGTTATGTCCCTTGGATTGTAACCTGTAAGTCATCAGACCATCTTATTTGCACCATCCATCCATCTATTATGTGCCATGCCGATACGTGTGGGTGGTCATGTTCTGCCATCTCACTCGATCACCAGAGTCGTGGATCAGCTCCGTCTTCCTGCCTCGACCATGCCACGCGGCCAAGCCATCCAGTCATTTCTTCTCATAACATGTCCAAAAAATTTGACTGTCTACGTCTAATAACTCTGATCAGTTTACGATCTTCATTTATTTCTTGAAGGACTTGTTCATTTGTTTTTCTGTCTGTCCATGGTATTCTTTGCATTTTCTTCAGAAATCACATATCCACAGCCATCAGCTGTTTTTCAGCTTGACTGCCAATTGTCCACGCTTCACATCCATACAAAAGTATGGGTTCTATGTAGCACTTCAACACTCTTTTTCTCGTTTCAATTGTGATATCTTTTTATTGGTCAGTATGTTTTTCATCTTGGAAAAGGCTACTTTTGCAATGGCACTTCTTGTTCTAATCTCTTCAAGGCATCTCCCATCAGATATGGTGACTGTTCCGAGATAACTGTATCGATTCACTTGCTTAAGAATATGCCCATTTACTCGTATATCACATTGTGGTATTTCCTTCTTCCCAGTGACGACGATAATCTGTGTCTTCTTACTATTCAATTCTAACCTTAGTTGTTCACTATGTGCAACAACCGCATCTACTAAATGTTGCAGGTCCTGTTTATTGTCTGCAGTCATCTGCATATCTAACGTTATTGATGTATCGTCCCCCAATGTTGATTTCTTCCATATCTTCTATATTTCTGAAAATATTTTCACTGTACAGGGAGAAATGATCTGGAGACATTACATATCCCTGTCTCACACCTCTTTTAATAGGCTTATATTGACCTACAACATTATCAATTCTGATAGCAGCTTGTTGTTTCCAATAAGTTTTTTACAAGTCTAAGGTCTAAGAAATACAAGCTTGAATCAACTCTGGAAATTAGATATACTATGCACTACAACATCTAAAATCAAATGCGCTATCTCGTAACACCAAGATCACAATATACAAAACACTGATCAAACCAGTTGTGCTGTATGGCTCTGAAACCTGGAGTACAACTAAAGGAGACAAAGCCTTTTAAAAACCTTTGAGAACCAAGTCCTAAGACGCATCTTTGGGCCCCTTAGGGATACACAAAGTGGAGAGTGGAAAAGCAGAAGCAACAAAGACATTTATGATTTGTTTAAGTCCCCGCTAATCACTAGTATCATGAAGGCTAATAGATTACAATAGCTGGGGCATATAGAAAGAATGGAAGATAATAGGGAAACAAAACTCGCTTACACTCAAGAAATAAATTACCTTAGACCCCGAGGTAGACCAAGAAAACGGTGGAGAGATAATATATATACAGACCTACAAGCACTTGGAATCAACGACTGGCAAGAGAAGGTCAACCAGAGAGACGAATGGAAACGGCTTGTATCTGCAGCAAAGAACCTCAATAGCTCGGAATGCTGAAGAAGGAGAAGAAGAAGGTCTTTTCCATCAATTTGTAGATCTTCAAGCATCCTTATCATGTCGACATGTCTCACTGTATCGAAAGCCTTTGTGTAGTCAATAAAGCAAATGCGTAGATCTTTGTTTACTTCTATAGAACGTTCAATTAGTGTTCTCAGTTTATACACAGGATTTACGGTACGCTTGCCTTCTACAAACCCACATTGTTGTTCTGCTATTTCAGATTTTATTTTCATCCTAACTCTTTGCATGATACTCATTAGTAAATACTTTTCACATTGGGCAGTGGGAGGCGTTTTGTGTGATATTCACTGGCACAGGAACGGAGCATAATGGGGACGACCCGTTGCTGTGAAGTTGGAACCGCGACTAACTAACTAACTAACTAATCTTTGCATGATAATTCTTAGCAAAATCTTCGTGATGTGGCTCATTATACCAATTGTTCGATGCTGATCACATTCCAAGGCTCCAGATTTCTTTAGGACTGCAATAAATATAGAATTACGTAATTCAGGAGGTATATCTCCATTATCATATATTGCGTTCAGCAGTCTGGTGACTTGGTCTATTTCATATTCTTCTAAGGCATTGACCATTTCTACTGTGATGTTTTCTGCACACGGGGTCTTGCCAGTTTTCATATGGTTAAAAGCATTCTGAACTTCCATCTTCAAAATTGATGGTCCTTAATTATTATTCCGATCTCCCGTGTGTTGCCGGAGCCCATAAGGGAAGCAAAGAATAGCAACACTGTAGCCTACCACGCATGTCGTAAGAGGCGACTAAGGAGGCTTGATGGTTCCGTCGCCCTGCTACTGAGTGAGTGCGTGGCGCGACACTGTGAGCTGTGAGTTTCGTGTAAAATGCTTTTGAATCTGCCCGAGGTTTATTGGAAGGTGACTGCATGTTCGGGGCGATGGCAGATGGCTATGTCCCAGAGTTGACCGGTTTTTGCCTTATGCAGAAATGCGTGGCTGCTGGGCTTCTGGTTGACTGCCACTGCCATCCACGATGAACTGTATTTCATGGACTGTGTGGGCGAACATCTAGGAAACATCCAGATGGGAAAATGACTGCCGATTCCATCAGAGATGAATTGGGTGTTTCGTGGGAGACTATTGTGTTGACATTCTGGCGGCGGCATTATGCACAGTGTATCTGTGCGGGCTGTTGTTTGTCGAGACTCCTGTCTTTTCCACTTTTCACATTGGGCAGTGGGGAGCATTTTGTGTGATATTCACTGGCACAGGAACGGAGCATAATGAGGACGACCCGTTGCTGTGAAGTTGGAACTGCAACTAACTAACTAACTAACTAACTATTATTCCCATGATCATATTGTTCTTCTCTTGTATCATCATAAAGGTCTGTCACATAATCTGACCATGCATGTAAAATCTGATCTTGTTCTATTATGCTTTGTATAGTTTTTGCGACTTTTAAGGTATTTCGAAATCTTCTGTTGATGAGAATGTAATCAATCTTATTTCTGATCTTATGATCAGGACTTCTCCATGTCCATAATCTCCTTGGGTGTTGTTGATACCAGGTCTTTTCAATAATCATATCATGTCCTTTTGCCCACTTTACAAGTCTGCAACCTCTTTAATTCTATTCCTCTAGTCCATACTTGCCTAAGATCGCGTTAATACAAGAACCGATTACATGATACTGTTTTTCCCTTCATACTTTACAGTTATGTACGCCTCACCCACAAATCATGTTTTATGTGGATGTCTAGACTTGGTTTAGTATATACTATTACATTTACCTTCCATTTTTACGTATAATGTGTAGGGGTGGGGGGATGTTTAGATAGGAAATATGAAAAGGGGGGGGGGGGGGGAATGACGTTCTGAAAATACGGTGAAGAGGGGCACGGGCCACATTTTTGATAGGAAGAGGGGCGGGGGGAGAATGACGTTCTGAAAATATGGTGAAGGGGGGCACGGGCCAAAAAAGGTTGAGAACCACTGGTTTAGACTATTCATGTGGTCTTGTATTTCAGCTTCTGATTTTACTCGGAGTGCTTGGTTGTCCGCAAACAGGAGTTCTCTTGTGGTGTAATTTGCAGATGGTTCTTCTTCTGTGTTCTCGTCATGCGGTGTGCTTGCGGTAACTGTTTGGCTTGACATTGCTTTTGACATACGTTGTCTATATATGTTACTAGTTGACCCGGCCCGGCTTCGCCCAGTTCCAGGTGGGGAGCAGCTCATTTAATTAATATAAGTAGTCATATAAGCTCCCGTTCCCGTTCCCGACTATATATCTGTCTGTCTGTCTATCTGTCTGTCTGTCTGTCTGTCTGACCAGGCCCGGCTTCGCCCAGCACCTGATGGGGAGCATCTCATTTAATTCATATAAGTAGTCATATAAGTTCACGTTCCCAACTATCTATCTGTCTGTCTGTCTGTCTGTCTATTATTAGAAAGAGCACATGAAAGATCTTTACATCTTCCCCCAACAATTAACTTGGGTAAATGGAGCGGCGGCAGCAGCAGCAGCAGCAGCAGCAGCAGAAGAAGAAAAAGAAGGAGGAGGAAAAGGAGGAGGGGGAGGGGAGGAGGAGGGGAGGATGGGGAGGAGGAGGAGGGGGAGGAGGAGGAGGGGGGAAGAGGAGGAGGGGAAGAGGAGGGGGAAGAAGAGGAGGAGGGATGAGGGACGGGGATGAGGAGGAGAAGGAAGAGGCGGGAGGAGGGGGAGGAGAAGAGGGAGGAGGAGGAGTAGGAGTTGGGGGAGGGAGGAGGAGGGGAGGATAAGGGGGAGGAGGAGGAAGAGGGAGGGGGAGGAAGAAGAGGGGGATGGGGAGGAGGAGGAGACGGAAGAGGCGGGAGGAGGAGTAGGGGAGGAGGAGGAGGGGAGGGTGAGGGGGAAGAGGGAGGAGGAGGGGAGGAGGAGGAGGAGGATTATAACGCATATGCCTGTAGATAACTGTAGCGAAAAGGTCCACCTATTTGAGAAAAATGCAACAATTTTACATACATAGTATGTCCCCTCGCTATATATAAATTATAATGTAAATTAAAATATTAAATAATATTAAGTAAATAACTGTTTGCACACTAACAAACTATGACAGTTGGCAGCACGGGAATGAGAAGAAGACGTGTAGAAAATTTCTCAGCATGTAGGCATAAACATTCACATCAGGCCACCACGGCCTCCTAAAGGGGTGAAATTGCAAAAAAAGCTAAATGTCACCCGCCTAAACAGCAAGAAAATGCAGCAGTGGTTTGAAAATATGCTAGAAGACCGGCTCAAGCCCAATGTTGCAGCTAAACAGGATACAGAAACATAATGGAGAGCCCTAAAGGACATAATTTACAACACTGCTATGGAAATCCTGGGTCCAGCCCCCGGAAAGCATAAAGACTGGTTTGATGAAAATTCCGAAGACATCAACCAATTGCTGACCGAGAAACATCTTCTCCTCAAGGCACATTTGAATGACCCGAAGTCAACATAAAAAAAAAAGATGCCTTCAAGACCATTCAGAGAGTTGTGCAGCAGAAACTTCGGCACATGCGGGACTCCTGGCTGAGCAGCAAAGCTGATGACATTCAGGGCTTTGCTGACAGACAGATATGAGAAACTGCTACGACTCACTGAAAGCGGTCTATGGTCCTACATCACCAGGCATAGTTCCCCTCCTCAGTGCAGATGGGAGAACATTGGTCACCGATAAGAAAGAAATCCTTCAACGCTGGGCAGAGCATTTCAGCGACATCTTAAATGCAACTTCCTTCTTCGATGACGAAACCATCAACTGCCTTCCTCAAGTTCCCACCAATGAGACACTTGATGACCTGCCAACCATAGTGGAAGTAAACAAAGCCATCCAGCAACTCTCCAGCGGCAAGGCACCTGGTCCTGACTCCATCCCAGTAGAGATATACAAGGCAGGTGGGCCGGTCCTAACAGAGCAGCTTCACCAAGTCTTTACAAACATATGGGTGAACGAGACCATGCCACAAGATTTCAAGGACGCGTCAATAGTCCACCTTTACAAACGTGAAGGAAACCGCCAATCCTGTGACAACCACCGAGGCATCTCCTTGCTTTCAATTGCAGAGAAGATACTCGCCAGAATTCTTCTCAATCGCCTCACAGCCCATATCGATCAAGGCCTTCTTCCTGAGAGTCAATGTGGCTTCAGAAAAGAACGTGGAACTGTTGACATGATTTTCGCTGCAAGGCAGCTGCAAGAGAAATGTCAAGAACAGAACTGCGAAATGTTCTCCACTTTCATTGACCTTACCAAGGCTTTTGATACAGTCAGCAGAGAAGAACTGTGGAAGATTATGGCAAAATATGGCTGTCCACGAAAGTTTGTCCAAATAGTGTGGCTATTTCATGATGGCATGCAGGCAAGAGTACAGGGAAATGGTGAACTGTCTGAACCCTTTCCTGTCACCAATGGAATGAAGCAAGGATGTGTCCTGGCACCAACACTGTTCAGCCTCATGTTTTCAGCCATGTTGATGAATGCCTTCGAGAACGACGACATTGGAATAGACATCAACTACCGTATGGATGGAAAGTTGTTCAATCTCAGAAGGCTGAAAGCTAAAACCAAAATTAACAGCGACACCGTCAGAGAGCTCCTGTTTGCTGATGATTGCGCTCTATACGCCAACTCAGAGGCGGACATGCAACATAATGTTTCAGCTTTCTCACATGCCTGTGCCAACTTTGGGCTCAATATCAACTTGGAGAAGACTGTAGTTATGTACCAGCCAGCTACAGGGAATAATCACACTGTGCCGAATATCATAGTGAATGATCATAGACTAAGTGTTGTGGACAAATTCACCTATCTTGGCAGCACTGTGTCACAAGCTGTCACAATTGATGACGAAGTGAATGCAAGAATCTCCAAGGCCAGTGCGGCCTTTGGCAGACTGTACAAGAATGTATGGGACAGAACTGGAATAAGCCTGCAATCAAAGCTAAAAGTCTACAAAGCAGTTGTATTATCCACACTGCTATATGCTTGTGAAACCTGGACTGTTTATCAGCGACACGCTAGGAAATTAAACCACTTCCACACAGTCTGCCTACGGAAGCTACTGAAGAATAAATGGCAAGACAAGATTCCAGACACTGAAGTCCTAGAAAGAGCGTCCATGCCCAGTATCCACACTCTACTGATGAAAAATCAGATTCGCTGGGCTGGTCACTTGACTCGCATGCCAGATCACAGGCTCCCTAAACGAATTTTTTACAGCGAACTGCGTTGTGGTAAACGCTCCCAAGGTGGCCAGAGGAAACGCTTTAAAGACACTCTGAAAATCTCACTGAATGCTTTTGGAATTCATCATGACACCTGGGAGGCTGCAGCCAGAGACCGAAATTCGTGGCGTGCATCATTACGCAAGGGTGCAGTCATATGTGAGGCAACCAGGACTGCAAGAGCTGTGAAGAAAAGGCAGGACAGAAAAACCACTGCAGGAAATCCTCCTCCAGAAACGTCAAGAATTCTTTGCCCACATTGTCAAAGAACATTTCGAGCCAAAATAGGCCTTAACAGCCATCTTAGAACCCACGGCTCCATACCTTCAACCCCGCTGAATGAAATGAATGGTCATCATCATTCTTGATGGACAAACAACATAAAAACAATGTCTAATAATAATTAATGAGCGGGCTGACTATGGCCAGGCGAGTTGAAGAATTAGCAATCGATGTTCATCGTCAAGGAGCAGCACATATAAAAAATTGTACAGTTTTCTTTCATTGGCAGTGGATGAATCCAGTGACATTTCTGACACAGCTCAGGTCGCAGTTTTTGTTCGAGCATAAAAGATAATTTTGAAGTCACTGAAGAACTTCTAGGACTTGAATCAATGCATGCAACTACCAAACTGATCTGTTTGAAACTCTAAAGTTGTGTGTAGAGATAAACAACGTAGAATGGGCCAAACTGGACAATACATGCACCGACAGTGCTCCGGTTTTGACGGGTAAAATGTCTGGATGTCATGCATTATTGGAACAGTTTCTTTGCAGCGCTATATTAAAATATCATTGTATCATTCACCAAGAAGCTCTGTGTAAAATAACTTTAAATCTGAAACATGTCATGGATATTTTCCTGAGATATGTGAACGAAATTCGAAGTAAGGCGCTGAACAAACGTTTGTTCAGATAGTTTCTATCAGACCTGAACGAGGAATACGGTGAGCTACTGTTACACTGTGATGTAAGATGGCTATCTAAAGGGAAAGTTCTGTCACGTTTCTTGGCACTGAAAAATAGTGTCTATCTGTTTCCGTCTAGGGGAAAAAACATGCATTGCTTACAGAACGGGAATGTCTGCTGAACGATGGCTGGCTTAATAACCTGTCATTTTTGGTGGACATCACGTCTCATTTAAACTCTTTAAATGCAAGGATCCGGGGGAAAGAAACTATTAACAAATTTGTGCGATGACATTTCTTCATTTAAAATGAGACTACGACAGTTTATCGGACAGCTGACTTGAGGGACTTTAGATGTGTTTCCAACTTGTCGTGGACAAGAAATATGACTTGTTAAAATACAAAGTAAAAGTTGAAAGTTTTATGGATATTTTTCAGTCGAGATTTCAAGAGTTCACAAAGAGGATAATGTTGCCCTCTTCATAAATCCATTCGTATTTCCTATTGTCAATTACAGTAAAACCTTCAGCACGAAGTAATCGATATGAAATGCAATTGTGCACTGAGATGTAAATTTCTGGAGCTGCCTACTTCACCTTCAGCTGATCATATGATTTCATTCTGGCGACTATTGCCTGTCGAACAATTTGAACACCTGCGTTCATTCACCCAGAGATACATTTGTCGTTTTTGTTCGACTTACAGATGCGAGCAGTCATTTTCCCCAATGACCGTTATAAAAAAACAAAACAAAAAACAAGCAACGTTCCAGACTCACCGACAGTAACCTAGCCGAGCTTATGACTTTGAGTGCGACAGATTTGTGCCCATACATTGATAAACTGGCATCTGAACTTAAGTAACTGGTTATGAAGAAGCAGTTACAATTGTAAATTAATTACATTAATAGCCGCGTTCGAAACTGATTAAACATTTATTGTTTAAAGAAATTTTGATTGTAAACCAAAACATGACCGCAGTGTAGTACTGACACTGACTGCCTTTAAAGATTTAGTTGTTTTTTGTTTTTTGTTTTTTTGGACCACAGTTAAGAAAGGTAAGAATGAGATTGCACGACTTTTATATTTTATAACGTTGTGGCCCGCTTAACTACCGAAAATAGTAGATATGGCCCTCTGCATGAAAAGCGTGGGAACCACTGTTCTAGGCCATAGCCACCAGTCAAACCACTCATCTTTTCGTTGCAGGTGTATCATGCAGAACACAATAGGCAAGCTGCTGGAGAAGGTAATTGCCAGGAAAATATCAAGCCAGCTAGAGAGGCAAGGTGTTTTCTCACTTACCATGGGTGGGTACCGTCCAAAAAGAGAAACCTGGACCAATGCAGCAGTTTTTGCCCTTGATGTCTATGAAGGTTTCCACTCAGGCGTTTACACCTTTGCTGCAGCGATTGATCTTGAGGACGCGTACAAAAGAGTACCATTGGATTTTTTAATGCTTCAGCGTCTTGAACTAAAAATAAGTCCATTCCTCCTTATAGTTGGATCGCTGCAGCCCTCTTCCAACGGAAAGTAGTTTTTAGATGTGGCAGTTGGACTTCGGAACCAACAACAAAATATCCTGGCCTACCTCAGGGATCACCATTATCTCCGGTACTGTTCAATGCCTATACTGTGAGAATCACCGGCGAGCAGATCACTGGACCTGGTAGGACATTGTCATATGCCGACGATGTTTTAGTGTATCGTCAGGGTAAGGATAGAGATCAGGTTGCTGTGGAACTACAAACCGAACTCAATCGCATAAGTACTTGGTGTGTTGAAGCTGGGGCAATGGTCAACCCAACAAAGGCAGCAGTGACTTGGTTCTCGTTGAATAATCATATTGTCAACACTCCAACACCAACTGTAAAGCTGTGTTCAGAGATAGAACGCAGGCAATGAATTATCTGGGGATACGGTTTGATCGAAACCTTGCTTATAATGAGAACATAGACCAGGTGATAACAAAGGTCAAGCGGGGTTTGGTTGCGATGCGGGTGATGGCGACAGCAAACTGTGAGCAGCGCCATCTATGTCTTCTATAAGATGGGCTGGTTATGTCTGTTTTTGATTATGCGATGGCAATCCTGACTCTCAGCCGTAAGCAGATAGAAAGGATGGAAAGGATACAGAATGAAGCTATGCGCATTATTCTTGGATGTACAAGAGATACAGCATGCAGGGCGATGCGCTACCTTCTTGATTTTCCAACCATTGAAGACAGACTACAAATTTGCAGAGCACCCGCCTACCTCAGAGTTAACGCAAACACACAACATCCACTGCATAGTGAAATTATGAAGGTGAAGGGCAACAGGTTAAAAAGAGGACGGTCGTGGATGGGTCAAGCCGAAGACATTCTTCAACAGGTGTGTTCACTTGAGGACTTAGAACCTGGCGAGGAGTGGGTACAAGTGCCAACAGATTTCTGCACGTTCTTTTCAGTTTCCATCCAACTAGACAGAAAATGCAGACAAGAAAATCCGGCTGCTGTGGAGGCTGAAGTACAAGCGTTGATTTTGGAGAATTCGCTAGACGGTGATGCTGTAATTTACACAGATGGGTCGGTCGTCCGACATGTGAGACGCTCATGGGCCTTTACAGCTCAGGCCGGAGGGAGAATTGTGAAGGAGGACTCTGGTGCTTTTGCTGAGACCACAAGTAGCCTGACTATGGAAGTCATGGCAGTAAGCAAAGCAATAACATGGCTCGAGACACAGACATTCACTAGGGCATGTTTCCTTAGCGACTCAATGAGCATGCTCAAGAGGATAGAGACGGGGTGGAACCGAAGAGAATGGTTGCTGTCTCTGGAGTGGTCTCGGCTGGCAAAGATTAGTTTCATCTTCGTGCCAGGGCATGAGGGAGTACAAGGAAATGAGCGGGCTGACAAGCTCGCAGGTAAGGCTACTGTGGAGGGCGGCCGCGCCATGAACCAGGCTGACATTCTGAATGCACTACAAGAAGTAAGACCTTTGCGAGAACCAAGTGATGACTGTGAATCTGCAACAATGGCCAGACTGCGAGAACAGCAAATTAAAAGAGGGGTGGCCAAACAAGAACACTACGCAGGAATTCAAAGAAGATTGATAAACCAACATAGAACTGGTGTCGTCAGTTGCTACACGCTTCGGGATTTGCTGAGGAGGGGATCCGAGCACTTATGGACTGAATGGTTCGATGTGCAATGAGGATGATCTGTCGACTAACTAACTAACCTTTTCGTTGCCTACTTTGGCATTGAAATCCCAGAGGATGACAATCATTTCACAATGTTTACACTTTCCCTCGGCCATGTCTAATTCGTTATAAACTATATCTAAATCTGTTTCTTTACAGTCTGTTGTTGACGCATATACTTGTATTATGTTAATATTCAGACGTTTACCATGGAGTTTACCAATAATACTCTATTTGATATTGTCCAAAATCCTGTAACTGTCTTAGCACTCATTTGTTCCAAAAGTAAGCCAACACCCCATTTGTAGTCCTTCCCTGCTAAGTAAATAATTCTATATTTATCTAAACATTTTCCCCCTGCACCTGGCTATCGCTTTTCACTAATCTTTAATATTTACAAGGGGCTTCTCATAAGTCTTTAGCCTGACCATGAAGGAGTAGCCAGAGAAAATTGAAATTTGGCACATATATAGCTCATTCAATTTGTAATGGACATATGAATTATGAATGTCCCATCATAACTGGTTTTCCCTATACGGTGCATGGCACAACACACCCTATTGACCAGATCTGCACATCCAACGGTTTGTCAGAACAATGGAGAAATCAGATGCCAGGACTGATAAAATTCTTGATGTTACAGGGTAAAACACCTAAAGAAATACACAGGGAGATGGGGCCAGTGTTTGAGGAAGTCTGTCCTTCGTATGCTTCTGTAAAAAATTGGTGTTTGCAGTTTAAGTGTGGCCGTTTCGCAAGTTGCAGATCTGCCAAGACCAGTACGACCGTCCTCAGAGTGCAATGATTCAAATGCTGCAAAAGTGAAGAAAATCATAGACCATTATAGGAAAATGACAATTGCAGAGATATCGGGTTCAGCAAAACTGAGTAAGAGCACAGTTTTTAGAATTTTACACAACAGACTGAACATGAGAAAAGTGTGTGCCCCGCACCTGCTGACATGTGAACAGAAACAAACCACGGGTTGATTGCTGTGGCCAGTTGCTCAACATGTGGCGGTAGAAAAACATGTAAAAGACCATGGGGACGGTAGATGAGACTTGGATTCACCAAATCGTAAAAAAACAGCTGAAAGGAAATCGTCTTAACAATGACGAAGATGTCATACTGGCTAGTGATAACTGGTTTAGTTCGAAAAATAGGTTGTTTTATTCTGAAGATCTTTTCAAGGTCACGCAGAGATGGCAGAAATGCATAAATTCAGATGGTGGCTACATTGAGAAGAAATAAGCACTGTGCCAAATTTCAATTTTCTCCGCCTACGCCTTCATGGTCAGGCTAAAGACTTATGAGAAGCCCCTTGTATCTACATTCTTTCCATTTCTGTCTTGATATTATCTAATGTTCCATTCAATCTATGTGTTCTGACTTTCCATGTACCAACATGTAGTGTATTTGTTACCTTTAATTTGCATACAGCTGCTTGACGACAATCGGGTATCACCTGTAGCACATGATGCTCTCTACCGGACGAAGACACTCCAGTTTGTGTATGGTTGACTCCAATAGCCTTTTTCTAAAAGGCAGACTCTGCAAGGCAGTAGGGAGGGGGGAGAGAGAGAGAGAGAGAGAGAGAGAGAGAGAGAGAGAGAGAGAGAGAGAGAGAGAGAGAGAGAGAGAGAGAGAGAGAGAGAGAGAGAGAGATTATATATGGTGCCTCTTACAAGTTGATGGTCACGTCATAAAGTTTTGAGATATTCTATAGAGATAGCTGTCCCTCCAACTAACTCGTCTCCCCTCGGTGACCACCGCTTGTGTTGGTACACGACTGCTTATTCAACATATTCACAGCTAATCCCTAGCCAAAATGTCTAGAGGCCACTACACAATCGGTCACCCGGTGAACGTGCCTAGTAGTAGGACAGGTTTGTCACGAAACGGAAGTGGGCCTCAGACGGTACAACACATTACCCACTTTTGTCTCACCCGTTCATGCGGCTTGGCCACATTTGAAGGCGGGTGAAGTGGGGAGTTCCGAGTAAAAAGAGTTAGGACCGTCTTCTGGGTTCATACGCAGTTATGTATCGGGGTTGTCATGAACTTCACTGGTCCCGAGAAACATACCTCAACTCTTCAAATGTGCGTAGATACTGGATGTTGTAAATCGCACATTCTGGTAAATTTCGGGGAATCGTGAGTAGCCATCACTTTCGTGTGGTAATACTCGGAAATATTCGGCGGGTTCCGTGAGAGTGTCCTTCCGAACCCGACCCGAAGAGGCCATTCGGTAGCCGATCATCGAGAAGGGAAGCTGCTTCTATAGCCAGCTGTATAATTGGCATCACGGGGAGCCGGAGAATGCTCTACAGAGGTTGTTGTTGAAGCCATCATTTCACGGCCGTGTCCGCCAGCTGTATTCTATGCAACTCTTACGGAATCAGAGATTGATCTACAGTGGTAGCATTGTTGTCCTTGAGACGAGAGGCCGGGCCTTTGACCAGCTGTATCATGGTGTACCTTTTGGGGCTCCAGAGAGGACCTACAGCTGAAGGCTTGATGAACCTACCGGGTCGCTGTCTGTTGCATAGTTGTTCCGAAGTTTAAAGGTAACACATTTATACTTGGTATCGCTTAACTAAGTTTGTATTTCAGTTGTGGATCACTTATTGACCAGGCCGGGCAGTTGCAGCCGTGGGCCTGTGCTCTGACCGAGATGTACGAGTTGACCTCGGGTCAGGGGACACCAGTGTAAGTTAAGTCTTGACCAGGCACGGCAGCTGTGTGGTAAGCCTGCCTGTTTACTATAACTTACATTAACGCGTGGGCTAAGGTCAACAGACACGACGGTATGTATTTCGCGAGCCAGCTCAGTGGAGCAGTCTGGTTGAAGCGAATTATAAATATATTCGATGCCCAGTTGTTCACTGTATGCAACAAACGCATCTACTAAATGTTGAAGATCCTGCTCATTGTCTTCAATCGATACTGTATCATCCGCACATCTAATTATTACATAATTACGTCCTCCAATGATGACTCCTTTAATAACTTCTATATGTCTGAAAATATTTTCACTGTACAGGAAAAACCGATCTGGAGACATTACACATCCCTGTCTCACACCTCTCTTAATAGGCTGATATTGACCTACTTCATTATCAATCCGTATGGCAGCTTGTTGTTTCCAATAAAGGTTTCTTACAAGTCTAAGTTCTTTCCCTTCGATTTGTAGATCTGCAAGTATCTTTATCATATTGACATGTATTACTTTATCGAAAGCCTTTGGGTAGTCAATAAAGCATATTGTTTTTTTACTTCTATAGAGAACGTTCAATTAATGTTCTCAGCGTATATACAGCATTTACTGAACCTTTGCCTTCTACAAACTCGCATTGTTCTTCTTAAATGTCTATATCTCTTATAATTGCTACCTCTGGCTGTTTTTTTTCTCTCCACCAGAATTGATTATGCTATATATTCCTCGGAAGTTATAATTCCCTCTGGTCTCACATATAGTAGTAGTAGGCCTCTTTCAGTCCTGTAGGACTATAGAGTTGTGCCGCTGGGGAGGCTCCTCTCAGCGCCGCTGGTGACTGCAGAGTCCAATGCGAGAGTGACAATCTCTGTTACAGTTTCCGCATCTGTAAGACGAGGCAGGTAACGAAGTACGTGACTGCATATTATGCCTGTGCCCCCTGTCCTGAGTTTGTTGGATCAGATTGCGCTCAAAGAGAGCCAGTCCGTTTCGTACTTCTCTTCTCCAGGAGCATCTGTCTGTTGCAACTCTCTCCCACGTGTCTGGATCTATGCCGAGGGTTTTTCATATATTGTTTACACACATCCTTGTATCGCATTTGGGGTCTTCCGGTTGGCCTCTTCCCTGTGGCTAGTTCTCCGTACAGGAGATCTTTGGGAATACGTTCATCCTCCATTCTAGATACGTGGCCCAGCCACCGGAGGCGTCTCTGCTTGAGGAGGGAGTGCACTGTGGTAATATCCGCTCTTTCAAGCACGTGTTTGTTTGTTATATGGTCTTTCCACGATATGCCCAGGATACGTCTCAGACATCTCATGTGGAAGCAATTCATCTTTCTTTCTTGTCGTGAGTACAAGGTCCAGGATTCAGACCAAATCAAGACAGCTTGCTTAATGCCCTCTTACATTCCTCTTATATTTCCAGTGTCTGCACAAGTTTGTGTAGCCAGTATTTGTTGGCATATTTTCTAGCGGTCTGTTGTACTCTATTTCTGGCCGTTCGCAGTACCTGCAATGTTTTCTCTGATGGTGATGTTTTATACACTGAGAATGAGTGTCTCTTCATCTCCAGGACTGGGAGCATCTCTTCAGAGCGTGCTTCAAACCAGTTGGCTGACTTTGTCTGAAACTTGCCAAATGTTGATAGTGCTGTGGTATAGATGGTGTCGCGCAAATGACTCCATCTCTCGGTGGCAGTTCCATTTGTGGGGCCAGGCAGAGCCTCCGCCGTAGCCTGGGTGAATTTATTGACCTCTTTGTTTCGGGTGCCGCTGGTGTCGATGCGTGGTCTTCTTTCTGTTCTGTAGATTCTCTTATGCTTTATCTTTACCTTGCTGGAAACGAGTGAATGATCGGTGTCGCGGTCAGCACTATGATAGCTGCGAGTCAGCCGTACATTACGGAGATTGCTGCGTTTAGTGAGCACCAGGTCGAGTTGGTGCCAGTTCTTTGATCTGGGGTCCCTCCATGACACCTAACATGTTAATATTCAGTCTTCTCATTTCTTTCTTAATGTTATTAAAGTTTGGGATCTCATCTCATCTCATCATGTTCCTCTTGTACCTTGCGGTGTTGAGGTGAAGTATAAATTGCGGGAGAGTGCCCGCTTATGGGCTTCACGTATCGATCACACCACGGACTCTGTTATTCATCGTTTGCGTGGGCAGTCTCTTCCTCTGCTTCCATCTGGTCTGTACATCATTGCTTGTTATGGTACACTGTTAGTCGATAACCTACTTGCATGGCCAAACCATTCGACCTGTTGCCTTCTAATAAAATCTAGCGTAGCTATAACCCCCACATCAGCCCTGATTTCTTCATTTCTAATCTAATCTCTTCTTGACACATTGAGTATTTTTCTCAAGAATCTCATTTCTGTTGTAAGAGTAAATACCATCTATGAATTCTGGAATTCTTAGGAAGACCAGATTTGAATATTTGTAGAGGTTTGTTATCCGAAAGAACCTGAAATTTTCTACCAAGTAGATACCTTGAGAATTTCTCAATACTTTCAATTAATGCTAGAGCCTCTAGTTCAGTAATAGCATAATTTCTCTGTGTATCTGATAGCTTTTTACTGAAGTAATGAATGGGATGTAATTTTCCCTCATGCAATTGAAGTAATACAGTTGAAATAGCATATAAACTAGCACCCGTTTGTAATACGAAGTCTTTTGAAATATCAGATAATTTCAGGATAGGATAGGTACTAAACAGAGTTTTTATCCGTTCTAATAGTTTATCATGATCATCTGTCCAAACTATTTTTGTAGGCTCCCTTTCTTTAATAGTTCAGAGAATGTTGCTGTCTTATCAGCAAAGTTAGGAATAAACTTCTGATAGTAGTTAATCAGACCTAATAGACTTCTTAATTCCTTTTTTGTCATTGGAGGTTTGATATTAATTTCAGTAACCATCAGTGGATCTCTCTTTCTAAATCTGTTAGAAATTCTATGACCAAGGAATTGTATTTCAGTAAAGCCTATCTCAATTTTACTAGGTATAGCTTTCAGACAGTGTTGCTGCATCCTCTGAAATACTTGTTTAAGAATTTTGACATGTGTGTCAATATCTGAAGTATGAATACAGATGTCATCCATATATGTCGCCACGTTAGAAATTCCATGGAGTAATCTTCTCATCATGCGCATAAATGTGCTTGGCGCATTTTGTAAACCGAATGGAAGATATGCCCATTCATATAGCCTAATGGAGTAATGAAAGATGTGATATGCATCGTATCTTCATCCATAGGGATTTGCCAATATCCCATGGTGAGGTCAATCTTCGAAAAGAGTTTTGTGTTTGCCATGCTTTCAATCAACTCATCAATGTTTGGCATTGGTTCTGCATCTAGTAGTGTTAATGCATTTACTTTTCTATAATCAACACATAGACGTAATGAACCATCTTTCTTCTTGACAATAACTACCGGAGAACAGTAGTTTGAAATGGATTTTCTGATAATCCCAGTTTTATCTAACTCCGAAATCTCCGCTGTAACTTTCTCTAGATAATGTATTGGAATAGGATATGGTTTCACTTTAACTGGGACATTCGAGAGTAAAGTTATTTTATGCTTGATAAGCGATGTCTTGCCCTGGTTTATCAGAAAAGATTGTGCTAATTCTTTTATTGCTGTGATAAGTTTCTCTTTGTCTTGGGTTGACAAATCTTGACTTATTTGTATAGATTGCTAACCACTGTCACTATTAACTGTTGGGGTTGGAATTTGTTGTTTAATAGCGTCTTCTTGTTGTTCGTTAATAACCCAACAAGCTGCTGCTATTCTATGTGGTATTTGTTGCGTCACCTGTGATGTGTTGCTGTCGCGTGGGATATATGGTTTCAGCATATTTATGTGAAAGATTTTATGTTTCCCTTTTACATCAATACGATAGTCTACATCACTGATTTTCTTAATCACTTTAAATGGACCTTGCCATGAAGTAACTAAGCAGTCACGAGGATCAGGTAGTAATAACCAGACCTCTTCTTCTTCTTTCAAGACTATTGTCTTGGCGTTTCTATTATCGTACTGTCTGTACTTTTCTCCAGCTTTCTCAAGTGCTGATTTTGCGATTTGGCAAGCCGTAATGATTTTGTCTCTCAACTGCGTAACCATTTCGTATGCTTCTCTTTTCGGGTGGTCGTATGTCTTATTTGTAAACATATCATTGTATAATAACAATGGACCACGCGGATTTGCTCCGTACACCAGCTCGAATGGAGAAAAACCTGTACTAGATTGTGGTACCTCACGGTACGCAAACAGTACTGCTGGCAATAAAATATCCCAATCTTTAGGTCTATCCGCTGCTACTTTTGCTAGAGTTCGTTTAAGGACTCCATTGTAATTTTCATTGACATCGTTTGTCATTGGGTGCCAAGGAGAGCTAAAGACTTGTGGAATACCTAGTATTTTCATTGCCTCTTGGGTAGCTGTAGATATAAATTGACTACCTCTATCAGATAGTATGCAGCTTGGGAATCCTATCCTACTAAAGATTAGCAATAATGAATCTAAGATGGATCTACTTGTGATGTACTTAAGTGGAATAGCTTCTGGCCAACGAGTACAAAGATCAATCATGGTCAAGATAAACCTATTACCTCGATCAGTAATTGTGTTCAGTGGACCCACAATATCCACAGCAATTTTCTGAAATGGTCGAGATGCTAGATCAGTTTTCTGAACGTGTGCTTTGGGATGTTTGCCTTTTTGTGTGGTCATTTGACACAATGTACATGAACGTACATGTGTGGTAATATCTTTGGTATATCCAGGCCAATAAAATTGTGTTAATAATCTGTTAGTGGTTTTGGCAATACCCATATGACCCGCAAATGGTGAATCGTGTGCCAGTTTTAGTGCCTCTTTACGATATTTAGTTGGGAGCACTGTTTGTAAGCAACGT
Organism: Cepaea nemoralis; assembly: GCA_014155875.1. Classification (NCBI taxonomy): domain Eukaryota; kingdom Metazoa; phylum Mollusca; class Gastropoda; order Stylommatophora; family Helicidae; genus Cepaea; species Cepaea nemoralis. The sequence goes on along the minus strand of JACEFZ010002440.1, from coordinate 36,695 downwards.
GTTGCACCTTTATTGTACCGTCTGGATAAAATATTATTGTCCAAGAAAAATTTCCAATTACCCCGTTTAGCCTGTTTAGACGGTTCCTGTAAGTTCTTAAAACAAGTTTGTAATGTTGGATCTTGTTTTTGTTCGTCTGGTAAGTTAGCTGTCAGTCTGATATTATTCTGCGTATTGTCATTGTCTGTCTGAGAAGATTGATCTCTTTGTCTTTGTTCTTGAGCTCTTGTGACCGCATTCACTTGCGTGTGGTCGATCTCCCATTGAATTGCCTCTTCATGAGTGTACTGATTTGCATTGGGTATATTCCCAATTAGTAATCCGGCACAAGGGTTAGGCAATACTGCTGCATTTACTGTGCCTTCGAAATATGGCGATTGTATTGTAATCGTGGCAATCTTATATCTCTCAATTGTGCCACCAAAAGTTCTGCAGGCAACCGTTTCGCCCGTATAATCCTCTGTCTTTATCAACCTTTGATCAACTCCGACAATTGAAGCCCCTGAATCACGAATACAGGTAGTAGGTTCACCATTCACCCATGCCTGGTGAACTTTAAGTTTGCCATTTTGAATATTAACGGCATTGGCTTCATGAATTGTTTCAACACATTCGTCATTAGGAATGTCCGTCGCAGTCTTGTCAGTCTTGTCATCATACTGTTGTATGATAGCTGCATGTGTCTCCTCTAAGTCATCAGAGTCACTACTGAAAAAAACAAAACAATATGCAGTACTTGCTTCCTTCCTTGAATTTCTCATCGGACATGACTTACTAGTATGTCCAAACGCCCGACAAGAAAAACATTTAACACTCCTCTTATAGGAGTCATACTTACTTCTTTTCTTTGCCGTGATGTCTCGTAGATAAGCTGCGTAACCTGGGTGTTGATCACACATTTCCAGATGTCCGTGTGATAATCTGCAATGTTGGCACCGTGTGAGGTGTCCTTTTCTTGGTCTGTCTCCCTCTTTATTGGAGTACTGGTATGGACCACTTCTATTCCTACTATTAAATTTTTTAAACTTACCATTGCTTTTCTGGAATCTGGCGCTTGCTCCTATGACAAGCTCTGGTTGTGCACAATTGGCAAATATGTCACGATGTGCATTGAAAAATGATTCTCCTTTTGATTCCATCTCACTAAGTGATTTACACTTATTTTCAATCAGAAAAACAGACATAGCTTCTGGTACTGCAGACAGAAGTCTGTCTCTTATTATTAGATCTCGAATTTTATCGAAATCAGACCCAATATCAGCTGCCTTAAGCCATTTATCAAAGCATGACGATATTTCAGAAACAAAGTCAAGGAAAGTTTGGTTAGACTTAGGAGTAAGCGTTTTAAACTTCGTACGTAGACCAGATTCATCTAAACTGAAATGTGCAAGAACACGATCTCGCATGTATTTGTAGTTGGTTCGCAAGTTCTCAGGTATTAATTCAATTACCTTTAAAGGTTCCAGCGCGAGATGTCTATGAAATAGAATCGGTATGTCCTGCTCAGGAATCTGTAGAATTTTACCAACACCTCGAAATTAGTAATCCAAGAACTTACCGAATCACCTTGTTGGAAGTTACGAAAGAGACCTTGATACTTCTTGACTGGATCATTATTTTTAGCTTGTATTTTCTCTCGTTATTTCTCCGCTTCACGATCAATTTCTATTGCCTTGACCTTTAAACTCCTCTCAAACTCCTTGTCCTTCCATAGTGTCTCTGTCGGAAGTCTTTCTTTTTCAAAAGCCAGTTGTTTTTCCTTTATTTCTGCCTCTGTGGCTATTTGTTTTGCCTTCATTTCCGTCTCTGCAGCTATTTGCTTGTCATTCATCTCTTTTTTAGCCGCTATCTTCTCACGTTCTAGAGTTAATTCCTTTTCTCTAACCGCCATTTTCTCGCGTTCCAAAGCTAACTCATTTTGCTTAATTGCCATTTCCTTTTCTTTTAACTCTTTCTCAAGAGCTAACCTCTCTTGTCGTTCTTCACGTTCAAGTGCAGCTTGAAGTTGTTTCGCTTCTTTCTCTGCTGCTAACCTTTCTTGTCTTTCTTCTTTCTCGCGTGCTGCTTGAAGTCGTTTCTTTTCCTTTAATTGCATTTGGTATTCGCTGAATTCCTGTTTTGCCCATGTCCTAAGCTCCGCGCCGGTCAATCCAGACTTCTCACCCATGTCCATGAAGTCTTGAAGTGTCGACATGTTGTCCAATTTTAATTATCACTACTCTAGCTGAAATAAGATAGAGGAATGCAAAGGACTCGACGATCTTCGAACGTGTAGAAAATATAGTATACAATATAGACACTTAGAAATGTTGAAGAAAATATTCAAAATATAAACTCAACAACAATGTAAACTCGAACAAAAAGAAATTCAGCAACTTATTGCTATAAAATTATTCTAACTGTTATTTTATGTAAACAACAGAAAATAGTATTAAAAATATATTCAGTATAAAGAATATATAACACTAGACAGTTAACAACGACGCGTGACGTGTGACGTAAACATATATGTCCATTCATAAAAGACAGGAAAAAAAAATTATTATTGACTAGCGATCCTCAATTAAGCAACATATACCACTACTATAACACTACTGTAACGCTACTACGATACCAGAAATCCGTGAGACTGCCACAAATAAGCTTCGTGACAACCTGACAACTGCAAGTATTAAACGCCTTCTTAAGAACGTAAGTGATCTTAACTGTGCTCGAGATGGGCCCTCCAACCGCCCGCTCTGTTAATTTAGAGTTAACTTAATCATCGTTAACTAGTTAGCACCTAATTAAAACACCAATGCAACAACAATTAACAATGAAAATTTTATACTGGCCTTGTTGAATGTTTTTTGGAGTGTTTCGTTAATTAATAGGTGGTCTGTCCATTTCACAAATTACGATGAGTGTAAACTGAGGATTGAAGCAGCGATCGAACGTTGTTCCTGTCTGTAACGATAGTGTAATTACTTTACACTCGACACCTAAAGCTTAGCGCTTGTCACCGATGTCTGGAGTCAACTTGATCGGTGGTGGTGTATAATCGTAGACCTTCAGCTATGCATGCTGTGCCGTCATGTGTAACAGTGTCCAAATGTCCTGGTGTCAGTACAGTAGTGTAAGTTCCGATACAAATACGTCCTGGTGTGAGATAGTGTATGTACAGTCCTGATTTCCCTGATAAGTATGGCGATGGGAAGCGTAGGTAGTTGAGTGATTTGCCGGTGTTGTTGTACTGTCCTCAACAAATGTTCTTGGTGTCCTTAATGACGTTGTATTAAATCGATGAAGAACGTCCGTAATTGACTTGATTACTGCTGTGTTGCAGAGAGCCTGTCACCGACAACGTTACAACGCGTAAAATAATCGTAGACATTGCCAGTGTAAGTGATCGTCACTGTGAGTTAAGTTATGTATTGTCCAGGTCAGGTCCAATAGCGTGGCGTATGCTGTGATGAAGGTGGTGTTGTTTCGTATTATGTGAAAATAATGTCTTCCTGTCTATGTTGAAATCCAAGATGCATCGACGCTGTCAGATAAAGCTCCTCCTGACAACCGATACTTCTCCATGCGTCTAGTACTACTAGTATTCTATCGATGTTGCTACCAAATGTCCAACTCGTGTGTACCGACATAGCAGTGTTCAAGCAAGGCCTACTATCTTCGATACATGTATGAACTATATCGAGTATAGTTTATATCTACTGTTTTCTATAATCTGTCTATAACATCCAGTTTCTTTTCCCACACATAGTTGTAGTAGTTAACGCTGGACATTTTAAAATAACAATGTTATTTAGGCAATTTCTAATTTCAAATAATGTACCGTTCCATACTGCTTGTTCTTCAAAACAGTGCTGCTATGTCCGGTATGTTCAAAATAGTGCAACAATGCGCGTGTAAGTTTCCGATGCGCAAGTGCCTCTGCAAGCAATGAAATCAGTTGTAGCTATTTCTTGATTCTGTACGCAATATGTGTACGTCGGCGCAGATTCCGACACGTACCTGTTGTGTCAACTACTACTGCACAATTATATTAATATATCACTACTAAATCACTTTACCTTGTGTCGACATAAATTATATTATCTTCGCGATCCTGCTGTTTCCCGACATTTTCAACTTTATGACGTGGAGCGTTTGTGCGTTCTTGTTTCCAGTGTTGCACCGTGTTCTAGTGAATCCTGGTGTGCAATTTATACTTTACAATGTGCACTTTTCTTGGCTGGATGCAAATTGACATGCAATCTGGCGGGAATTATGTCGACAATTATCCAATTAATGTCCGGTAAGAGTCCCCACTTTGCCTTGATGTAGATCCAGTAATAACTCAATATGAATCCACCAACAAGGATTTACAACTCGTTAAATTAGAACGTTAACTGTTCTTCCCTGAACTTTGGAAAATATGAAATAAACTCACGCAATCCAGTGAACGTTTCCACATATTTTAATTATGTGTTGTAGAATAATAAGATTCAATTCCTGTAGAACATAAACTGCCCTTGACACAGGGTCGGTGTCTATTTACTATCTACGAATAACCTTCCCTATTCTATCCTGTTCACCTTGAAGCCTAGTTTTCCATTCCACAGTTCAGTCGTTCAGAATTCGCCTAGGTTTTCTGCTCCCAGTCCTTCTATTAATGGCTTCTTCTCAACAAATTCCTCGTCCTGTTGTTTACTTACAGATCCTCGTATCATTGCATCCAGATATTCACTTGACACAGAATTTAGAAAACACAACCACTTGGTAATACAGCTTCACAACGTCTGACTCTTATTTGTCCTATGACGTCTCGTGTCTCCCTTGGTTTTCTTGTGCATCATCCACTTTGGTGCATCCTTCTGCAAAATCCTTTTCTTCTTTTTCTATATCTTCTTTTGGCGTGCTCGTCATATGGCAGGGGTGAACCCGGCTGACAGCTACTGCGCAGTTGAGGTCCAGTGATTAGCGTGACGCACGAAGCGCACGAGGACTAACAGCCAAGGGCTAACTCGAAACCTCGGGTTTAGATCAGACTGCCTAGGACTTCGAGACTGGACGGACATGGAGAGAAAGTGCTGAGTGTATTGATGAATTATCCGATGCTTGATGTGAGCGAGCTTGTATGCTTTGTAGATACTGTGTAGAGACTGAGTGAGTGTTTGTTTCCATGCATTGATGATTATATATTGCATGTATGTATTGATAAATGGCATTGCCGCTAATTGTGAGCGCAGCATTTTGTGAATGCCGTTTAAGAGTGTGATTAAAGTGTTTCAGTTATATGGCCGCGTGTCTGAATCCAATCATTCGTTGTGTATGATTCTTTCACTCCTGTTAGTGAACACGAGCCACTGTGAATAGAAAGCAAGATTCTGACAGAAAGGTAGCATCCACACACCTACTATACACCCCACGTGGACAGGGAAAGGTAGCATCCACACACTTACTATACACCCAGCGTGGACAGGGAAAGGTAGCATCCTTGCACTTAGTATACACCCAGCGTGGACAGGGAAAGGTAGCATCCATACACTATTCACCCCACGTAGACAGGGATAGGTAGCACCCAAACACTTACTTTTCACACCTCGTGGACAGAGACAGCTATCATCCACACACTTACTATACACGCAGCGTGGACAGGAAAAGGTAGCATCCATGCACTTAGTATACACCCCCGCGTGGACAGGGAAAGGTAGCATCCACGCACTTACTATTCACCCCGCCTAGACAGGGGAAGGTAGCATCCACGCACTTACTATTCACCCCGCGTGGACAGTGAAAGGTAGCAACCACACACTTACTATTCACCCCGCGTGGACAGGGAAAGGTAGCAACCACACACTTACTATTCACCCAGCGTGGACAGGGAAATGTAGCTTCCACACACTTGCTATTTACTCAGCGTGAACAAGGAAAGGTAGCATCCACACACTTACTATTCTTTCAGTGTGGACAGGGAAAAGGTAGCATCCACACTTATTATTCACTCAGCGTGGACAGGGAAAAATAGCATCCACACACTTACTATTCACCCCGCCTGGACAGGGAAAGGTAGCATCCACAGACTTACTATTCACCCAGCGTGGACAGGGAAAGGTAGCATCCACACACTTACTATTCACTCAGCGAGGACAGGGAGAAGTAGCATCCACACACTTACTATTCTTTCAGTGTGGCAGGGAAAAGGTAGCATACACACTTACTATTCACTCAGTGTGGACAGGGAAAGGTAGCAACCACACACTTACTATTCACTCAGTGTGGACAGGGATAAGTAGCATCCACACACTTGCTATTCACTTAGCGTGGACAGGGAAAGGTAGCGTCCACACACTTACTGTTCACTCATCGTGGACAGGGGAAAAGTAGCATCCACACACGTGCTATTCACTTAGCTTGGACAGGGAAAGGTAGCTTCCACACACTTTCTATTCACTTAGCGTGGACAGGGAAAGGTAGCGTCAACACACGTACTATTCATTCAACGTGGACAGGGGGAAAGTAGCATCCACACACTTGCTATTCACTTAGCTTGGACAGGGAAAGGAAGCTTCCACACACTTACTATTTACTCAGCGTGGACATGGAAAGGTAGCTTCCACACACTTACTATTCACTCAGTGTGGACAGGGAAAAGTAGCATCCACACACTTACTATTCTTTCAGTGTGGACAGGAAAAGGTAGCATCCACACTTACTATTCACTCAGTGTGGACAGGGATAAGTAGCATCCACACACTTGCTATTCACGTAGCGTGAACAGGGAAAGGTAGCTTCCACACACTTACTATTCACTTAGCTTGGACAGGAAAAGGTAGCTTCCACACACTTTCTATTCACTTAGCGTGGACAGGGAAAGGTAGCTTCCACACACTTACTATTCACTCAGCGTGGACAGGGAAAGGTAGCTTCCACACACTTACTATTCACTCAGCGTGGACAGGGAAAGGTAGCTTCCACACACTTACTATTTACCCAGTGTGGACAGAGAAAAGTAGCATCCAACGCTTCGATATCCGCTGCTGGAGACGGAGCGTTGATGGGCGTGTCCCGAGGGTCGTGACGTCTCTTCTGTTAATCAATAACCTGACTTGACGCTGAACGGTATAGCAGGGACAGCGTAAAGAAAGAAGACAGAAAGAATGTGTGCCCTCTTACATTATCTGCTTCTCCGTGTCTTGTATGATAGCCAGTCAATACCAATTTATGTCCCTTGTCTTGGACCAGAAGCAATTCGCTACGTACTGGTTCCGGTCCCTTTTAATTTTCGCATTTAAAACTCGTAAGGGATATCGATTATGTCTTGAAACTGTAACCATACAACAGCATACACTGCTAGAACTGCAGGCATCTTTTGTTTTAACGAGTAGATCAATTGTTAATTTCCACTACGGCAAATATCAATGCCAGTTTGCTCGGGGATCTGTTCTATATTTATAAGCAAGAATATTTTTTTAACAAAACGCAATTTCCAAAGTGCAATGAGAATTGCAATATACTGTTGTTGTTACTACTAGTACTGCTACTGCTACTACTACTACTACTACCACCACCACCACCACCACCACCACCACCACCACCACCACCACCACTACTACTACTACTACTACTACTACTACTACTACTACTACTACTACTACTACTATTACTACCACACTACTTCTGCTGCTTCTACTACTACTACAACTATTGCTACAACAACAACAACAACAACTACTACTACTACTACTACTACTACTACTACTACTACTACTACTACTACTACTACTACTACTACTACTTCTGCTGCTAGTTTTGTTGCTGTTGTTAGAACCCCTTCGATTGGAATTCCTTCTCTTATCCGGCTTGAAGAACTAGGAGCTGGTGATGACTTAGTTCTAAAAGAGCTGACAAACTTCATGGCAACTGATCAAGAGTACGACAAAGAGATAAATACACTGATGACGTGGCCACATTTTACAATCGGAACAAGAACACAGACTTCATCCAAGACTGGAAATCATGTGAGATGTCGAAACCTTGCCGTCCACGCTTAACGACAAGGCACATGATGATTATGATGTGTTCAATTCAAGTAAAAAAAGCGGCACACATTCAGGACATGTTCGCGCATTTTTGCAAGACGTCAGCGGTGATTATCTACCAACACGGTCAGACAATGTTGTGATTTGTGCAAGACGTCAGCGGTGATTATCTACCAACACGGTCAGACAATGTTGTGATTTGTGCAATACGTCAGCGGTGATTATCTACCAACACAGTCAGACAATGTTGTGGTTTGTGCAAAACGTCAACGGTGATTATCTACAAACACAGTCAGACACTGCTGCAATTCTTCTGCAGTTATTCACCGTTTGTAATGTGTAGTCCTGGGACAACTTCATGACAGCGGAATTTCTGGGCCATATTCCTTTCCCTGGGATTCTAGTTTGCTCAGGATGCTTAACGCATTGGTGAAGAGAGGAGTTGGATGATGCGCTTATTCGCGCCCCAGCATTCATGTCAACATGCATTGAACAAGCAATACTGGTATAAATAGAAGACAGTGGCCACAATAATAAATATCATTTATTATGCCGACTCATGTAGAATAAGCATGGTTTTCCACAACACTGTGTTTACACATATATCAGTTCAGTTTACTCGCGGTTCCAACATCACAGCAACGGGTCGTCCCCATTATGCTCCGTTCCTGTGCCAGTGAATTTCACATAAAATGTTCCTCACAAGGCCCCATGTGAAGAGTGGAAAAGACAGGTGTCTCGACAAACAACAGCCCGCTCAGGCACACTGTACATAATGCCGCCACCAGAATATCACTACAAAAGTCCTCCTCGAAACATTCATCCTTGATGGAAGTGGCATTCACTTTTCCAAGCACATGTTCACCTACAAAGTCTCGATGTTTCTAGATGTTGGTGTTCCGTTTCTAGATGTTTTCTAGCCAGCCACGCAATTTTATCTCCGAAATGCAGATCACGCAACAAAACAATTTCGGACAGATGTAAAAATACTTTCACTGTGCATAACGCCGTTGCCAGAATGCCAACACAAAAGTCCTCTACGAAACATGCAGTTCATCCTTGATGGAAGCAGCAGTCACTATCCCAGCGAGATGTTAGCCTACAATGTCTTACAGATATGTGTCCGCTGTCACTAACGGAACGCTCGCCTGCCGACCCAGTGGTGACCGATCGGAATCCTCAACGGGACGGATTTTAAAACTTGACCTGTGCACCCAGGTTACCCAGCCTAAACTGAGGGCGTGGAAAGGTCTTGGAAGTAAAGGCAGACGGTGTGATAATGACCAAATTACCTACCGTGATATTGACCACATTACCTGTCGTGATACTGACAACATTACCCACCCAGTGATACTGACCACATTACCCATCGTGATACTGAACACATCACCCACCCAGTGAAACTGACCACATCACCCACCGTGATACTGACCACATCATCTACCCAGTGATACTGACCACATTACCCATCGTGATACTGATCACATCACCCACCCAGTGAAACTGATACAATCACCCACCCATTGATACTGACCACATTACACACCCAGTGATAATGGCCACATCACACACCGTGATACTGACCACATCACCCACCCAGTGATACTGACCACATCACCCAACCAGTGATACTGACCACATCACCCACTGTGATACTGACCACATTATAATCTGTGATGCTGACCACATCACCCACCGTGATACTGACCACATCACCTACCGTGATACTGACCACATTACCCACCGTGATACTGACCACATCACCCACCCAGTGATACTGACCACATTACCAACCGTGATACTGACCACATTACCCACCGTGATACTGACCACATTACCCACCGTGATACTGACCACATCACCCACCGTGATACTGACCACATCACCCACCCTTATACTGACCACATTACCCACCCAGTGATACTGACCACATCACCCACCAAGTGATACTGACCACATCACCCAAACAGTGATACTGACCACATCACCAACCGTGATACTGACGACATCACCCACCCAGTGATACTGACCACATTACACACCGTGATACTGACCACATCACCCACCCAGTGATACTGACCACATTACCCACCGTGATACTGACCACATCACCCACCGTGATACTGACCACATTACCCACAGTGATACTGACCACATTACCTACAGTGATACTGACCACATCACCCAATGTGATACTGACCACATCACCCACCCAGTGATACTGACAACATTTCCCACTGTGATACTGACCACATTACCCACCGTGATACTGATCACATCACCCACCGTGATACTGACAACATCACCCAACCAGTGATACTGATAACATCACCCACCCAGTGATACTGACCATATTACCCACCGTGATACTGACCACATTACCCACGGTGATACTGACAACATCACCTACCGTGATATTGACCACATTACCTGTCGTGATACTGACAACATTACCCACCCAGTGATACTGACCACATTACCCATCGTGATACTGAACACATCACCCACCCAGTGAAACTGACCACATCACCCACCGTGATACTGACCACATCATCTACCCAGTGATACTGACCACATTACCCATCGTGATACTGATCACATCACCCACCCAGTGAAACTGATACAATCACCCACCCATTGATACTGACCACATTACACACCCAGTGATAATGGCCACATCACACACCGTGATACTGACCACATCACCCACCCAGTGATACTGACCACATCACCCAACCAGTGATACTGACCACATCACCCACTGTGATACTGACCACATTATAATCTGTGATGCTGACCACATCACCCACCGTGATACTGACCACATCACCTACCGTGATACTGACCACATTACCCACCGTGATACTTACCACATCACCCACCCAGTGATACTGACCACATTACCAACCGTGATACTGACCACATCACCCACCCAGTGATACTGACCACATTACCCACCGTGATACTGACCACATCACCCACCGTGATACTGACCACATCACCCACCCTTATACTGACCACATTACCCACCCAGTGATACTGACCACATCACCCACCAAGTGATACTGACCACATCACCCAAACAGTGATACTGACCACATCACCAACCGTGATACTGACGACATCACCCACCCAGTGATACTGACCACATCACCCACCGTGATACTGACCACATCACCCACCCAGTGATACTGACCAAATTACACACCGTGATACTGACCACATCACCCACCGTGATACTGACCACATTACCCACAGTGATACTGACCACATTACCTACAGTGATACTGACCACATCACCCAATGTGATACTGACCACATCACCCACCCAGTGATACTGACAACATTTCCCACTGTGATACTGACCACATTACCCACCGTGATACTGATCACATCACCCACCGTGATACTGACAACATCACCCAACCAGTGATACTGATAACATCACCCACCCAGTGATACTGACCATATTACCCACCGTGATACTGACCACATTACCCACGGTGATACTGACAACATCACCTACCGTGATACTGACCACATCACCCACCCAGTGATACTGACCACATTACCCACCGTGATACTGACCACATCACCCACCGTGATACTGACCACATCACCCATCGTGATACTGATCACATCACCCACCGTGATATTGACTACATCACGCACCAAGTGATACTGACCACAACACCCACCGTGATATTGATCACATTACCCACCTTGATAATGACAACATTACAAATCGTGATACTGACCACATCACCCACCGTGATACTGACAACATCACCCACCGTGATACTGACCACATCACCCAAACAGTGATACTGACCACATCACCAACCGTGATACTGACGACATCACCCACCCAGTGATACTGACCACATCACCCACCGTGATACTGACCACATCACCCACCCATTGATACTGACCACATTACACACCGTGATACTGACCACATCACCCACCGTGATACTGACCACATTACCCACCGTGATACTGACCACATTACCTACAGTGATACTGATCACATCACCCAATGTGATACTGACCACATCACCCACCCAGTGATACTGACCACATCACCTACCGTGATACTAATGACATCACCCACCCAGTGATACTGACAACATTTCCCACTGTGATACTGACCACATTACCCACCGTGATACTGATCACATCACCCACCGTGATACTGACCACATCACCCAACCAGTGATACTGATAACATCACCCACCCAGTGATACTGACCATATTACCCACCGTGATACTGACCACATTACCCACGGTGATACTGACAACATCACCTACCGTGATACTGACCACATCACCCACCCAGTGATACTGACCACATTACCCACCGTGATACTGACCACATCACCCACCGTGACACTGACCACATCACCCATCGTGATACTGATCACATCACCCACCGTGATATTGACTACATCACGCACCCAGTGATACTGACCACAACACCCACCGTGATATTGATCACATTACCCACCTTGATACTGACAACATTACCCATCGTGATACTGACCACATCACCCACCGTGATACTGACAACATCACCCACCGTGATACTGACCACATCACCCACCCAGTGATACTGACCACATTACCCACCGTGATACTGACTACATCACCCACCCAGTGATACTGACCACATCACCTACCGTAATACTGACCACATCACCTACCGTGATACTGACCACATCACCCACCCAGTGATACTGACCACATTACCCACCGTGATACTGACCACATCACCCACCGTGATACTGACCACATTAACCATCGTGATACTGACCACATTATCCATAGTGATACTGACCACATCACACACCGTGATACTGACCATATCACACACCGTGATACTGATCACATTACCCACCTTGATACTTACCACATTACCTACCGTGATACTGACCGCATCACCAACCGTGATACTTACCACATCTCCCCCCGTGATACTGACCACATTACCCACCCATTGATACTGACCACATTACCCACCGTGATACTGACCACATCACCCACCCAGTGATACTGACCACATCAACCACCGTGATACTCACCACATCATCCACAGTGATACTGACCACATCACCCACCGTGATACTGACCACATCACCCACCCAGTGATACTGACCACATCACCCACCTTGATATTGACCACATCACCCACCCAGTGATACTGAACACATTACACACCGTGATACTGACCACATCACCCACCGTGATACTGACCACATTACCCACCGTGATACTGGTCACATCACCTACTGTGATACTGATCACATCACCTACCCAGTGATACTGACCACATCACCCAGCGAGTGATACTGACCACATCACCCACCGTGATACTGACCACATTACCCACCGTGATACTGACCACATCACCCACCCAGTGATACTGACCACATCACCTACCCAGTGATACTGACCACATCACTCAGCGAGTGATACTGACCACATCACCTACCCGGTGATACTGACAACATCACACACCCAGTGATACTGACCACATCACCCACCGTGATACTGACCACATTACCCACCGTGATACTGACCACATTACCCACCGTGATACTGGTCACATCACCTACTGTGATACTGATCACATCACCTACCCAGTGATACTGACCACATCACCCAGCGAGTGATACTGACCACATCACCTACCCGGTGATACTGACAACATCACACACCCAGTGATACTGACCACATCACCCACCGTGATACTGACCACATTACCCACCGTGATACTGACCACATCACCCACACAGTGATACCGACTACATCACCCACCCAGTGATACTGACCTCATCACCCACACAGTGATACTGGCCACATTACCCACCGTGATACTGACCACATCACCCACCCAGTGATACTGACCACATCACCTACCCAGTGATACTGACCACATTACCCACACAGTGATACTGACCACATTACCCACCCAGTGATACTGACCACATCTCCCACCCAGTGATACTGACCACATTACCCACCGTGATACTGACCACATCACCCACACAGTGATACTACCACATAACCCACCCAGTGATACTGACCACATCACCCACCGTGATACTGACCACATTACTCACCGTGATACTGACCACACCCCCCACACAGTGATACTGACCTTATTACACACCCAGTGATACTGGCCACATCACACACCCAGTGATATTGACCACATCACACACCCAGTGATATAGGCAGGTGTATATACTCGTATACACCAACAGTAATGACAAACCAATATATAATAAAAATAAAATATATCTTGGAAAACGATACCAAATCAGACTTTAAACAAGCTGACTAAATTATAGTCTGTTGTAATAAAAATGATTTAATGATCAGCTGCTAACAGCAACTATTTAATGCGAGGGGTAGGCCTGTTTATTATTTACAAGCTTATTAAATTGTGTTAGTTAGTTAGTTAGTCGACAGATCATCCTCGTTGCACATCGAACCATTCAGTCCATAAGTGCTCGGATCCCCTTCTCAGCAAATCCCGCAGCGTGTAGCGGCTAACGACACCAGTTCTGTGTTGGTTTATCAGTCTTCTTTGGCTTCCTGCGTAGTGTTCTTGTTTGACTGACCACCACTCTTTTAATTTGCTGTTCTCGCAGTCTGGCCATGGTTGTAGATTCACAGTCATCACTTGGTTCTCGCAAGTCTTACTTCTCGTAGAGCATTCAGAATGTCAGCCTGGTCCATGGCGCGTCCGCCCTCCACAGTAGCCTTACCTGCGAGCTTGTCAGCCGGCTCATTCCCTTGTACTCCCGCATGCCCTGGCACGAAGATGAAACTAATCTTTGCCAGCCGAGACCGCTCCAGAGACAGCAACCATTCTCTTCGGATCCCCCCCCCCCATCTCTATCCTCTGGAGCATGTTCATTGAGTCGCTAAGGAAACATGCCCTAGTGAATGTCTATGTCTCGAGCCATGTTATTGCTTCACTTACTGCCATGACTTCCATAGTCAGGCTACTTGTGGTCTCAGCAAAAGCACCAGAGTTCTCCTTCACAATTCTCCCTCCAGCATGAGCCGTAAAGGCTTCTCACATGTCGGACGACCGACCCATCTGTGTAAATGACAACATCACCGTCTAGCGAATTCTCGAAAATCAACGCTTGTACTTCAGCCTCCACAGCTGCCGGTTTTCTTGTCTGCATTTTCTGTCTAGTTGGATGCAAACTGAAAAGGATGTGCAGAAATCTGCTGGTACTTGTACCCACTCCTCGCCAGGTTCTAAGTCCTCAAGTGAACACACCTGTTGAAGAATGTCTTCGGCTTGACCCATCCACGACCGTCCTCTTTTTAACCTGCTGCCCTTCACCTTCATAATTTCACTATGCAGTGGATGTTGTGTGTTTGCGTTAACTCTGAGGTAGGCGCGAGCTCTGCAGACTTGTATTCTGTCTTCAATGGTTGGAAAATCAAGAAGGTAACGCATCGCCTTGCATGCTGTATCTCTTGTACATCCAAGGATAATGCGCATAGCTTCATTCTGTATCCTTTCCATCCTTTCTATCTGCTTACGGCTGAGAGTCAGGATTGCCATCGTATAATCAAAAACAGACATAACCAGCC
Source organism: Cepaea nemoralis (assembly GCA_014155875.1). Taxonomy (NCBI): domain Eukaryota; kingdom Metazoa; phylum Mollusca; class Gastropoda; order Stylommatophora; family Helicidae; genus Cepaea; species Cepaea nemoralis. The sequence goes on along the minus strand of JACEFZ010002440.1, from coordinate 21,062 downwards.
CATCTTATAGAAGACATAGATGGCGCTGCTCACAGTTTTCTGCCGCCATCACCCGCATCGCAGCCAACCCCCGCTTGGCCTTTGTTATCACCTGGTCTATGTGCTCATTATAAGCAAGGCTCCGATCAAACCGTATCCCCAGGTAATTCATTGCCTGCGTTCTTTCCACCGTCTCTGAACACAGATTTACAGTTGGTGTTGGAGTGTTGACAATATGATTATTCAACGAGAACCAAGTCACTGTTGCCTTTGTTGGGTTGACCGTTGCCCCAGCCTCAACACACCAAGTACTTATGCGATTGAGTTCGGTTTGTAGTTCCACAGCAACCTGATCTCTATCCTTACACTGGCGATACACTAAAACATCGTCGGCATATGACAACGTCCTGCCAGGTCTAGTGATTTGCTCACTGGTGATTCTCACAGTGTTGGCGTTGAACAGTACCGAAGATAATGGTGATCCCTGTGGTAGGCCAGGATATTTGTAGACAGCGCTACCTGCAAAGGAGAGCAAATTTCCATACTGTTTCTGTATTTTGTCTTAATAATGCTCATTGACGAAAAAGAAATACTCTTCTTTCAAGTTGTCTTTGTATCAGTATCTCACATTCACCATCAGAATCGCTAAGTTGGCAACGTCCGTGCTTTCGTCCTGCTGTAATGAAAAGTACTGTGCAGATGTATCTAACACGTTCACTCGCTCAGGCGATGGCAAAACGCATTGTAATCGTACGACAATCCCGTATGTTCTGCATCTGATGACAATCAGTAAATTATAATGTGCATATTTCTCACATTTCGTCACACAGGAAACAAAAGAAACGCACTTTGTCAACAAAACAAATGTCGTCTACCGGGCCGGCTTTTAGTATCGGTCTCAGCTGGTTGGAGCTCAAGCCAACGAACACAAGCAAGCAAGCAAGCAAGCTGGTTACTATTTTTAACTTTCCCATTGAACCAATGATTCGCTTCTCCTTAAAAATAAATACTCCTTGGGCTATACGGCTGCATGCTCAGTTTATTTTAAAATTAAATCACCATGAAAACGGTGCGGATATCATGTTTTGAGAAAAGGGCAATCTTGTTTTTAAAAAGGTCTAAACAATCCTCAAAGGAGAAAATATTTAACTTTTTTCTTACTTTCTTCAACTCACGTTGCGGACCGGCAAAGAAGGAACCGCACCAGTCCGCGGACCACCACTTTGGGAAGCACTGTCTTACATGACCGAACAATTTAACTCACCGTTTGTTCATCGCTTATGTTATCCACTTGACTACTGTTTCATCCTTTCTGATCTTGTCTCTACTTTTCAGTTTATTTATATTATTCTTTATGAGTATTTAATCCTCTGCTACAATTAATCTTAAACACTGCATTTCTTTATTTCTTGTTTCAAATATGCCAATTCTCTTTCTACAGGAGTTTAGTTTAGTTGAGTCGACGGATCAACTTCACGGCACATGGGTGTAAAACCCATAAGTGCTCCGTTAAACTCCTAACTCAAACCTGAGTACGGAAAATCTCAGCTCAATGCACGAACTCCGTAGCACTGGCGAGGATCCTGAAATACTTTGGGTAAATTTTGTTAACTGAAGTTGTGATGATGACATCCTCTTGATAGCAACAAATTAAGAGGTGCTACAGGAAATGATGGATTCAGTGATTGTAGAAAGTGAACAAATGGGACTTGGTTTGAATAATAAACAGACCAAAGTTATGGTGACTTCAAAGAAACAGAATACGTAATGTTGAAGTAAGTGATATTACTTTTGGGAAAGAGCAGAAATTAAAATATCTAGGCACAGATAAAGAATAGAATAGCATAAACAATAACTTAATTCTATCAAATGAAAAACATTTTATACAATAAGTCCTTGTCATTGGAAGTTAGAAAAATAATTCTTGCATGTAACATTAACCAGTTGTAACATTCGACTGTAAATCATGGACAATTAGTAAAGAAATAAAATACGTCTATGGAAGCTTTGGAGATGTGGATTTATAGAAGAATGTTGACAATTAATTGGACAGCCAAAGTGAGCAATCTGGACATATTGAGGAAAGCTTAGTCACAAAGACAACTTATCACCATCATAAGAAAGAGGCTCGTGTCAGGTCTTAGTCAGATATGACTGAGCTACCGTATAACAGTAGACGGTACTACCTGGTTTCTGTTAGCGCCGAACGTTGGGCGGCGCTTACCAACCCGACACCCCACATTGTGCCAACGGCTCTCGGGCGGAAGAGCGCAATTGGGAGGGTACAAGCCTTACCCTGGTGCGAGGAAATGCAAAGCTAAAGACAAAATTGTCATGGCAGGGCAGACCAGGCCCTAAGCCTTGGGTTGGCGACTGGTCTAGGATCGAAGCTCTGACAGGCGGACAGTTTGAGCATTGCTTTGCTGATCTGGCAGCTTCTGCAGCTTGTCTTGTTCCAGATGTAGGGGTGTTACCTTTCCTCTGGAGTGAACTAGGCAGGCCGAGAGAGGGATCATGCTGCATGGGCAACACATGATCTCTATATTTTAGCCCAGGCTTTGTGCTATGGAGATGCATGATGGTGGAAATGACCACGTGTTCACATGCACCCACTGTGAACGGACATTTACAGCGCAAATTGGCCTTATCAGTCACACTCGCTACCGCCATAGTTAAAAGTTATTATGCCTTTTTAAAGCACAAACTATCGTCTGTCAAGACGGCAAGGTGCCAACGAAGAAAGAGGCAGTCAACATTTTTTTTTTTTGGTGGCCACATCATAAGAAGACAAAAACTGGAACATACAGTGACAACTAGACAAATTTGTGGAAAGAGCGACAGAGGAAGACAGCGAGAGAAAATTCTTGACAGTCTTGTGTCATGGCACGGAATTGAGTCAGCACACGAACTTGACACATCCTATTGGAAATCGCTAGACGTGGAGAAGCATGATCATCCACGCCTGTCGACAAGGCACTGGAGGGTGTTGAATATCTTTTACTAGTGATTACATCGACATCAAAAAGTACTCTATTAGTATTATAAACTGAAATATGTGTGGGTCTGTCTATTGGGAACATATGCGAAAGAAGTGTTGTAGAGTTGACAAGCAGTTTGCACCAGGCAATCCAGCATATTCTGCTCACGGATACGACTGCCGGATTAGCAGATGGACATATTCAGTAACTAGGCATACATCAACATGTAGTATCTGTTGTTGACTTCCCGTCCCAGGCGCCATTTCTGGAACTGTTTATGTTGAGTAGCTGCTACGTTCAAATTATGCTTTGTTTCAGTTTGAAGGAGTTTAAATTGGAACTCAATGAGTAGAAGGAGTTATCGTAACATTGCGTACAGAGTGGGTTAATACAACAACTGGATGATGCGGCAGACAGTTAAGAAGAGTATATCATGTCAAAAGGGTAAATGTTGTCTCATATATGACACAGCCGATGGGTGTGACGTGTTTGGCTTTCTCATATTCTAGGAAACGTTGTATGACCTGGAATGACCGGTTTTCTTCCTCGCCGCCTGTCCTTCTCATCTTCCATAACATTATGAAACTTGTCTTGTACCCACTCTGATGAGGAAGTACTAGTAGGAAAAGATTAATCTTACCTCTGATGGGGATCGAATCCAGACCACTGCATTGAGACGCAAGTACCCTAACTACTGTGCCATAGCGACTCCATAAAATAGGTAAGGAGTAACCAATAATCACACTATGATCTGTTTGCTACAGCTTGAGCCCAAACCTTCCAAAAAGTATGACTGTTTTACTACAAAATGAGCTGAATTCCCCCAAGAAGTATGACTGTTTTGTTACAAAATGAGCTGAAGCCCCAAGAAGTATGACTATTTTACTACAAAATGAGCTGAATCCCCCAAGAAGTATGACTGTTTTGTTACAAAATGAGCTGAAGCCCCAAGAAGTATGACTGTTTTACTACAAAATGAGCTGAATTCCCCCAAGAAGTATGACTGTTTTGTTACAAAATGAGCTGAAGCCCCAAGAAGTATGACTGTTTTACTACTAAATGAGCTGAATCCCCCCAAGAAGTATGACTATGTACTATAGGATGAGTTCAACTCCTTGTAAGAAGTATGACTGTTTGCTATAGGATGAGCTCAGCCCCTTGCAAGAACTATGATTATCGGCCATATGATGAGTTCATCCCTTTGATAGACCTATGATTGTCTGCTATATGTTGAGTTCATCCCCTTGCTAGACCTTTGATTGTCTGCTATATGATGAGTTCATCCCCTTGCTAGACCTATGATTGTCTGCTATATGATGAGTTCATCCCTTTACAAGAACGATGATTATCTGCTATAGGATGAGTTCATCCCCTTGCTAGACCTTTGATTGTCTGCTATAGGATGAGTTCATCCCTTTGCAAGAACGATGATTATCTACTATAGGATGAGTTCATCCCCTTGCTAGACCTATGATTGTCTGCTATAGGATGAGTTCATCCCTTTTCAAGAACGATGATTGTCTGCTATGTGATGAGTTCATCCCCTTGCTAGACCTATGATTGTCTGCTATAGGATGAGTTCATCCCCTTGCTAGACCTATGATTGTCTGCTATAGGATGAGTTCATCCCCTTGCTAGACCTTTGATTGCCTGCTATATGATGAGTTCATCCCTTTGCAAGAACGACGATTGTCTGCTATGTGATGAGTTCATCCCCTTGCTAGACCTATGATTGTCTGCTATATGATGAGTTCATCCCCTTGCTAGACCTTTGATTGTCTACTATAGGATGAGTTCATCCCTTTGCAAGATCGATGATTGTCTGCTGTAGGATGAGTTCATCCCCTTGCTAGACCTATGATTGTCTCCTATAGGATGAGTTCATCCCCTGGCTAGAACTATGATTATCTGTTATAGAATGAGTTCATCCCTTTGCAAGAACGATGATTGTCTGCTATAGGATGAGTTCATCCCCTTGCTAGACCTATGATTGTCTGCTATAGGATGAGTTCATCCCCTGGCTAGAACTATGATTATCTGCTATAGGATGAGTTCATCCCTTTGCTAGACCTATGATTGTCTGCTATAGGATGAGTTCATCCCCTGGCTAGAACTAAGATTGTCTGCCATATGATGAGTTCATCCCCTGGCTAGAACTATGATTGTGTGCTATATGATGAGTTCATTCCCTTGCTAGAACTATGATTGTCTGCTATAGGATGAGTTCATCCCCTTGCTAGACCCATGATTGTCTGCTATAGGATGAGTTCATCCCCTTGCTAGAACTATGATTGTCTGCTATAGGATGAGTTCATCCCCTTGCTAGACCTATGATTGTCTGCTATATGATGAGTTCATCCCCTGGCTAGAACTACGATTGTCTGCCATATGATGAGTTCATCCCCTGGCTAGAACTATGATTATCTGCTATAGGATGAGTTCATCCCTTTGCAAGAACTATGATTGTGTGCTACATGATGAGTTCATTCCCTTGCTAGAACTATGATTGTCTGCTATAGGATGAGTTCATCCCCTGGCTAGACCTATGATTGTCTGCTATATGATGAGTTCATCCCCTGGCTAGAACTATGATTGTCTGCTATATGATGAGTTCATCCCCTTGCTAGAACTATGATTGTCTGCCATATGATGAGTTCATCCCCTGGCTAGAACTATGATTGTCTGCTATATGATGAGTTCATTCCCTTGCTAGAACTATGATTGTCTGCTATAGGATGAGTTCATCCCCTGGCTAGAACTACGATTGTCTGCCATATGATGAGTTCATCCCCTGCCTAGAACTATGATTGTCTGCTATATGATGAGCTGCACCCCTTGCTAGAACTATGATTGTCTGCTATATGATTTACCGTGGTAGACAAGTGACATTACTGTGCCAACATGTGTATATTTCAGCTTGAAGGATTTATCTAGTTATTTTACTTTATGTTTCGTAATGCTGCAGTATAGCCTGACGAGATGCAGCGAAAAATGCCAGGCAATGAATCGTGCAATCAATTGTTTTGTGTCTTCGTTATTCAAATTCACTACGGGAAAACATTGTTTAGATTTTCTGGAAGTGCCATTTGTCGATTTGTAGCATGCCTTGTTTAAAATGTATTGTGTACCACTGCGTGCTGTTTGAGACATTGTTCTCATAATACTACTACTGCCTTATACGCAAAGTCACGAATTTTCCAAAAACACTATACCATGGCAACATTTTAAAAAATACATTGTAAAATAAAACAATAACTATAAGGTTTTTTATTAAGGACTGTAACTTCACAAATTAATGATTGCTAAAGAGGTACGTCTTCTGGACTTTTCAATTGGTGACATTTTGTTGGGATTTGTTTTATCTTGCAAATTCTTTTTACCGTTGCGGATTTCAGTTCTGTTTTCTTACAGCTCTTTTCTTCGGTCGGTGTCACCGTGGGTTTCTTGTACCCTTATACAAACAGCAAGATTATATAGCCCAAATAAAAACGCACAGGCTTCAACCATTGTCCACAGAACATTTCCCCAACATTTTTATGGTCGTTCCATGAACATGTGATACCACCATATAACAGCTTAGTCATCGCCAAGAAGACGCTGTTGTTACCATCATATAACTGCTTAGTCATCGGCTCGAAGACGCAATTTTTCATTTTAAACTGATACGTTTCTCTTATCTTGCTTTCCCGCCGCCGATAAAATGGACCTAGGAGTGGGCACTAGAGGAATTAACAATCATTCAGTACATGATTGTTGGGAATATCGTCCTATCGTCTGTGGGAGAATCGAATCCGCTCTTGGAGACAGCAGGCGATAACTGGAGCTGGAAATATTCAAGAGATGTGTAAACAATAGCCGGGCTGTGGAATCGATCAGCGCCAATCATCAATAACACTGACATCTTGGGCCATTGAATTTAAACCGCCAGGGGCGTTATCTGCAGGGGGGTGTTGATTTCGTCTGGAGTGAAGCTGCTGTTGGAGAGAAGGTGGGATGGCAAGTAGCATGCACAATAACACCTGAATACATATCCATTGTGTACATTGAGGATTGTATTAGTTCATCAACACTGACACAAACAAACAAACAAACAAACAAACAAATAACAATTGATTTATACGAGACACGGCTGAAATAAAATGTTATACTTGGTTCTGCTGTTGTTTTTATTTAGTGATCACGACGAATTGTTTTATATATATATTGTTTAAACCCCACAATTTATAATTGTGTGTATATAGTGTTTGTTGTTTTCTATATGGTAAATATCCGGCGTTTTCTTTACGGCGTTTCTAATATCACAAAACGCTTACATATCACTGCATTATTTTGGGGAGGAAAAAACTCAAATTGTCTGCAACGGAGGGAAAATGTTGTTATGCTACATGGAAAATATAGTTGCGCTTAGCAAGATCAAAATGTTAGATGCAACGGAAACGTATGGCAAACAGATACATTAACAGTTAATTCCGTAAGGAGCATTATGTAAATAGACACAGGCTGATGAATGTGACACTAAGATAAAACTAGACAAGCTCAAGCAGAGATTGGAAGCTAGTGTAGTCTGTACAGTTATCGTGTGTGCTAGACTTGAGAGAGAATATAGTCCTGTCAAACTGTCATGTCTTCTCGGTACACATTCTAAACAACGTGTCTACGCCGGTGTGATCTGTGTAAGCACAAGTAAAGGATCCTGTTACTCGCACTGAGCCGCATTGGGTATATGGTGCTGACCCATATTTGTATACACACATCGGCACTCGCCGGGTGATCTGATCGGTATCGCGCCGGTCTCCTTTACTTAACAAGTCTTTTTCTGGTACACGTTTTTGGCTGGGCCAATCTGGGAGCCCTGGTCAATTATAAACATTCGAACCCCCACCGCTACGGATCAAATCAATAACCCCTGGCCGGTAGGCGATCATCTAACCACTAAGCGTCCCCCAGATTGCGTGTGCTGGGTCTAACATAACCCCTGGCCAGCAGGCGAACATCTAACCACTAAGCGTTCCCCAGATTGCGTGTGCTGGGCCTAACATAACCCCAAGCCGGTAGGCGAACATCTAACCACTAAGGTCTCCCAGGTTGCGTGTGCTGGGTCTAACATAACCCCTGGCCAGCAGGCGAACGTCTAATCAGTAAGGTCTCCCAGATTGTGTGTGCTGGGTCTAACATAACCCCGGGCCGGCAGGCGAACATCTAACCACTAAGGTCTCCCAGATTGTGTGTGCTGGGTCTAACATAACCCCTGGCCAGCAGGCGAACGTCTAACCACTAAGGTCTCCCAGATTGTGTGTGCTGGGTCTAACATAACCCCGGGCCGGCAGGCGAACATCTAACCACTAAGCGTCTCCCAGGTTGCGTGTGCTGGGTCTAACATAACCCCTGGCCAGCAGGCGAACGTCTAACCACTAAGCGTCCCCCAGATTGCGTGTGCTGGGTCTAACATAACCCCTGGCCAGCAGGCGAACGTCTAACCACTAAGGTCTCCCAGATTGCGTGTGCTGGGTCTAACATAACCCTTGGCCGATAGGCCAACATCTAGCCACTAAGTGTCTCCCATATTGTGTGTGCTGGGTCTAACATAACCCCTGGCCGGCAGGCGAACGTCTAACCATTAAGGTCTCCCAGATTGTGTGTGCTGGGTCTAACATAACCCCGGGCCGGCAGGCGAACATCTAACCACTAAGCGTCTCCCAGATTGTGTGTGCTGGGTCTAACATAACCCCGGGCCGGCAGGCGAACATCTAACCACTAAGCGTCTACCGGTGGGGAATTCCCTAGGGGGAAATTTTAAGGTTTCCGGGGGGGGGGGGGGGGGGGGGGGGGAGAAAGAGAAATTAAGATTATTTCAAGATCGCGTTAATACAAGAACCGATTACTTGATATTGTTTTTCCCTTCATACTTTCCGGTTCTGTATATCTCACAATTCTGAAATTCATTTTATAACGTAAGTAGACCCACAAATCACGTTTTATGTAGACGTCTACACTTGTTTTAGTATGTGCTATTAAATTTAGCTTCCATTATTACATATACTGTGTAAAAGGGGGGGGGGGGGATTTTTAGGGAGGAAATACGAAAGGGGGGAATGGTATTCTGAAAATATGGTGAAGGGGGGCACGGGCCAAAAAAGGTTGAGAACCACTGCACTAGAAGATATAATAACACTCGGAAATTTCACCGTAAAAGACAGGAGATACTGGAAGGTGTAGTTTGTGATTATAGATTAGGAATATGAAACAAAAGAAGATAAAACATGATAGAATAAATGATAAGTTGACTTGAAGCATTCGATTAAAACAGCATGGTATAGACTTCTTCTTCTTCTTCAGCGTTCCGAGCCACTGAGGTTCTTTGCTGCAGATACAATCCGTCTCCATTCGTCTCTCTGGTTGACCTTCTCTTGCCAGTCGTTGATTCCAAGTGCTTGTAGGTCTGTATATATATTATCTCTATGCATGAAATTGCACTGCAAAGAAAACATTAGATCAACTTGATTATATTCTGATTAATAAATGATGTATAAATGTATTGCCGGACTCTGTGGCGATGGCGTAGCGGACGCGATTCGTAATGCCGCTTTTGATTTGGCAGCAAATCGTGTTGCGATGGTTTTAATTGTTGGTGTGGGAGCCGGTCGTTCAGAAAGCAATAGCAAACTACTGAACGTAAAACTTGCCAAGACATCAACAACGGCGTAAAATGCTGGTGTTGACTGCAACGTCCTGTAAAGAATATGCAACTTTAAAATAAATAAATAAATAAATGCATTGATAAATGTAAAGACAATGGCTGGCACTGACTGTAATAGTGATCACATCCCACTATATGATCAAATAAATGTAAGATTGAAAATAAAATTTAAAATAAAAACAGAGATCAAGAACATCAGATCTAACAAAGATAATCTAAGGTTTAAAGAAAAACAAAACAAACTAAGAATGTTACAGAGTGATTGTGAGAAACGGATACAATGCAATACATCAAATACAAAGCACGTAAGAACAATGCAAAATTATGAAAAACTCCATTCATCAAATGACAAAATAAATACAGAAATGAGAGATAAAGGCATACAAAAGTTAAAGTTATAGTTTTTTTTTTTTTTTTTTTTGCCTCAATATAAAATTCAATATCTCAGTAATCAACTGACGGAAAATGATGAGATTTAGTATATAACCTTATCATTATGTCCACCCAACAAAAAAAATTTTGTTCTGGAGATTGTACAGCAGATTTCAATGTTTGTTTATATGCGGTATATAATTTACAGCTTGGGGATTCAGTCCATCATTTTAAAAGTATTACAGATTCAGCAAGACACACACCCGCTCTTTTTGAATTTGTCTCGCGGTTTTCGTTTTGGCACAAACAGCGCGACGTTAAATGGGTGTGTTCAGAGGTGTCTGAAATGGGGGTTCTTTCATGAAACGTGATTATATAAATAAACTAGCTGACTCGGCCCGGCTTCCCCAGCTTCTGGCGGGGATCTATCTATCTATCTATCTATCTATCTATCTATCTATCTATCTATCTATCTATCTATCTATCTATCTATCTATCTATCTATCTATCTATCTATCTATCTATCTATCTATCTATCTATCTATCTATCTATCCATCTATCTATCTATCTATCTATCTATCTATCTACCTACCTACTTACCTACACATACCCACACACCCACCCACCCAAACCCACCTACCTACCTACCTACCTTTCTGTCTGTCTGTCTGTCTGTCTGTCTGTCTGTCAACCAGTCCGCGCTATTAAATATTGATAAAAGTTACTGGAAAAAAATGTGGGGACCATATGTTGAAAGAGGAAGAGGACTAATGGAGAAAGGATGGATTGAATTTTATGCGACCGAGAGCAATCATCAACCTACTAGAATCGTCCGACACAGATTAAGGTCTGAGCAGATCGCAGACCTTAATCTACGTACACACTTACTGGGATATTTTGCTCCAACTATTCAGACGAATTGCAGGCCCTAAACATTACATCATCAGCATAATGTCAATGGCAACAGTTTGTATTCCACAGTGATGAATTTTCAATTCCGCAAGCCCTCAGCGGTGACAAACAACTATATTGAAACACACACACACACACACACACACACACACACACACACACACACTAAACGCATTGAATACCAACAGAAGAGTAATATTGCGGTGGAAACTGACATATTGTGGCATAACAAGAAACGTGAGAGCACACACGTTGTCAAATTAGGGGACAACACACGTGCATACGAATCAATCTATAAACTTCAATGAAAAGAGGACCAACATCTTGGTCGTTAAGAAGAATACCCACTACAGAGACACTGACAACTATTTTCATAGTGCAAAACAAGTAATCATGTTCCGTCTCTGAACGGTAAACAGCAGAGTAGACAGTCTTTCACGAAGACTCACGCGGGTCATGTCACCCATGTGTACGTGTGAACAAACTACACAGACAGCTGAACAGATCCTTAAAAATGGAAACATGATGACTAAATTGCGGTATCATTTCTGGTCACTCCATACGCACATTAACGCACAGCTATTTGCAAGCTTTCACGAACTCAATATAAATATCTAACATGAATACTTGTGTACACTTTATTAACCAGCAGCTGAAGAAACAAGAAGGAAATGAAAAATAAGGTAAGAAATATATTCCTTCTACTTTCCTGTTAATTTACAAATTATTTACCCCGTGCCTCTGTACATTCTCTGTCTTTACTAATATTACACATTGCACCCCTCTCGGGATTCTCCGTGGTGAAGTGGTCAAGCCGTCTGACTCGGGCTCCGACCGTTGTATGTTCGATTCCGGGCCGCGTCCTTCATTTCACGAGTGCATTTTTCAGAGACTCCCGAGGGTCGTCGCTGGAGCTACGGAGTTCGTGCTTTGTGCGACGCTTTCCGCGCTGCGGAAAGAAACTGAGCCAATATGGGATAAAAACCCGGTGCAATGCAGCCGACCCTGTCGATTTAAGCTACTTCTTTCATTGCACCCACTCCCATACGAATCCGGATACGCCTTTGTGTGTCATCTGAATTGGCGGGTCTCCCATTACTGTAAACATAAATTTGTTAGCGAGAAATCACTAGTTGTTCAGCAAAACATCAAAGGAATGTCGCCGCTTTCGATGATTTAAGTTGTTTTTGGACCTATCAAAGACATATTCCTTGGGTGGGGGTAAATATAAGACGGCTGGAAAAATTTCATAACGATGCAACAGACAGTTTTCAAAATAATCGATCGTGAATGAAGGCATTCTTTGTGGAACATACTATAGCTGCATATCCTTTTCACGACGTCACAATCAACCCCATCATTATTTTGGCTGTTTGTGATTTCTTGGCAAACTTACGTTCAGTAATTTGCCATTTCATTCTGAACGACCGGCACTCATCCCTATTCATAAAAATCAACGCAAGGCGGTCTGCTTCCAAATCGCCCGCAGCTGTGTGCAGGATTACGAACTGGATCCGTAACGAACTGAATGCGTAACACCTTCACCACGGCGCCGGCAAATACATAAAAGCGTAGGAAAATTGGTTAAACAAACAGTACTATAAAATTGAATGAAATTCTATTAAAGATAAAGAAAATTGGTTAAACAAGCAGTGCAATAAAAGTGAATGAATTCTATTAAAGATACAGAAAATTGGTTATACAAGCAGTGCTATAAAATTGAATGAAATTCTGTTAAAGATACAGAAAATTTGTTAAACAAGCAGTGCAATAAAAGTGAATGGAATTCTATTAAAGATAAAAAAAATTGGTTAAACAAGCAGTGCAATAAAAGTGAATGGAATTCTATTAAAGATACAGAAAATTGGTTATACAAGCAGTGCTATAAAATTGAATGAAATTCTATTAAAGATACAGAAAATACACCCTGACAAATAAGTGATTTCACAAAGTGTGGAATAAGTAGAGACTTAGGTAATAAATAAATAAATGTTTGCATATCCTTTATAGGACATCGCTGTCAACATCAGCATCTTTCAGCTGATTGTTGATTTCATGGCAAGATTACGCTCAGTAGTTTAGAGCCTTAGGTATAGACCATGTGAAATGATGCTGGATGGTCCAAGACAGTGCCATGGAGGAATATCATCTATACAATTTATTTAGAACACATAGGACCGAGATGCCGGTCTCCCTGGCCTAGGGTTTAACGTCCTTCTCCATAATCCCGTATATTCTCGTGAGTAACGTAACCTGCGCGAGAATCGGTAGCGATTCTAGCCGCGTTGGTAACTTATGGGGTTTGTGAGCCGGTCGCTAAGAAAGCAGTGGCAAACTACTGAGCGATATTGACAATGAATCATCGAAAACCTTTCAAAATAGTGAGGACCAGACAGGCCTACAACGACCCAAGTGATATATTACCGACCTTAGCAAGATTTTATGTTTCTCATAAAGCTGTCTTCTGCAATAAAGTTCGCATTCGACGTCGATCAAGACAGTACTAGTTGTCTTTTATCTGACTTTCTCCGGTCACAAACGGATGCTGAGGTCTCTAAACAATTAATTCCACATTTGCGGCCTGAAATAGTTCCTTGTCTGCGGTGTTTACTTGACTAATTTTAGATAACCATCAGCATCACCACCTGGACTTGAAAACCTCGATTGCAGCTCAGATAAGAACCGTGTCTGAACTCATTTGTCGGGAAGCCCGGACACTGTAAACACTGCCATGACACAGCACAGAGCCGGTGACTATTATTTCTACAGGAAGAAAATAACACCAGCAAGATGCAATTATTTGCATCGTTACCATTGCCATCGATCGTTCAGTAGGAACTGCAGACAAGATGTGATAAATCATGTTTCATCGTTCCACTAGGCGGATGCCATCGGTGTTAGTGGCGCTACCTCGCTACAGCTAAATCAGGAATAATTACAGCTGTAGTTAGTCTTTCCCCGAGGCCACAGCAACGATTCTACTTTAACAATCAGACACGTCACACCTTTGCTGTTTAATCACTGGTAACTTCCAGAATTATCATGTAGATCAGGCCTGCTTCCCGGTTTTATTTCTATTTTTCAAGCATGGGGTGTGTGTGTGTGTGTGTGTGTGTGTGTGTGTGTGTGTGTGTGTGTGTGCGTGCGTGCGTGCGTGCGTGCGTGCGTGTGTGTGTGTATGTCGCATTGTAAAGGAACATACTATTTACATGTAAATAAAAGCAGCCATGTGAAGTCAAGGGAACACCAATGCTGTCGAAGTTGTTCGATATAGCACTTTAATTGCAATGCTTTCTTTTTCGGGTGTGGTCATTCTACAATAATAAAACCTAGTCAGACGGGGTTAAAATATAATAGACTTAAGGGGCTACTGTAATAACTATCTGGGAATGAAAAAGGTAACGTAATAAACGTTAGTATTTGAAGGTGGGTAAAGTAACAGCTGTTAGTGTTTGAAGGAATAAAGTAATAATTGTTAGTGCTTGAAGGTAATAAAGTAATCACTGTTAGTGTTTGAATTGGGTAAAGTAATAACTGTTAGTGTTTGAGGGAAATAATAACTGTTAGTGTTTGAAAAAAATAAACTAATAACTATTAGTGTTTGAAGGAAGTACAGTAGTCACTGTTATTGTTTGAATTGAGTAAAGTAATAACTGTTAGTGTTTGAATGGGGTAAAGTGATAACTGTTAGCGTATGAAGGAAGTAAAGTAATAACTATTAGTTTTTGAAGAAATAAAGTAATTGTTAGTGTTTGAAGGAAGTAAAGCTAATAACTGTTAGTGTTCGAAGGAGATAAAGTAAATGTTATGAAAATTGTATTTTGAAATGTTTTTCGAGCAATGTTAATATCTTCCAACATTATGATAACTTTCCCATGTTTCACTTAATCAAATCTATATATATATAAAAGAGAATGTTTCTTTGTGTGTCCTTTATGCGTTCCCGAACGGTCCATCCGATTTAGATGACATTTTGTACAGATGTTGTTCTCACTTCCGCGGATCCAACTGAAATAGTTAGTTAGTTTAAAATCAGTTTTTAATTTTTACACGAAAGAAAAAGGCATTACGAGCTTCAGAAACAGACGAGTAACGGGAAGCAACTCCCGCGGATCCAACTGAAATAGTTAGTTTAAAATCAACAATATTTCCTCCAGCACGAAAGAAAAAGGCATTACGAGCTTCAGAAACAGACGAGTAACGGGAAGCAACTCCCGCGGATCCAACTGAAATAGTTAGTTTAAAATCAACAATCCATCCGATTGAGATGAAATTTTGTACAGATGTTGTTCTCACTCCCGCGGATCCAACTTAAATAGTTAGTTAGTTAATAAAATCAAGAATTTTTCCTCCAGCACGAAAGAAAAAGGCATTATGAGCTTCAGAAACAGACGAGCAACGGGAAGCAACTCCCGCGGATCCAACTGAAATAGTAGTTTAAAATCAACAATTTTTCCCCCAGCACGAAAGAAAAAGGCATTACGAGCTTCAGAAACAGACGAGCAACGGGAACGGGAACGGGAGCAGGGGCCGAACGCGTACTCTGTGCGCTTAGAGAAATGTATTTGAATGTATAATAACTACTTATATGAACTAAATGAGACGCTCCCCGCCAGGAGTTGGGCGAAGCCGGACCGAGTCGTCTAGTGCTTTAATAAAACATATCAAGCACAGGTATATGCATGTATGTGTCTGTATTAGTGTTCGTAATGTGTA
The DNA here is from genome assembly GCA_014155875.1 of Cepaea nemoralis. Lineage (NCBI taxonomy): Eukaryota > Metazoa > Mollusca > Gastropoda > Stylommatophora > Helicidae > Cepaea > Cepaea nemoralis. Next base: position 5,407 of record JACEFZ010002440.1, on the reverse strand, counting down.
TGTCCGCAATATTTGCAATGTTTCATTCCACAAATCCATACTTCACTTATTTACATATGCATTTTCTTCTTGTTCTCTTCATTATAATTCTGATTAAAAGTTTTGTAATATGGTGTGTAAGTTTGGTTGTTGGAAATTCTTCACACTCTACTGTATTCTATCTGGCCCGGATATTGTTTTTTCTGTTCTTCATATGTTTGGAGGTGTCTTTGACTACTTTTAGAATAGGTGTACTTTCTAACTTCATTTCTTCGGTCAGTTCTACTCTTTCTCTATCATATTACTCGCTTGTGTATTGTTATTAAAATTCATGGCAGAAAATGGGATGTAGGGGTGTGTAACAATAATGCTTTTCAAATTGTTAAAATGGTAGCAGATATATTGTATTATATATCAAATTAAATAGGATTGCACAAGGAACATGACAGTGTTAATAATTAATTGATAGGTTAAAAATTATGACAATGATGAGAGGTTTAATAATAACAATTGAAATTAAAAAGGTAAAAATTATTTTAAAAATTCACTTACCAAGCCTTCATTTTATATCCGCTGCAACTAATCCAGTTAAATTTGCTGAATAATGTTACATACACCACTTTTGTTCAATAATATCACAAAAACTGCACCACAACACTAATAAAACACAATTAAAACATAATATTTTGAAGCACATAATTTTCACACAAAATGGAAAATGTCAGGAACACACCAGGCAGATTACTGAGGAGTAGAGTACTGAGAAACAATATAAACACTATTTTGTATTTATTTATAATTATTATTATTCTAAATTTAATTATTTAGATACTCCTTAGATACTTTGTTATAGGCAAAGCAAATTTAGTGGCACAAGTGTGGCCCATTTGCGCAAGCATAAGTTGGCATGTGCCATCATATTATGAGGAACTTTCACTGTTAGGTTTCTTTTGAAATTAAGACCATCTTCTAAATCGGTGGTTCTCAACCTTTTTTGGCCAGTGCCCCACTTCATCATATTTTTAGAACGTCATCTTTCGTAGCCGGTCTCTCTGGCTGAGGGGTTACACCACTTTCTCCGTAATCCCGTTTATCCACGCAGGGTCTCGCAGCGAGGCGAGAACTGGAAGCGGTTCGACCCGCGCTCGTAACTTGCGGGATAATGAGCCGGCAGCTCAGAAAGCAATGGCAAACTACTGAGCGTAATCTTGCCAAGAAATCAACATACAGCTGAAATATGCTGATGTTGACAGCGATGTCCTGTAAAGGATATGCAAAAAATTTAAAAAACATCTTTCGTATGTCCTCCCTAAAGATTTCCCCCTGCCCCTACACAGTATACGTAATAATTGAAGCTAAATTTAATAGCACATACTTTAAAAAATCTAGACATCTACATAAAACGTAAGTTGTGGATCTACTTACGTTATAAAATGAATTTCAGAAGGGTGATACGTACAGAACTGTAAAGTATGAATGGAAAAACAATATCAGGTAATCAGTTCTTGTATTAACGCAATCTAGAAATAATCTTAATTCCCCCCCCCCCCCCATGGAAACCCTAAAATTACCCCCTGGGGGGGGGGGGGGGAATTCCCCACCGGTTGAGAACCACTGTTCTAGTGATTTGGTTTAAAGGATCACCATTTCTATTTCTCCATAAACTCTTTGTATTTTTTTTCTTCACTACTGCTTGTCATTGGAGTACATAATTGTATAATGTTTATATGCTTTGGTTAGCCTTTGATTTTAACCATGATAATGCGTTTCTGAAATACTCCAAAAATACAAATTTATTTAGCTGTTTTCTCATCAAACAGTAGTCTTACTTCTTTTTCGATGTTTTCACTTCCAGTATATGTTACTGTGTACGTATTTGTCTATTATTATTTTATCGGACCAACCCACCTAATCTCTAGCATAGTCTTTCCATCTCTTGTATTACATCATCTAAACGTAACTTTCCTTTTCGACGTCGGTCCTAACATTCCAAGGAAAGTCAAGTTTTGGTGCGTATTGGGTATATGGTGCGACCTGCATGTTTTTAAAGACCAATCGGCCCTTGATGGGTGATGGGGTCAATGTCATGCCCTCCTCCTTTACTCCCGAGAACATTTCCTGGTATCCATTTTTAGTTGGGTCGACCTGGGTACCTACTCTAAATTTGCTGGTTTTGGTTTCTCCACCTGGATTTGATGACTGTCTCATATCGCCTTAAACTCCCAATTGTCTGTCCGAAAGAGGATGTCCTAAGACGGCCATTAACGTCGTTCTCTGACATTGATGTGCTTTGATTCATAACAGCTTGGGAAGATAATATGGTTTTCCATTCTAAGTCAGGGGTTCTAAAAATGTTCCTGTTAGAGGTTGATGTCATACCTCTAATTCAGGGCATCTCAAACGTGACAAGTAGAGCTGGAACGTATTATACTTCTGAGTCAGGGCTTCTCAAACGTGTCCAGTAGAGCTGGACGTATACTTCTGAGTCAGGGTTTCTCAAACGTGTCCAGTAGAACTGGACGTATATCTCTAAGTCAGGGCTCGACAAAATGTTCATGTTAGAGGTGTTCGTCATACCTCTAAGTCAGAGCATGTCCAGCTAAAGGTGGACGCCATGAGTCTTAACCCTAGAACTACCAGGATATTTAGTAACTAATTAACTAACTAACGAACTAATTAACTAACTAACGAACTATTTAACCCTACAACCAGGTATTTTTTTTAGTAACACTGGTTACCAATGGAGTCCATACGGTCCCAACCACTTAATATAATTAAAACTAGATAGTTTTTACTGGACATATTAAAGCAAATTTAAGAAAATTAGGAAAGTGAAAGTGTACACTGGGATCCATTTGGACCCCATGGTAGTTCTAGGGTTAAGTCGGGGCTTTTCAAAATTTTCGAATTTGAGCGGCCACCAAATCTGTAAGTCATGGTTTCTCGTACTTATGGATACTATGTTTTGAGTAGCCGCCTATTGTGAGTAGATATGGAAGATTGATCATACTAATAGGTACTAACACTGCGTAGAGTCGCAGTGGCAGGGTGGTTAGTGCGCTCGCCTGATAAGACGAGTTCAATCTCCAGCAGAGCAGAGGCAGGATTATATTCTCCTCCCGGAACGGCTCTAGGGTCGACCCAGCTAAATAGGTTTGGTGCATTTATTTGGAAGTTGAAAAGGAAAGGCAACTAGGAAGAGTACTGACCGCCCTATCTCATATGTCGTGAATTTCTAACAGTTCAAACTGATAAGCAGCATCTGCCATCCGTCCGTCCCTCCATCTTCCGAAAAAAAAGAAACTTTCCACCGAGTGAACCGGCCTTTGACTTCTGCCTTCTGCCATGGGACTTCTTTTACATTTATAGGGCTGTGTGAGAGCGGGCAATCATGGTTTGTCCTCTTTCCATCAAGATTGTCGCTGTCTTCTAATGTTTGTCCTTCCTCATAACATTTTCAAACCATGTTAGCCATCTACATCTAACGTCTTTAATATAAACGTCTCCGGTTACTGCCACTCCACAAGCGCCTGCTTTTTAATAAGACCAAACTAATTCACAAAATCCTATTTCAAAATGCTCCAAGCTACCTTTGGCCATTGTTTAAATATAACGCTAGACATAGCGAACGACTAAATATACTTCATGTCCCTAAACCTAGGATAGACTTATATAAAACAAGCTTAGCATACTCTGCCGCTCAGTTGTGGAACAATCTTCCACAAGAAATCAAAGACACCACCAATCATGAATACATACATTCGCAACCTGTTTGAACACTACCTTAGTACAGACTACATGCCCCCATAACAAATAACACAAAAAAGACAATAATGGTAACTTATCTCAAACGACAACTAGCCAAAAAACATTCCCTTATGTATGGCACGTTACACCTCCTTAGGTATTTATAATGCCCATGTTAAACACTGCCTCAGTGAGTCATTTGTTATTGATTATTTTTCATGCGTTTTAATGTTCTTTTGTTGTCAAAAGTTGCTTCATAAGTGATGTTGAATGAAAGAATGTATGAGAGGAAATAGAGAAGAAGGGCAGAATGTCAGACGGGCCTGCGTGCCCAATTCTTAACCCTTTGAAAATAAAGACTTATTATTATTATTATTATTATTATAATCTATTTAGGTTTTCGCTGTTTTCTGGAAAAACTGTCTTGTATTTTTTCGCTCAGTCCATTGTTTTCTGTTCATTTTGCCCAGAAACCTCATCCCTGACACCATTAGGTGCTTCCCAGCTTGTCATCTCGTCCTCCTGCGTTTACTAACCGCTAGCACTAGAACTAGATTCGGCTTATCTCCCTTGCCAACATGTCGGGGCGGTCATTGTTTGTTGTCTTTGAGTTTTCTGCACACTAATTATTGTTACCCTATGGCGAGCCGGCCGGCTCCATGGAGAAGGCATTACGGAAGCAGTTCGTAATTCCGCATACCCGCGTTCGAAACACAGCTGCGGGAGATTAGGCTGTAGATCGCCTTGCGTTGTTTTTTTTTTTTACGGAATGGTATGGGTACCGGTCGTTCAGATAGCAATGGCAAAGCACTGAACGTAAACTTGCCAAGAAATCACAACAGCAGAAATGCTGGTGTTGACTGCAACGCCCTGTAAAGGATATGCAACTAACTTTAACTTATTACATATTCTATATTATACAGTCACCCGTGTGTTATTGTGGTCTATAAGGAAAACAAAGAATAGCAACACTGTGATCTATCGTGTATGTAGTAAGAGCCCTTGAAGAAGGATGGCGAGAGACTAGCTACATGATCCTGTCGACAATTTTAGAAGCAAAATTTAACCACTCATGGACACACACAAAAACAAATGGTTTGACGTGGGGTACTTGAGGGGGTGTGCTCCATGGGAGATGAGGAGGAAGAAGAAGAAGAAGAAGAAGAAGAAGAAGAAGAAGAAGAAGAAGAAGAAGAAGAAGAAGAAGAAGAATAAGAAGAAGAAGAAGATTATATAGTAGAATAGCAGACCCGGCCCGGCTTCGCCCAGTTCCTGGTGTGGAGCATCTCATTTAATTCATATAAGTAGTCATATAAGCTCCCGTTCCCGTTCCCGACTGTCTGTCTGTCTGTCTGTCTGTCTGTCTGTCTGTCTGTCTGTCTATCTGTCTGTCTGCCTGTCTGTCTGTCTATCTGTCTGTCTGTCTGACCCTGCCCGGCATCGCCTAGCTCCTGGTGTGGAGCATCTCATTTAATTCATATAAGTAGTCATATAAGCTCCCGTTCCCGACTATCTATCTGTCTGTCTGTCAGTCTGACTGACTGTCTGTCTGCCTGTCTGACCCGGCCCGGCTTCGCCCAATCCTGATGGGGAGCATCTCATTTAATTCATATAAGTTCCCGTTCCCGACTATCTGTCTGTCTGTCTGTCTGTCTGTCTGTCCCTCCCTCTCTGTCTTTTC
>JACEFZ010002439.1:0-143021 GCA_014155875.1 Cepaea nemoralis | reverse complement strand
TTTCGAAAGGTTTTTTTATCACAATCTCTGGTGACTTGTAGGATTTTAAATTGTCTGAAAATTTTCTGGTCGGTCCGGGGAATTTCGTCTGACAATTTCTGGTTGGTCTTGTAGGATATTTTCTTCTAAATTTTGGTTTCTTGTGAATTTCTGTTGCTTTGAAATTTTAAATTTTTTGTCGCTTTTGGGTTTTGTGGAATTTCGGGTTTTTAAAAAAACTTTAAATTTTGTCTGAAATTTCTTTTTCTTGAAATTTTTGTCTGAAATTTTTTTTTAGAATTTCTGTTGACTTTGGTTTCTTTAATTTTTTGTCTGAAATTTCAAATATCTTGTGAAATTTCTTCTACAATTTCTGGGCTTGTAGGATATTATCTGTCTGACAATTTCTAATAAGTCTTGTAGAATATTCTGTCTGACAATTTCTGGTGTCTTGTAAGATATTATCTGTCTGACAATTTCTGGTCGGTCTCGTAGGATATTATATGTCTGACAATTTCTGGTTGGGCTTGTAGGATATTATCTGTCTGACAATTTCTGGTCAGTCGTGTAGGATATTATCTGTCTGATAATTTCTGGTCGGTCTTGTAGGATATTATCTGTCTGACAATTTCTGGTTGATCTTGTAGGATATTATCTGTCTGATAATTTCTGGTTGTTCTTGTAGGATATTATCTGTCTGACAATTTCTGATAAGTCTTGTAGAATATTCTCTGTCTGACAATTTCTGGTGTCTTGTAGGATATTATCTGTCTGACAATTTCTAATAAGTCTTGTAGAATATTCTCTGTCTGACAATTTCTGGTGTCTTGTAGGATATTATCTGTCTGACAATTTCTGGTCGGCCCTGTATGATATTATCTGTCTGACAATTTCTGGTTGGGCTTGTAGGATATTATCTGTCTGACAATTTCTGGTTGGTCTTGTAGGATATTATCTGTCTGACAATTTCTGGTTGGTCTTGTAGGATATTATGTATCTAGCAATTTCTGGTGACTTGTAGGATATTATCTGTCTGACAATTTCTGATAAGTCTTGTAGAATATTCTCTGTCTGACAATTTCTGGTGTCTTGTAGGATATTATCTGTCTGACAATTTCTAATAAGTCTTGTAGAATATTCGCTGTCTGACAATTTCTGGTGTCTTGTAAGATATTATCTGTCTGACAATTTCTGGTCGGTCTTGTAGGATATTATCTGTCTGACAATTTATGGTCGGTCTTGTAGGATATTATCTGTCTGACAATTTCTGGTTGGGCTTGTAGGATATTATCTGTCTGACAATTTCTGGTCAGTCGTGTAGGATATTATCTGTCTGATAATTTCTGGTCGGTCTTGTAGGATATTATCTGTCTGACAATTTCTGGTTGATCTTGTAGGATATTATCTGTCTGATAATTTCTGGTTGTTCTTGTAGGATATTATCTGTCTGACAATTTCTGATAAGTCTTGTAGAATATTCTCTGTCTGACAATTTCTGGTGTCTTGTAGGATATTATCTGTCTGACAATTTCTAATAAGTCTTGTAGAATATTCTCTGTCTGACAATTTCTGGTGTCTTGTAGGATATTATCTGTCTGACAATTTCTGGTCGGCCCTGTATGATATTATCTGTCTGACAATTTCTGGTTGGGCTTGTAGGATATTATCTGCCTGACAATTTCTGGTTGGTCTTGTAGGATATTATCTGTCTGACAATTTCTGGTTGGTCTCGTAGGATATTATCTATCTGACAATTTCTGGTTGGTCTCGTAGGATATTATCTATCTAGCAATCTCTGGTGACTTGTAGGATATTATCTGTCTGACAATTTCTGGTCGGTCCTGTGTGATATTATCTGTCTGACAATTTCTGGTTGGTCTTGTAGGATATTATCTATCTAGCAATTCTGGTGACTTGTAGGATATTATCTGTCTGACAATTTCTGGTTGGTCTCGTAGGATATTATCTATCTGACAATTTCTGGTTGGTCTCGTAGGATATTATCTATCTAGCAATCTCTGGTGACTTGTAGGATATTATCTGTCTGACAATTTCTGGTCGGTCCTGTGTGATATTATCTGCCTGACAATTTCTGGTTGGTCTTGTAGGATATTATCTATCTAGCAATTTCTGGTGACTTGTAGGATATATCTGTTCTGACAATTTCTGGTTGGTCTCGTAGGATATTATCTATCTGACAATTTCTGGTTGGTCTCGTAGGATATTATCTATCTAGCAATCTCTGGTGACTTGTAGGATATTATCTGTCTGACAATTTCTGGTCGGTCCTGTGTGATATTATCTGTCTGACAATTTCTGGTTGGTCTTGTAGGATATTATCTATCTAGCAATCTCTGGTGACTTGTAGGATATTATCTGTCTGACAATTTCTAATAAGTCTTGTAGAATATTCTCTGTCTGACAATTTCTGGTGTCTTGTAAGATATTATCTGTCTGACAATTTCTGGTCGGTCTTGTAGGATATTATCTGTCTGACAATTTCTGGTCGGTCTTGTAGGATATTATCTGTCTGACAATTTCTGGTTGGTCTCGTAGGATATTATCTATCTGACAATTTCTGGTTGGTCTCGTAGGATATTATCTATCTAGCAATCTCTGGTGACTTGTAGGATATTATCTGTCTGACAATTTCTGGTCGGTCCTGTGTGATATTATCTGTCTGACAATTTCTGGTTGGTCTTGTAGGATATTATCTATCTAGCAATCTCTGGTGACTTGTAGGATATTATCTGTCTGACAATTTCTAATAAGTCATGTAGAATATTCTCTGTCTGACAATTTCTGGTGTCTTGTAAGATATTATCTGTCTGACAATTTCTGGTCGGTCTTGTAGGATATTATCTGTCTGACAATTTCTGGTCGGTCTTGTAGGATATTATCTGTCTGACAATTTCTGGTTGGGCTTGTAGGATATTATCTGTCTGACAATTTCTGGTCAGTCGTGTAGGATATTATCTGTCTGATAATTTCTGGTCGGTCTTGTAGGATATTATCTGTCTGACAATTTCTGGTTGATCTTGTAGGATATTATCTGTCTGATAATTTCTGGTTGTTCTTGTAGGATATTATCTGTCTGACAATTTCTGGTTGGTCTCGTAGGATATCATCTATCTTGCAATCTCTGGTGACTTGTAGGATATTCTGTCTGACAATTTCTGGTGACTTGTAGGATATTCTGTCTGGCAATTTCTGGTCGATCTTTAGGATATTCCCTGGAGTTTATCTTGGTGATCCACAACCACAAATACCACCCCACGTGTACTTCTAAGTCCACAATGTTCTGTTCTGAGTCTGACGTCCATGTTCTACTGTGATCTGTCTAGCTTCCTGATGCTATCATGCTCTGATCTTTAATGTTCATTTTGTTTTCTCCACTTAATTTTCATAGTTTGTGTTAGAAGTGGAATTGAAGTCGAGTAGCGGTTAAGCTCTAATACTAATGTCAACAAAGTAATTACATATCCAGTGTAAGCAACAATTATAGATCCAGTGTAAGCAACAACGACAACGCCAAGGGATCAGAACGAATACCATACAAAGACTACTAAACGCGATATGAATGGTAGGACGCTAGGTATTAATACACTAAAGACAGTCAGCATAGAAAGAGGTTTCACAAGCTGCACTCGATTTTATTTTTAGATCTAAGCTGTGTTGTTTTGTGTGTGTGCGCAAACTCTCACGAATAACAATAATTCATCTCAGGCAATAAATATTTGATTGTTCGACATCTCATCTCAACCCGTAACCCCGGATGTGGGTCGTGGGGGTGTCACGACAATGAGAGTCATCCACCGCCCTTTGCCTTTACCAATGCACGCAAAGGTGTCATGACGTATTATGACATGCGTGAAACCTGTCAAGCTGTCGACCTTTCACATCTGGCAAAAGCGGTTCTTGATGGCCTGCATATGTATTCACGTTGTCTCTAACATAGGCGTATGGAGATGTGCTCTCTATACCCCATGAGCAGAATGGCTCTTAAGCATTTGTATTCAATAGCAGGCGCTTTAGCCAAGTTGACAGGAAACTGCGCTGATAATGTCATAAACTGGGTCGGACGAGGGTTCGCCATCTGGGCTCATTGCCTGCTAAGTGAGAGAAGACTGGTCACTGAAATCTTCGTGCATTCAGCTCTACGAACTATAGTGGTTATATCACATCATAGACCCATAGCAGGAAATTGCTTCAGGGCACGTCTTTAAAATAGTGTATTCAGAAAGGATTGATTCAGTTCAGTGCAGAAGGATAATATATCGCCAAATGTGGCTTACCACTAGTGTTTGTGACTAGGGTCTCATTCATTGTTGTTGGTGGTCGGGGTCTGATTCTATGATGTTTGTGACCAGGGTCTGATTCTATGATATGTGTGATCCAAGTCTGATTCCATGTTGTATTGCCCGAGGTCTGATTCCATGTTGTATTGCCCGAGGTCTGATTCCATGTTGTATTGCCCGAGGTCTGATTCTATGTTGTATTGCCCGATGTCTGATTCTATGTTGTATTGCCCGAGGTCTGATTCTATGTTGTATTGTCCGAGGTATGATTCTATGTTGTATTGCCCGAGGTCTGATTCTATGTTGTATTGTCCGAGGTCTGATTCTATGTTGTATTGCCCGAGGTCTGATTCTATGTTGTATTGCCCGAGGTCTGATTCTATGTTGTATTGCCCGAGGTCTGATTCTATGTTGTATTGCCCGAGGTCTGATTCCATGTTGTATTGCCCGAGGTCTGATTCTATGTTGTATTGTCCGAGGTCTGATTCCATGTTGTATTGCCCGAGGTCTGATTCCATGTTGTATTGCCCGAGGTCTGATTCTATGTTGTATTGCCCGAGGTCTGATTCTATGTTGTATTGCCCGAGGTCTGATTCCATGTTATATTGCCCGAGGTCTGATTCTATGTTGTATTGTCCGAGGTCTGATTCCATGTTGTATTGCCCGAGGTCTGATTCCATGTTGTATTGTCCGAGGTCTGATTCTATGTTGTATTGTCCGAGGTCTGATTCTATGTTGTATTGTCCGAGGTCTGATTCTATGTTGTATTGTCCGAGGTCTGATTCTATGTTGTATTGTCCGAGGTCTGATTCCACGTTGTATTGCCCGAGGTCTGATTCTATGTTGTATTGTCCGAGGTCTGATTCTATGTTGTATTGCCCGAGGTCTGATTCTATGTTGTATTGTCCGAGGTCTGATTCTATGTTGTATTGTCCGAGGTATGATTCTATGTTGTATTGTCCGAGGTCTGATTCTATGTTGTATTGTCCGAGGTATGATTCCACGTTGTATTGCCCGAGGTCTGATTCTATGTTGTATTGTCCGAGGTATGATTCTATGTTGTATTGCCCGAGGTCTGATTCTATGTTGTATTGCCCGAGGTCTGATTCTATGTTGTATTGCCCGAGGTCTGATTCTATGTTGTATTGCCCGAGGTCTGATTCTATGTTGTATTGTCCGAGGTCTGATTCCACGTTGTATTGCCCGAGGTCTGATTCTATGTTGTATTGTCCGAGGTCTGATTCTATGTTGTATTGCCCGAGGTCTGATTCTATGTTGTATTGTCCGAGGTCTGATTCTATGTTGTATTGTCCGAGGTATGATTCTATGTTGTATTGTCCGAGGTCTGATTCTATGTTGTATTGTCCGAGGTATGATTCCACGTTGTATTGCCCGAGGTCTGATTCTATGTTGTATTGTCCGAGGTATGATTCTATGTTGTATTGCCCGAGGTCTGATTCTATGTTGTATTGCCCGAGGTCTGATTCTATGTTGTATTGTCCGAGGTATGATTCCATGTTGTATTGCCCGAGGTCTGATTCTATGTTGTATTGCCCGAGGTCTGATTCTATGTTGTATTGTCCGAGGTATGATTCCATGTTGTATTGCCCGAGGTATGATTCTATGTTGTATTGTCCGAGGTCTGATTCTATGTTGTATTGTCCGAGGTATGATTCCACGTTGTATTGCCCGAGTCTGATTCTATGTTGTATTGTCCGAGGTATGATTCTATGTTGTATTGCCCGAGGTCTGATTCTATGTTGTATTGCCCGAGGTCTGATTCTATGTTGTATTGTCCGAGGTATGATTCCATGTTGTATTGCCCGAGGTCTGATTCTATGTTGTATTGCCCGAGGTCTGATTCTATGTTGTATTGCCCGAGGTCTGATTCTATGTTGTATTGTCCGAGGTATGATTCCATGTTGTATTGCCCGAGGTCTGATTCTATGTTGTATTGCCCGAGGTCTGATTCTATGTTGTATTGTCCGAGGTATGATTCCATGTTGTATTGCCCGAGGTCTGATTCTATGTTGTATTGTCCGAGGTCTGATTCTATGTTGTATTGTCCGAGGTCTGATTCTATGTTGTATTGCCCGAGGTCTGATTCTATGTTGTATTGTCCGAGGTCTGATTCTATGTTGTATTGCCCGAGGTCTGATTCTATGTTGTATTGTCCGAGGTATGATTCTATGTTGTATTGTCCGAGGTCTGATTCTATGTTGTATTGTCCGAGGTATGATTCTATGTTGTATTGTCCGAGGTCTGATTCTATGTTGTATTGTCCGAGGTATGATTCCACGTTGTATTGCCCGAGGTCTGATTCTATGTTGTATTGTCCGAGGTATGATTCTATGTTGTATTGTCCGAGGTATGATTCTATGTTGTATTGCCCGAGGTCTGATTCTATGTTGTATTGTCCGAGGTCTGATTCTATGTTGTATTGCCCGAGGTCTGATTCTATGTTGTATTGTCCGAGGTATGATTCCATGTTGTATTGCCCGAGGTCTGATTCTATGTTGCATTGTCCGCGTCTGATTCTATGTTGTATTGTCCGAGGTCTGATTCTATGTTGTATTGCCCGAGGTCTGATTCTATGTTGTATTGTCCGAGGTATGATTCCATGTTGTATTGCCCGAGGTCTGATTCTATGTTGTATTGCCCGAGGTCTGATTCCATGTTGTATTGTCCGAGGTCTGATTCTATGTTGTATTGTCCGAGGTATGATTCTATGTTGTATTGCCCGAGGTCTGATTCTATGTTGTATTGTCCGAGGTATGATTCTATGTTGTATTGTCCGAGGTCTGATTCTATGTTGCATTGTCCGCGTCTGATTCTATGTTGTATTGTCCGAGGTCTGATTCTATGTTGTATTGCCCGAGGTCTGATTCTATGTTGTATTGTCCGAGGTATGATTCCATGTTGTATTGCCCGAGGTCTGATTCTATGTTGTATTGTCCGAGGTCTGATTCCATGTTGTATTGCCCGAGGTCTGATTCTATGTTGTATTGTCCGAGGTATGATTCTATGTTGTATTGTCCGAGGTCTGATTCTATGTTGTATTGCCCGAGGTCTGATTCCATGTTGTATTGCCCGAGGTCTGATTCCATGTTGTATTGCCCGAGGTCTGATTCTATGTTGTATTGCCCGAGGTCTGATTCTATGTTGCATTGTCCGCGTCTGATTCTATGTTGTATTGTCCGAGGTCTGATTGTGTGTTGTATTGTCCGGGTTTGATTGTGTGTTGTATTGTCCGGGTTTTGATTGTGTGTTGTTTTGTCCGCGTCTGATTCTATGATGTGCGTGATTGGAATCTACTTCTATGATGTCTGTGGTCGGGATTTGATGCTTGTGACTATAGTCTGATCTAACGGTTTACTGCCAGGGTCCTATTCCATGATGTTTGTAACCGGACCTGCATTCGATGATGTCTGTAATGGAGGATAACTAATTAACTATATGGCTGTAGAATTTCACTATTCGAAATGATCATTTTTACTTAACGAGAGAGCATTTTCCTGGTTAATTCTTAGGTGCATAACTGGAATACACTGATTGTGTTGATTGGATGGCAGGCTATGTGGTTGGTTCGGTTGGCTGGCTGATGGGTTGGCTGGTTGATTGATCGACTGGTTGGTTGATTAGATTGTTGCTGGCTAACTGGCTAGTTGATTGGTTGATTTGGTTGGTTGGTAATGGATAGCTGGCTGGATGGTTGGTTGAGTTGGCTGGCTGATAGCTTAGCTGGTTGATTGACTTGTTGGCTGATTATCTTGTTTCTGGCTAGCTGATTGGCTAATTTGGTTGGCTGGTGACCCCTCTAGAAGACTTAGTTTGAGAGCCCTCAAAAGGGTTTATCTGTAGGAGTGAGGTGGGCGTAGAGGCTTTCCATCAGAACAACCGAAGTGGCATCTCCACGGGGTCTATGTTGCAGAGCACTCCATCCCCACTCCAAACTCACAAACCATCGAGGCGTGCAATACCGGTACAGCATCTTCACATCTGCAGAGAGACATATTAGAATGTCACCAGGTAATGATTCGGTTCGGCACAGCACATATTGACTGTGATCAGGCCTAGATTTCCTCCACAGGTTTTATGTCCTCCTTCTACTCGTTTCTGTTTCGAAGGGGTTTTCGACACAATTCGTAATCTCGCAAACGTTGGAAACACAATTGCGGGCGATTTGGCAGCAGACCACCTTGCGTTGGTTTTAATACAATGTTATGTGTGCTTATCTTTCAGAAGGCAATGACAAACAACTGAACGTAAACTAGTCAAGAAATCACTGCTAAATATGATGGGGTCGATTGCAACATCCTGTAAAAGATATATTACTACCTTTTTTCTTACTCCTCCTACGCTTCTTCTTCATACAGCTAGCTTCAGGTTTCAACCTGATATATATATATATATATATATATATATATATATATATATATATATATATATATATATATATCATCATCATCAAGTGCCGTGCCGGCTGGCGTAGGCGTTCATGGCTCTCCACAGATCTCGGTCTTTGGTATATATATATATATATTTTAAAGCAGCAGTCAACTTGAGCTTGTTAATATCCCCAAAGAGTTGGTCCTTAAACGGAGCGGGTGAGGCCACAATGATTTCTTCTGTTCCCATATGTAGGACACTCTTGCAGCAAATTTTTAGCTGTCATTTTACTCAACAGGCTCCAAGTCAATGACCAGTGGTAAACTGTGATACAGAACACCTGTTATCATGTCAGAGAGTGCACTGACTTGTTATTTACGTATATAACTAACTTTGACTATAGCAAAGAACGTTATTCATCGCGGCAGGAACATGGTCTTGTAAACTTGCGACACAAAAAGGACAATGATCAATAAGATCATGCGGAGACACAAAAGGGACAATGATCAATAAGATCCTGTGGCGACACAAAAAGGACAATGATAAATAAGATCCTGTGGCGACACAAAAAGGACAATGATCAATAAGACCCTGCGGAGACACAAAACGGACAATGATCAATAAGACCCTGCGGAGACACAAAAGGGACAATGATCAATAAGATTCTGTGGCGACACAAAAAGGACAATTATAAATAAGATCCTGTGGCGACACAAAAAGGGCAATGATCAATAAGATCCTGTGGCGACACAAAAAGGACAATGATAAATAAGATCCTGTGGCGACACAAAAAGGACAATGATAAATAAGATCCTGTGGCGACACAAAAAGGGCAATGATCAATAAGATCCTGTGGCGACACAAAAAGGGCAATGATCAATAAGATCCTGTGGCGACACAAAAAGGGCAATGATCAATAAGATACTGCGTAGACAAATAAAGGACAATGATCAATAAGATCCAGTGGAGACACAACAGGGACAATGATCAATAAGATCCTATGAAGACACAAAAGGGACAATGATCAATAAGATCCTGTGAAGACACAAAAGGGACAATGATCAATAAGATCCCGCGGAGACATAACAATGTCTCCTGACCAGTGGTCAAGCCGTCCGCGTCACGCCCTGGGGTTTGGGGTTCCTTTTAGGACTAGACTACGTCGTTCAGACCACAATTTCAATGTTCCAGAGATCCATGGGGGGGGGGGGGGGGGGGGGGGGGGGGGGGGGGGGGGAAGGGGGAAGAGATAATCGTTGCAGCTACGGAGTTCGTGCTTTACGCAATGCTCTTGGGTGGAGGTGAAGGAGTGAGACTGGGCGAGGCGGCTTGTTGTCCTGCCGAGTGTTGCCGAGGCAACTTATTGTTTTGCCCAGTGATGCCGAGCCAGATGGGGTAACATTCGGTGTATTGAAATCGATCTACTTAACTTTCATTCCTTAAAATAACCTTTTAACAAGCACTTTGACTAGGCCAACTTATGTATAAAAGGCTATCTCATAACATATTGGGGTCTTCACATATTTTAGGCCATGGTGTATGATGTAGAGTGGCAAAAATCCGCCCCCCCCCCCCCCCCCACTTCTTCGTCGCCATTCCTTCCTAGACAATTCTCAAAATTTTATTAGGCTGGGTCGACCCCAGAGTACATGTGTAATTGTACATGTGTGTATTGCTGTGTGTGCAGTCGTCTCCACTATATTTTTGGTCTTTAATGTTGGCTAACCAACGTCTGTGAATTTTTAAAAATCACGATAGTTCAATGGCCTCCCCAACGACTGATTTGTCCGTGTATTACGATAGTCCTGGCATGGAAACTACCATACAAGGTGAGGTGCATTTGTTCCTTCAGCTAGGCGTTGTCATCATTTGGACTCGGCATGTTCGAATCCCAGCGGGTTCATTACAGCTTTCACTTAGTCAAACGTGTCCCCGACTCTCTACTTCTGTCCTCTACGCCTATGAGTTCCGATCAATCATCATCATGTGCCATACCGATAAGAGTGGGCTGTCAAGTTTCGCCATCCCACTCGATCACCAGAGTCGTGGATCATCTCAGTGTTCTTGTCTCGACCATGCGACGTGACCAAGCCATCCGGGTATTTACTTTTCTGCCTTCCCCTTGTTCTCTTCCCCTCGATCTTGCCAGTTGTCACAAAGTTCTCCAATTTATTTCTTCTTGTAACATGACGAAAACAATTTTGACTGTCTACCGATCAATACATGCGAATGTATTTCTCACAAGTATAATAAGCTGTACGCCCAGCGTGCGATCTACATAGCACGTACCATTAAAACTTACTACTGTTCAGTAAAAGTACACAACAAGCAAACGAATTCGGTTGGCATTTACACTGGGGCAAATCGGCCGTAGGGACGTAGGTTTGTAAAGTACAGGTGGTATGTTAACATGAAGGAAGTCAAGGTAGACAGCAACATGGACATAACAGAGACGATTATTTTTAGGGGTACACCTGCCCCAGGTGAGGGAAACCTTTATGGAGATGTCAACAACCTCAAATTGATTGCTGGGTTATGTAAATGTATTCAGGTTAATATCTGAAGGAGTACCAAGAAGATGCAAAAGAA
Organism: Cepaea nemoralis; assembly: GCA_014155875.1. NCBI lineage: Eukaryota > Metazoa > Mollusca > Gastropoda > Stylommatophora > Helicidae > Cepaea > Cepaea nemoralis. The sequence continues at coordinate 131,766 of JACEFZ010002439.1, read as the reverse complement.
GCAGCAGCGGAAAGGAGAAGGAGGATGAGGAGAAGGAGGAGGAGGAGGAGGAGGAGGAGAAGGAGAAGAAGAAGAAGAAGAAGAAGAAGAAGAAGAAGAAGAAGAAGAAGAAGAAGAAGAAGAAGAAGAAGAAGAAGAAGGGGGGAAAAGTGGAGCGGAAGAACAAGACAAAGGAGCAGATGAAGAAGAAGAACAAGACGGAGGAGGAGGAGGGGGAGGAGGAGAGGAGGGAGATAGAGGAAGAATAAGTTCGTCTCTAACATGAGCAATCGGAGACCGAATCACATGGACGCTCATAAACAAAGGAACTCCACCCCGTATAAAACCAAAATTATTATCAACTTTTATCCTCACAAATCAGCTGTTTCCAGGACCCTCCACCCCACCACTGGGGTCCTGACATCCAGCAAGTCTGTAAGGAGGTCATACAGTGGTCTAGGGGAAGTCGCAGTAGCGTAGTGGTTAGACGTACAGATGGTCTTGGATTCCATCCGCATACAGGGCGGTTTCGAATTTTAAAAAACATAGCTGGGCTTCCTGGTCGACCTAGCCTAAAGTGGGTACCAGAAGATGACTTGGGAGGTAAAGATGACCAGCGTGATACTGACCACATGACCACCGCCCGAGTGCCGATTGATCTATGAAAACGTGGAGCCATCACCATATGCTTAATGCACCTTGAGCGAATAAATATTGTTCTTTGCTTTACTCACTGATTATAGTGGCTTACAGGCTTGATAAAAACCAAAAGGGCATACTTGTGAGAAGCAGGCTTCTAATCCATTCATCACTTCCTGCGGATACTGTCGACGAACTCCGGAAAAGATATAAAACATTGTTTTGTCATTTATATCCTTTCGGTGAGATTCCCGAATGACCAGTTTCAAATTAGGGATTCACATGCAATTGCCGTAATCTAGTTAGTTTATGTAATAATTTCCAAAACATGCCATATGCAGGTCATCCAACCAGGCAACTAGCGGATTAGTTTTGGTGAACACCCCAAGAAACCCCTAACGGGGCACCTACGTCCGTTCCTCTCCACTTTAACAGCGCCAACAACCTGTGTACAACAAATATTTCTCTTACTGCAATAAAATTCTGTTCTGGTCACCGACACCACTTACCTAATCTTGGAGAATAGTTTACTAACAGACTGGGCGTTCCTCATCCAAAAGGAATGGATGTCTGACGCCTATCTAATTCTCTATTCTTCCCTGTTTTGAGCTAGGTATTCATGCTTATCGCTGTTATTAATTGATAAAAACTGTTATTGAAACATTTGTTTTTGTCTCTGATGTGTCCTTTGTTTGTTAAGCTCCTCAGTCATGATTACGCGGCAATACACACGTTCCTTTAGCGATGCACTGTAGTAATTTGGAGCTGCTCACAGACAAGTTCTTAGAATATCGTGCACCAAGAAGAACAGCAGTACTGACATTCTACAATATCTGAACATCAACGAAAACTGGTTCATACACGGCGCTATGTCTCGGAAACTGAAACACTTTGGCCACGTGGCAGTGGCTTGGAGACAGGACTCATGGAATGCATGGTTTCTGGAAGCAGATGCAGAAGTCAACTAGCAAAAAGACCGGGCACAGGACATTGCAAATGTCTCGGGCATGAGAGCGCATGAGACAGGAGGAATGACAAGAGACAGAGAAACTTTTCGGCGGACCGGGATGAAAGCGACGTTCTGCAAAGAACCTTGTACATGGCGATGAGGTACGAAGCCGCTCTCTAATGTGTTCTTATATTAACATAGCGATACAAAAGGCAAGAGAGGCTTAAGTAGGACTGGGAAATGTGTGGATGTCAAACATATATTACACTTAGCACCAAACTTAGAATGCTTCACTCTAATGTTAAATCGGTACCACTGTATGGATCAGAAACATGGATAACGACAAACATAATTACTAATAAATTACAAACATTCATTAACTGGTGTAACTGGTTGTGGGACCAAAATGGTATGACAGAGTCATCAGTGTGGAACTCATGGAGAGAACTAAACAGATTCTAGTGAATCAAGAGGTGAGAACAAGACGATGGAGCTGGATAGGACACAACACTGAGACAACCTGAGGATAACATAACTAAGAAACTCCCTTGTCGAGAATCCACAAGACGAACGAAATAATGGGCGACCTAAAACACACGCAAAGGATAATTACTGCCAGAGATGAACTACATGGGGAGGACATAGAGTGAGATAGCAAAAGTGGTGAGAGTTGGTGCAGGGATTATGGGGATCACAGGGCAAAAGAAGAAATAAGAAACATGCGCTCTTTCGGTATCTCTTCTTTCGTGTTTTCTATGACTCCGGTTATTACCTACGAATTTATTTGTCGTGTTACGTGAATGGACTGAATGGTTTCCCCCAAAGAATGATATTTCGTCTATTGCGTCAATACAAAGGAATACACATTCAACAAGTCTCTTCTTTATTTGTGAATTGACTCAATGGTCCCCCAAAGAATGATATTTCGTCTACAGCGTTAACACAATGAAACCACACATGCAGCAAGGTCTTTTCTTTATATATGTAGGTTATACTAGACCAAGCACAACGGCCTAATATGCGTGTATTTCTTATCTGACCTTTACCTGGTTTATAGGAATTTATTACATGCAAAGACGGGGTAAGAAATCATGTTATCAGGCAGACAGTGGAGTCAACACACTGGGCCACATATATTGACATACAGACGATCAAATGGTTTGGTAATCTCGTTAGAAAGCAACACTATCGACAACCAGCACTGGCGCTACATAGAGAGGATCTGATACGAGAACAAGAGGATGTCCGAGAAGAAAATGGATTGAAGACATCAAATACATTGTACAATCACACGGAATGACACTATCCCATTAGGCGCTGGACCGTCAACTATTCCCCCTCACAATGCTTGACGGAGAAAACTGGAAGAAGTGATGACGAAAGATATTTTAAATGGCAGATGCTGCCTGTTGAGGTGTAAAGTGTTGGGTCTTCGCGAATTCTAAGTCACGGCTTAATGAGGTGGAATGGCCAGATCCCTTCCTCGCCGTCTTTCTTTCCCGAACAATTCCAAGAACATTCTGAAACTTATCTATGAGTATGGATTGATCCCAGGCGGTAGTTATGGGGAAACAAATCTTGCCACTGCTAGGACTGGTCTCAGGACCCACTACGTAAGAATAGTAGACTCCAAATATCCTAAATGTAACCAAAAGGGTTGAACAGGATAGTGTTTGTATAACATAAAAGAACCAGTTGAGTCTGTGGAGGTAATAGACTTCTCCTTAATAATAAAATATGCAAACATCCATTCCACCAACTGACGGCTTGGAAATAAATAAACGCTTAATGATATGCACTCATATGAGACAATAAGGAAATCATTTTTTGATGTATATCTATATAACGTGTACTCTTCTTTATTGTGTGGTGCCGAAACATGGATGATAGTCCACAGTGTAAAGCTAAAATTGAAGCTTTTGACATGTGTTTAATATAGAGAAATAAGAGGCATTTAATATCAGGTGAAGACAACAAGGAAGAAAGTATTACAGAAACTGTTTTTAAAGAAAACATTACCGGATGTCAGGCAGTTAACATACTAAGGTCATGTACAGAGACCTAGCTCATTGTTAATGGTATCCATTGAAGTATATGCCCCAACTGCCTGCCAGGCCAGGCCATTCTCTCCACAGCTATCTCCTATAGCTCCCTTCATGCCTTCCTCCACTAGTATTCATCGCTGCCTTTAATTCTCTTCTCCGTGCGTTTTAGGTCTTCTTGAGACTTGTTCACGGTTGGATAGAATTTGCAGCTTAAGTTTCCTATTGGATGGTTGGTCAACTCTCTCCATTCGCCTCTTACGACATGCATGGAAGGCGACAGTGTTTACAGTGCAGGTTACAGTTTCTTGTTTTCCTTAAGGGTCCCGGTAACAGACATGCGGGTGGGTGTGTGCTGTCAAGAACATTTGCACATCATCAGATAATCAATACATGTGTTCGACGGAAAAGTGGACAGTTCTAACGTATTCACACTACGTCTCGGAAACACCTCTGTTGTTTCCAAGCTCTTCCTAATCTGTTCGTTCACTGTCCATGTTTCGCTGTCACACAGGAGAACAGGTGCCTACATAACATGTCAGTACTCTCTTTCTAACCGGTTCTGTGGCTTTGGGGTTACTGAAACTCGGTTTCACAATTTACTCGACACACCGAGACGAGGGTTCAAGATCAGCAGTAGGCGATTCGGAAGCAGACCGTTTTGGGTTATTTTTGGTATGACGCATCGGTCGTTCGGAAAGCAATGGCAAACTACTTAATAAAATTGCCTAGCAAATCACAAACACCTAATAAATATTGAGGTTGATAGCAGCGTTCTGTAAAATACACGCAACTCACTTTTAACTCTCTGACATTCAATGATAGTAACTTATTGTGTGTGATGCTTCTGTCCCATTGTGTTATTATTTAAACCCCGTCAGACTCAGAGGCAGCTTTAAATTAGAACTTTTCCGGATAGAAAGAATTTCAAAAATTACAGGCTGGAACTGAAAGAGTTAAGCGAAAATAAGAGCACCATTAGTTAGTTACATATCCTTTACAGAACTTAGCAGTCAACCCCAGCAGTTGTTGGCTATCCGTGACTCTTGGGCAAGTTTACATTCAGAAGTTTGCCATTGCTTTCTAACGACCGGCACTCATACTATTTCATTAAAAAAAAAAAAAACTAACGTAAAGCGGTCTGCTGCCAAATCACCCTCAGCTGTGTTTCGAACGCGGTATGCGGGATTACGAACTGCGTCCGTAAACGCCCTCGCCACGAAGCTTGGTCATTAGTACTTGCGTCCTAAAACAGCCTGAATGTAATACGCCATCAAAACACTTAAACGCTATTACATAACCCTTTACAATTTGAAAACCAAAGAAGCGAAACAAACATGTTCTGGGTTATGTTGCGTATCCTAGCTATAACAAAACAAAACACCCCAATGCCCTTGCAATAACGATGACAAAACAACGAATGAATACACACACATTATATAATAAACCAATGAAGACGTGCGGTACACGAACTGTATACACAATACCCCATTGAAGCTGGATTGTAAAGCAATAGCTTGAATGGCTGAATGGCGGTGTGCACAGACGCCGTTGTAGATCAATAGTGGCACTGGGGATCAATGTGAGTCAGGGGTGTGCGACAAACGAATGTGAAATAATGAACAAGGAATGGGGTTGTGTTGTTCCAGCAGACTTCAACTGCAGTTTTCGGCGGGGACAATGCCAAGTTGAAGTCTGATGAGATGAACAAGTCTGCAAGAGGAGAAACAGACATGAGAATGTCTCTGTGGCAGGTGCTCTTGAAGAGATGCGACACGAAAGAGATTGCATTTACTAGGGTGGGGTTTTATTAGGTGAGGTGCCCTCCTACCATTATCGTCGCGTTTGCGGTTCATGCAACTCTCAGAGGATTCCGACACTTGAGTATTCTATTAGGTTCATGGGTGGTGTCGCTACTTCTGTTTGAAGGCCCAGGATTAGGTATCAAACCATGTATTACATACCGAAATGAGAATAGCGAAAGACTTGAGACTATCATAGATTACAAAATTAAAGGTTTAAAGGCAAGAGGTGCCAACATTGCACCGGGTTTTGTCCCATACGACTCAGTCTCTTTCCGCTGGGTGGACTGCCGAAAGCGTCACACAAAGCACAAACTCCATAGCTCCAGCGTCGACCCCCAGGGGATCTCTGAGAAAACTGCAGTCGTGAACAGAATGCCTGAATCGAACTCACAACCTTCGGAGAGCGTAAGGTATGTGGCTTAACATCTTCGCCACGGAGACCCCATGACAACATAAATAAATTCACAAGCAGTCCACTGCACTCAAATATGTCAAGGGATTATAAGTGCGTATTCATAGACACCTTAGATAACAGAAAAATATACAGCCTACGTACAAACAGAATTCCAACCTACCATTATCAAGTGAAACTGTTGTCTCCCAAGAGCACTACTGTACGCTAACATTCGACCAACTAGACATCCCTGTGTTCAACCTACCATACAATGTTAGCGCTATTTGAACTAAATCTACCCCAGAGAGCACTGGTGCACACATTTTTTTCTGCCAGCGCAATTATTTTTGACTCAGCGCAGGGAGCAGACGATAATGAGAAATGTACACAATAGTTATATGAAGGCTCGTTCACTAACTGTAATGCTAGAAGCTCAAAGAGTATACGTAGTCTCTAAATACTTCACACACTGGAGCCGTGGTAACATTATATTTAATGTACTGGTCTGCCAACACATGCACTAACCTCAATACTGGCGGTTTGATTGCCCGACCAGTATATACTCTCTACCCGAGACAATCATGTACAGGCCGAAACGACCTCACATAAAGTTTCCAGAAGTTTCTTTGACAGAGCACAGACAGCCTTCGCACCTGAGTTCACATGACCCCCGGGTAGTGTTTGATAACCAAACACATGGGTCTAACAACGTAATAGTAATATGTTTTAATGACATGCAAATAGTATTAATGTTTAATTTATATTAAATATATTAAATTTGTAACGACCGGATGATCGATAGTTAATGCCGATATGTTTAAGCGTTCGTAATGAGATAAGATCTACTGAACTTTCTGTTTAATGTTTCCTGGCTTTAAATAGTTAAATATTCCGTTTATTAACACTTATAAAGTTAATAGTTTCGAAAACCATGGAAGTAATAACCCTTAATCTTTAACAGTACACTAAAACTCAGAGTAAAAATTCCGGCACCAGAACCAGGCGCCATTTAGGAGTTAATGAGCGTTAAGGAAAGGAGTAAAGAAAATTTAACGATGAAGAGGAATACTAAGTATAGTTCGGAGCTTCATCGTTTTCTCCTTTATCTGCGTGTCTCTTTGCAGAGTGCGCCACACCTAGTTATTCGCCTCAGATGCCAGTGTGTCCGAATTCAGAATGCGTTTGTGTGAGGTTCGTTTCCTCTAGACATATTCCACCCAAGGTCTCTACCTACCCGTGGCTAGGTTTACTTTTCTAACATGTTTGCCAGTGCAGCGACCTTATAGCATATTCGTCGCGATTTCCAGCCACCGTGAATTTATAACAATGTGCCACGCGTTTTCTAAGAAGGGTAGATATCCGGTCTACCCAATAAATCAGGAGTGGGCGTGATATCATTACATACCAATAATTCTTTGAACAACTCCCCACCTTGTACTGAGATCAACCACGGTACCTTCTCAACATAAGCCGGAAACTTAACCTCTCAGCCACACCTTCCCCCTGCTTCATCATCTAAATGTAAATACCCCCCCATAAAAAAAAATTAAAACGTCATTGCGGGGGAAAAAGTCAAGAGCTTCTGCACATGCTTCATGAAATTGGACCAACTAGAGAATCTGCTTAAATGCCCCTTAGGAAGATAATAGAAACATCGTGACAGTAATTAAAGAGAGTGCCTTCAGAAAGTTCCGTTTGCATATTGCTAGAAGGATCTGACAGCAGCTCAAGTGGGGATTTGTCTATGAAGACACCTGCTCGAGTCCCCCAATCGACCCAGCCACAACAATTAAGCCATAAACAAAGCATGCAAGTTCAAGAGCAACAGATAGGAGGCGAGGCGCCAAATAAATTATAGATGACTCGTCAAATACTAAATGAATATTATACAGTGCCCTGTGCAACGAAAAAAAACACCTTTATTTATGACATAGCCTTGGCTATAAATGGTGGATAAATTTACCTGTGCATGTAAACTGGTGGTTCGGCAGATAATATGAAAGGCCCCTTGTTCTTATATCCTTTTGCCGTCGATATTTTCATTCTGACAAGGCGTTTTTATTCGTCTGCTGCGAACACAATCGGTTTCCGTACTTCTCTTGCCGTGGTAAATTTGCGGATTTAAAATCTCAGTTCTTTCGAGTCTAGTTCTAGTCTGTCCTTATTGATTATGCTTTCTGTTTTTTCCTGACTCTTGATTTACTAGTCTACATCACCGCACTCGGCACAAACCCATAAATGCATCCACCTCTCTCAGCAAATGTAAGATATAGGTGCTGATCGTGCAAGTAACACGCTGGTTGCAAAGACCCGGGAATAGTTTCCCGATGCGACATCCCGTCCTCCCTTCCTTGTTGAAACTACACTTACATCCAAACTTCAGCATCATTAACCATGTTGTTTTATTTGTTACGGTGTCTTTAACTAATAGTCTTTCAAATAGTCTCCAGTGTCTTTTACAGGACATCACAATCAACCCCATCATTTGTTTTCCCTGGTTGTGATTAACGTGGTCGAAAGGATCAGAGCGATCGTTCTTATACTTCCGGTGTGCTGTCGGCGAGGTAGGTGGTTCAACCCCTACGCCAGCATTAAGCTGGTCTTAAACGTTAACTTCTCGCTCAGTAAGTAATGGCAAACTACTCAACGTACGATTGCCTAGAAAATCTACATGGGGTTGATCGCAACGTCCTGCAAAGGACATGTGCCATAAGTCTATCAATGTCTGAACGACTGACGCTCAGTATCCCTAAAATCAACGTAAGGGGATCTGTTTACAAATCATCTGCAGCTGATTTCGAACCCTCGACAGGGTATGTCGGAGAGATAAGTCCTGGTAGGAGAGACGTGTCCATGCTGGATAACCGCAGATATCACGTGACACTTGTTGAAACACACCCAATACAGTGTATAGATTCAGGTAGATTGATTTCGTGACCCAAGTGCCCGCTAATGACACCAAAAGCGCTGCTTTGAATGTGTTAAATAAGCAAGCTCTCTCTCTCTCTCTCTCTCTCTCTCTCTCTCTCTCTCTCTTCTCTCTCTCTCTCTCTCTCTCTCTCTCTCTCTCTCTCTCTCTCTCTCTCTGCACTGTATATCTGTCTATTTTCAAGAACTATTTATTGATTAAACAAGCCTAGATACTGGTCTGATTTCGCAATGTTTCTCATGCATGATTATTCTCATCCATTTACTGGTGTTAATAGATTTCTGCAATGAATTGTCGCTTTTAACTGATCGAATTCTAACATACTTGGAGCAAAAAGCTCTTTCCTTTCATTGATTATTTCATTCATATGAGAGAGAGAGAGAGAGAGAGAGAGAGAGAGAGAGAGAGAGAGAGAGAGAGAGAGAGAGAGAGAGAGAGAGAGAGAGAGAGAGAGAGAGAGAGAGAGAGGACATAACTATTGAAACATTTCATTGATTATATCATTCATATGACACACAGAGAGAGAGAGAGAGAGAGAGAGAGAGAGAGAGAGAGAGAGAGAGAGAGAGAGAGAGAGAGAGAGGAGAGGAGAGGAGAGGACATAACTATTGAAAAATTTACAAGGCAGACTGTCGTGGCCTGATCACAACATTATTCATTAGCGGTCCACCTCTGGAAATAAACACAATTAAATGTAAAGGAGCCTTACACGCTTTCATGTGTATTGAGCATGTGGTACTAGCCCCATATTTACACAGACCAATCGGCACTCGAGGAATGATGCGATCAGGTCAAGATCACACCGGCCGCCTTCACTTCCCAGGGCCTTTTTGATAGGTCGACCTGGGAGCCAAGGTCAAAATTAACCCCAAAAAACCGCCTCGGCGCGACTGGGACCCAACACCACGGGGCCTGGCAGGCAAACGTGCTAGCCACTGAGCCACCGCGGCTTCCACTTGTGGAAACGCTGGCAGGAACAAATACGGTGGGGGGAGGTAGAGAAGAGGTACAAGAGGCGACCACATGAGACAGACATGCAAGGACATCGGGGCACTCACGTACTCTGGGCTGAAGAGAGTTGTTGGGAATGGGGAAACAGGGGAGGGACATATCAGAGCGATATTTGTTTTTTCGCGTTCGCTCCGTTTTGAGCTCTAGCATAATCCATACACGCACTACTTACTACTACGAGTAGTTTTAATGGTTGCTACTAATATTACACTGGACTGATTTTGCGTGAGGGTTAGCTTTTCCTATTACCAGTGTCCCCTGCCATTAGGCGAACCCGCTCCGACTTCTGAGGTACTTGTAATTGATTTCCCCTAAGTCAGGGACAGGAAGTCAACATTTAAGTTCAAATGACCGGTTTGTCTTCGGACCGACAAACACGATGACGATGATACTGATGCTATTATCCCCAAAAGAAATTCTTTTAATTACTGTAGTGTTGGTGTCTTCGGTTTGAGTAATAAGAATAACAATTAGTTTATTTTATAATTTATGATGACAAATCGACGTCACTGCACTAGGGATAAGCCGACAAACATTTGGTCTCTCCCAGTACAAGTCGAACCTGTCTGGCTTTTAACAATAACTTTTGCACGCTGGTTACTTACACGCCGATCGTCCTCGCCTGTGTTCATTGCTACTTGTGCCTAAAGAGATTCACCATTCCAACAGCCGTAATGGAGCATATTCATCGAGAGATTAACACCATGCATCGAGCTATCAATCACTTCTTCTTCTTTTGTCCTACCACTTTTGCTATGGGCATCGCAGAATATATATATATATATATATATATATATATATATATATATATATATATATATATATATATATGTGTGTGTGTGTGTGTGTGTGTGTGTGTGTGTGTGTGTGTGTGTGTTCAGAAAGCAATAGCAAACTACTGAAGGTAAAATTTGCCTAGTACATCAACAGCAGCTGAAAAATACCGGTGTTGACTGCAACGTCCTGCAAGGGATATGCAACATTATATATATATATATATATATATATATATATATATATATATATATATATATATATATATATATATATATATATATATCACTGAAAGCTTTTGGAATTCATCGTGACACCTGGAGACTGCTGTCAAAGACCGAAATTCGTGGCGTACAACAAGCAAGGGTGCAGTCACTTGTGAAGCAACCAGGACTGCCAGAGCTGTGAAGAAAAGGCTAGACAGAAAAACCACTGCATGAGATCCTCCTCCTGGAACGTCAAGCATTCTTTGCCCACATTTTCAAAGAACATTTCGAGCCAAAATAGGCCTTATCAACCATCTTAGAACTCACGGCTCCATACTTTCAACCCCACTGGATGAAATGAATGGTTATCATCAGTCTTGATGGACAAACAATATATATATTTATTCTGCCTGCAGCATATAATTAGCTGCATTAGAGAATCTAAGCTAGTTAGTCCTAAATTTGTACAAAATATAAAGTAAAGGAACCTTCTAAACGACGTGAAACGTATTGGACATATGTTGCCAGTCTCATATTTATAGGTCAACAGGCACTCAAATGCCTTTACTTCCCGCGATATTGTCTAGTACATAATTGCGACTGTGCTGAATCACGATCTGGTTACATCCCAATATATCTTAGTGTATTAAGTTCCAGTACCTGTAGTGTACACCTCGCTGGTTCCTCGTCTTGGAAAAGGTAAGGACAGCTCTGCTACACAGCTTCCGTAGAAGATGGTACCTGGTACCCGGGTCAGGAGGAAAGTCTCTGTCACTGCGACCAATGAAGACCCCCCCTCCCCTTTTTCAGCACTCAGGTGATCTGAACGCCAATACATCGGATTTGAGAGTTGAAGCTCAGACTTCCAGAGGATTCACAACCAACCAATCATCTCTCCGCGGATTTCTCTATTCTACCTGTCAGATAATACTCTTTTGGCTCGGCATGTCTCAAATAGAATCTTTCTGGGTGCATTAATTAACAACAGGCCAGGCATTTCTATAATACTTTCCTTGACTTGCAGAACTAACGTAGCAGTAAAGGCGTCTGTTTCGACGTCAGGTCCATGAATGCGCCTAAACCCACTACTTGATTCGCAATAGCCTCTCCTGGTTCAATTGTTTTGCCTAAACCATCGCCATGTACGATGTGTCATGGATCATTCTCTCACTCCGACAGTCACGCATGTGTGAGCCGTATTTACAATTGGGTAATGACGTAAGCTCATACACAAGTTATCAACGCATACAGACCGTGGTTGGCGTCTTCTTTCAGTGTCTAAACAATGTAGACAAGATACTAATAAGCACTGGATGTGGACAATATACTAGCGAGCACTGAATGTACACAAGATACTAGCGAGCACTGAATGTGGACAAGATATAAGCGAGCACTGAATGTGGACAAGATACTAGCGAGTACTGAATGTGGACAATATACTAGCCAGCACTGAATGTGGACAAGTTACTAGCGAGCACTGAATGTAGACAAGATACTAGCCAGCACTGAATGTGGACAATATACCAGCGAGCACTGAATGTGGACAAGATACTAGCCAGCACTGAATGTGGACAATATACCAGCGAGCATTGAATGTGGACAATATACTAGCCAGCACTGAATGTGGACAAGTTACTAGCGAGCACTGAATGTAGACAAGATACTAGCGAGCACTGAATGTGGACAATATACTAGTGAGCACTAAATGTCGACAAGATACTAGCCAGCACTGAATGTACACAATATACCAGCGAGCACTGAATGTGGACAATATACTAGCCAGCACTGAATGTGGACAAGATACTAGCCAGCACTGAATGTAGACAAGATACTAGCGAGCACTGAATGTGGACAATATACTAGCGAGCACTGAATGTAGACAAGATACTAGCCAGCAATGAATGTACACAATATACCAGCGAGCACTGAATGTGGACAATATACTAGCCAGCACTGAATGTACAATATACTAGCCAGCACTGAATGTGGACAAGTTACTAGCGAGCACTGAATGTGGACAAGTTACTAGCGAGCACTGAATGTAGACAAGATACTAGCGAGCACTGAATGTGGACAATATACTAGCGAGCACTGAATGTAGACAAGATACTAGCCAGCACTGAATGTACACAATATACCAGCGAGCACTGAATGTGGACAAGATACTAGCCAGCACTGAATGTACACAATATACCAGCGAGCACTGAATGTGGACAATATACTAGCCAGCACTGAATGTGGACAAGTTACTAGCGAGCACACTAAGTTCAGACAAAATGGAAGGCAAGATCCAGGGCAAAAAAAAAAAAAGGTGTTCTAGCAACAATTACAATCAAGATGCTAGGAATTTTGGGCGTAAATGTATGCTGACTGAAGAGAGCTGTTGAGAATAGGAGAGAGCTGTTGCGAACAGGAGAGAGCTGTTGAGAATAGAAGAGAGTTGTTGAGAATAGAAGAGAGCTGTTGAGAATAGGAGACAGCAGAGGAACATGATCATATGACTTCAACACCATCTTCAGTCTGATTGACCTTGTGAATGAGTATTATGACAACGATAGATGTGACAAATGAATTAAGAACAGAACCAGGCTAGTCAAAGATGTAGGGCATACATCACAACATATTCAAACACACAAACTTTATTTAAATAAATAATCAAATGACTAGTATTGGCTAAATTAGTTTATGGCGGGAAGCTATAGAAAGCAGGGCTACTGTCATTGGATGACGAAATGACAAACAAAAAAAGTCATAACAAACTAGAAATGAATAGACCATTACTGATCAAATAAAATATTTTGGTCACATGAACAGACATAACACTTTAGTAAATATCATTGTATGCGGGGACATTGAAAGGCATAAATGACAGAAGACTATCGTTTGAATAAGAAGGTAATTTAAAAGGATGAACTGGAAAGAGGTTAGGCTGCACAACTAGGGGGTCATGACCCCCTAGTGGCTTTCTCCTGTCTGAATTTATACCGTAATTTCCAGCTTCGAGGTGTGTTAATCGTTGCTCACACTTATCCCACAAATACACCGCTATGTATGCCTACCCATACGCCATCCACCCCACTGGGAGGTGAAAATTGTACATACGATGGATTGTGTCTTTGCTTCACGCAGCGGTCGTCAAAATATGTCTTATACCACTGTTAGTGACTGTTCTTGTCACTTGACAGCAGAGGCTGGATTTCAGATATTTTTCGATCCAAGTGATCACTAAACTGTCGTCTGTTTAACACTCCACAGAAATCCTAGCCCAAGTACACTGTTATTACTGGGTAGAGTGGCTATTGGGTTGGCACGAGACAGTAAAGATTATTTTGATCTTGACTGAGAGATTTGTTCACTTTCATTTGAGTGAGAGATATGTTAGGCGTTGCTTTGCAGGCAAAGACCTGTATCATCTTAATGCACTAGTATGTCCCACTCCTGATTCCAATTTTTGAATAGCCAGCATAAGGCCTTCTCCACTGCCTCGCCCAGTCGGTTTAGTGCCTGAGCTCTTGACTGTCCCTTCAGGCTCAGCTACTGAAGTCCACTGTATGCGGACTTGAAAACTAGACCCTTTGCGTCTACCTCTATGGCAAATATTCTGTACCTGCTGTCTCAGACTTGTCTGGGCATAAGCAAATAAAGTGTGTACATGACACACGTAAATTACAGACTTTGGATGCAGCCCAAGAAGATACAGATTGTACACGACACAGGTAAATTACAGACTTTTAATGCAACCCAAAAAAATACAGTTTGGACGTGACACTAGCTAGAACATTGTAGACACGATCCTGGCAAGCACAGACTATGTACATAATATATACAAACACTGAGACTGAACGGTAGTTAGTTGTATATCATTTACTGGACGTAGCAGTCAACCCCAGCATTTTTTGGCTATAAGTGAATCCTGGGCAAGTTTACGTTCAGTAGTTTGCCATTGTTTTCTGAATGACCCTCCCCCATACCATTTCATAAAAAACCAATGCAAAGAAGTCTGCTGCCAAATCGCCCGCAGCTGTGTTATGAATGCGGTATGTGGGATTGCGGACTGCGTTCATACCCAAGTGCACTTGGGACATTCCCACACATGCTCCATCCCCCTTTTCACAAGCTACTGAACAGTTTCCTTTTTTTTTATTATTATATTATGCCAACAGCAATTTAGTGAAAAGTCTGGCTGGCTTTTCACCCACACTCTTGAGTATCGGCCAGACCCTCTTACTTCTGAACCAGTCTCTCCAGAATTAGATACTTTATTTGTTCAGTCGCACTCTCCACCAAATCCCAGGGTCTTCACCACATCATTTGTATCGGCAATTAGCTATCTGCTCAGAAAGCCTTCCCCGCATCACCTGAAACCAACAGCTGAGACTGAACATACGACAACCAAATACTGTTAACAAAACTGTGGGGACAACATGTATGTACTCACCAATAAACATTACAGATAGATACAGGAGACTGGTGCCCACTGCTGGATGCAGAGCTGCTAAAACGATGCCAGCAGTAACACATGATACTCCAAGGACAGAGAGAACAACCAGCACCCATCGGAAGGATGTCACTGTAACAACACACTTGACACAAGGTTCTTTACATGAGTTCTCCTGTGTCTGAGACGAAGAAGACGACTGAGTCCGTGCAGAAGGTATTCGGTGTCTGCCTGACCTGTCTGAATGAGTCCTCTGACGATGTCTGTTTCCAGCAGTTGTGCCTTCTTCCCCATTTTGCCGATTTCTGCTCCTGTGTTGTCTATGTTGGTTGGGTCGCGCAGGGGGTATGCGCGGCACCATGTGCGAATGTAAAATGTCTGGCAGGGAGGATTCCAGATGATATGGAATGGACTCCGAGCCTGTTGAAGGGTTACCCGAAGGATGCGAACCCCCAGCAGTCATGGTGACTTGTCTGTACGTTGGCAGTACTTGATGTGATATCACTGATGGACCAATCTCATGTTGGACAGGTAGAAGACGTCGGCGTGGATGACGAAGGGTGCATATATCCTCTGCCCTGGTGCTGTCCAACTGAGCTGAATGCAGAAACGTTACCTGAAGCATCAATTCTACTGCCAGAAACGGGAACACGAGACCGATCATGACTGGATATTTCTAAACCGTCCAAGTGTGGATATATGTTGCTTACTGCGGACAATACTTGCGAGTGGTCTAGGGTATGTTCCTGGGGCTGTAGTACATTCCCATGCCTGTCAATAGTGTTGGATGAGCCTCTATTCACGCCAGTGTCACTGGACATGCTTATAGCTTACATCCTACTGCACTGCATGAGAAATGAAATCAAAGCAAAGTCTGCAAGATGTATTTCATATGCTGACATCTTTCAACCAAACGCTTGAATCATGAATGATAAGATATCCATTTAGTGCAACTATGTTGCATCTCCACAGTCAGTTTCTGCTACAATCGCCAATACTGCATGGATTTCAATCCACTGATATGTTAAACAATCTGCCAAGAAAGAACCAGCAGACCAAATAATAAGTATTACATGATCAACACACACATTTGTTGAAATAAAAATGTTATCGTTATGATTAAGTTAAAGATGTAATTAAATTCATACATGCCAGCCTGCCCACTCGGTTGCCATGGGTTCAAATCTGCATCGAGGCAGATTTTTTTTCAATGGACCCAACCTAAAATGAATACCTAGAAATGTAATGGGAAGTAAATGTGACCACCGTGTTACTAACCACATCACCCAAAGAGCGCTGATTGGTCTATACAAATATTAATCTCGCACCAAATGCCAAATGTGGCATGTAAAAGGAAATATAATGACATAAGCAAACTGTTCAAGTTTCACAGTTGTCGTGCCAGCAGACATGTCAAACCCCAGTAATCATATGACACATAGCTATCTGGACAACAGTTTTCAGTCCTAGAAAGAGAAGATCTATAAACTAAGCATAACTCTTTCAAAACGCTCCATGTCATTGGTATGACCTTACGATCAATCCCAGTTTAAATTTCTAAACAATTTTAAATTCTGTAGTTTGCCATTGCTTTCTTACCGAGAAACCAACGTTGAAGTTCAAATGACCGGTGTGTGGAATTAACCCGCTAACATGCCATCAGCGCACAGGGAGTTTGTGCACAAGTCTTAAACCTCTCGGCTATGCTGACAGCCAAGCTGTCACACCTATGTAACTCAAAAGTGCAAGCTGTAACCTAAAGGTACAAGCTGTAACGTAATAAACCGGAGTCTTCCAGAAGATGAAGACAAATGAGACAGAAAGACAGGTTGTTAGCTGTTGTGTACCAGCCTGCATCTCATTTGTCTTTGATGTCCAAAAATATGTCATGTGTGTGTGTGTGTGTGTGTGTGTGTGTGTGTGTGTGTGTGTGTAGAGAGAGAGAGAGTGAGAGAGAGTGAGTGAGAGAGAGAGAGAGAGAGAGAGAGAAATAGCAGGGAAAGAAAGAGATGGATGAGTGCGGGTGTAGAAGTGTGTTCTTCGTCTTCTTATAGTCCTTGCAATCATGTCTATCCACAGCACTTCTGTCTCCTGCTTTGCTGCGAATCATTTCTCATACTAAGGTTCCTCCATGTCATGTTGTCAAACTGTCCAGCATTTTCTCTCTTCGTCTCCCCCAGCTCCCCCTTTCCCAGCTTTCACGTTGTGATGACATACTCCAGCTTGCCCCTTCTCATTAATGTGAACTCTCTTCATCTCTCCCGTGCCCAAAGAATGTGGACTGTCTTCTTTTGTTGCCAGTAACCAGTTCTCCGTGTGAATAACTTCTTTCAAGATATTTTCATTGCTATTTCTATCCGTCCACGGTGTTCTCATAATTCTTCTATAAAACCATATCTCCAAAGCTTCTACATACTTCCTCATAGGTCTTCTAATTGTCCATTATTCACTTCGATACACCAGGATTGGCTCGATATAGGTCTTAAGAACTCTTATTCCTCTGACAAAGACAAATTGCAGAGAATATTCTTCTTCTTGTGAAATGAGGTGGGTTGTGAGGGGGGAGGGTGTGTGTGTGTGGTTTTTTTTTTTTTACGTTGCATACCTCTTACAAGACGTTGCAGTCAACACCAGCATTTTTCAGCTTTTGTTAATGTTTTTAGCAAGATTACGCTCAGTAGTTTGCCACTGCTTTCTGAGCGACCGGCTCACATACCCCTTAAGTAACCAACGGGAGGCGATCATGAGATGGATTAAGTAATACAGTATTACAGACATTTCTGTCTCAAGGGGGAAAAACCCCATCAAATATACATCACCCAATGCTTATAGAAGAATCAACGCAACGTTACCAAAAATAATATATCAAGAAGAAGTGAAAAGTCATGCACAATGACATGTACAAAATACACAAGTCTGGAGCCGCGGCTAAGAACTGTATATAAATAGTTAAACAAACACAAACTGACGTGACTGTTTCCTAAGAATACTAAAAATATCTGGAACGTATGTTCACAAGGGATGGTTGTATCCATGGAGAAATACAAATATCTGAACAGGCTGGGAGATCTGGTTTATGGCTTACGAACTGTTGTATTTCTGTTTATCTCCCAGTGGAGGAGCAGAGGGTCTCAACCAACTCATGTCAAACCCCATGTAAGCTTGTTCATTATTCGGGTGCATTTTACAGCTGAAGTTGTCTATGAGATGAGGTAGCCAGACTCATGCCAACCCTCCTTGGTCACGTTATATGACATGGGTTGACCTGTCATAAACTGTCATTTACTGCCGATAGTACCTGGCGGTGAAGGACGGATGGGGGTGGGGTGGGGGGGGGGGGTGGGATTTAGCCTGAGGAATTAAGGCTGCCTGGCTTGTGCAGTCACCGAGGACTGTAAGGTTTGGGTTTTATTTTTGCCCCCGACATAAAAACATCCACACTTTGCTGAGGTCTCCCCTAAAAGAACTCGGCATTTTTAGCCACTCGGCCGGCCGCTCCAGTTTACCAAATGTGCTATAAGTTATAGTTTGTAGCCTCTATTTTATTTAGCCACTCGGCCGGCCGCTCCAGTTTACCTAAATGTCATACGTTATAGTTTGTAGCCTCTATTTTAGCCACTCGGCCGGTCGCTCCACAGTTTACCTAAATGTGCTATAAGTTCTAGTTTGTAGCCTCTATTTTAGCCACTCGGCCGGCGGCTCCACAGTTTACCTAAATGTGCTATAAGTTATAGTTTGTAAGCCTCTATTTAAATTAGTCAAGTGTATATGATGTGCCGGCTCCGTGGCCGAGGGGTTAGCAGCTTTCTCCGTTAACCCCGAATACTCTCGTCACGTGACGCGACGAGAATTAGCAGTGGTTCGAATCGCAAAAGTGGCTTATGAGAGTATGAAGCCGGTCGCTCAGAAAGTCGTGGCGTGCTGATGAGCGTAATCTAGCCTAGGAATCAACATACAGCTGAAAGATGCTGGTGTTGACCGCAATATCCTGAAACAAGATGGAAACGCGGAAAAAAAAGAAGTGTATATGATGCAGTTTTTAAAGTGTACTCGCTCGCTGTTAACTCAAGCGTAGTACATACTACTATTAGTGCTCTTGACTGATTTTTGTGTGAGACTTAGCTTTCCCTATTACCAGTGTCCCTCGCCATCAGGCGAACCCACTCCGACTTCTGAGAGACTTGTAATTTACGTCCTCAAGTCAAGAACGAGAATTCAACAATTTTTGTCCAACTGACCTACAATTCCTAGAGCATTATATTTGAGTCTGCTGATATTGCAATGCCTACAACCTGTGATCATCACGTGCCATGCCGATAAGCGTGGGCGGTCATGTTTCGCCATGTTACACGATCACTAAAGTCGTGGATCAGCTCTGTGTTCTTGTCTCGACCATGCTATATGGTCAAGACATCCGGATATTTACTTCTCTGCCTTCCCCTTGTTCATTTCCCCTCAATCTTGCCAGTTGTCACAAAGTTCTCTAATTTATTTCTTCTCATAACGTTTCCAAAAAATTGTGAATGCGCCAAATTTCTCAATCAGTTTACGGTTTCCATTTGCTTCTTGTAGAACTTTGTCATTGTTTTTGTTTTTTTAATTTTCTGTCTGTCCGTGGTATTCTTTGTATTTTCCTCAGAAACCACATTTTCATGGCCATTAGATGTTTTTCAGGTTGTCTGCTCATTGTCCACGTTTCACATCCATACAAAAGTACAGGTTCTATGTAGCGCTTCAACACTTTTTTTCTCATTGCAATGGATATCTTTTTATTGGTCAGAATGTTTTCCATCTTGCAAAAGGCTACCATTGCCATGGCGATTCTTGTTCTAATTTCAAGGCACCTCCTATCAGATGTTATGACTGCTCCGAGATATAGAGTGTATTTTTAATGGCTATGCAGTGTTTGAAAATACTGCTGGTCCAAGTTTTGTATTCACGCTCTGTAAAGTTCATGCATCATAATAGGTGAATACAAAACTTGAACCGGCAGTAATTTCAAACACTGCACAGTCATTAAAAATACATCCTGTAGTTCCCCCTGCGGAGGAACCATGATCAATCAAATTAAGCTTAATTTCTGCCAGTCCGTAGGTGCTGTGGTGAAGCATGACCTCGCTACATCCTAATATGCCTCTATGTCAGTGGTTCTCAACCTTTTTTGGCCCTGCATCCTTTCACCATATGTCAGGATGTCATTCTCCCCTTTCCAGCGAACGAAACAAGAAGAATCCCCCCCCCCCCCCCTTTTTAAAAAAAAAATAAAAATTGTCAGCCTCAAAAAGGGCATTTTTTATATTCACAATATTTTATTAACACCAAATTAATCATATTACAATAAACAAACAGTTAAACCATCCCAAGAATTGTCACTTAATACACACCAGAATAGTGTGCATCAAACGAAACGCTCAATGGAAAACCAGGATATTATGTCTAAAGCAATTTTGAGTCTGCCAGTCTGTGGTGTTAAATCTCCCCCCTCCCCCCCCCCCGCTGGAAACCCTAAAATACCCTTTTGGAAACCCTGGGGAATTCCCCACAGGTTGAGAACCACTGCTCTATGTAGATGTGAAATTATAGTTTCTGAGCTTGGAGATGGGAAGGTGAGCTCCGCAATAAAGTCCCCTTGCAGATGTACTTTGTTACTGTGCTTGGAGAAAAGTCTGTCCCAGCCTCACTCCAAGAGATGCAAGTCTTTTCTCATGACTCAGACAACCTGGATGCCAAAGCTCCAGACTTTTAACAACTCATAGTCTTTCAGAGGATACAAAACCAACCATCTGATGAATGGAGCTTACAGTAACTCGCTGCTGAATTAACAATGAGGAATCAGCCAAATTACATAAGACATAATAGTCAGTTTAAAATTACCGTGGTAGACAATTGAAATTACTGTGTGAATATGTATATATTTCAGCTCGATGGATTTATCTAATCACTTTAGTTTATGTTGTGTGATCTCTGCAGTATGTACCAGACGAGATGCAACGAAATATGTCAGGCAATAAATTATGTAATCTATTGTTTGTGTCTTCGTTATTCAAATTACATAAGCTCAACTAGCCTTCGGCGTGGTCTGAGTATAACAGCGCTCTAGCTCTTAAACTTCCGGTTCGCTAATGACGAGGTAACGGGATAGTTTCCTACACTCGTCAGTTTGGACTTAACGTTGACTTCTCGTTCAGAAAGCAATGGCATACTACTGAAAGTAACTATTACCTAGAAAATAATCCTGGGGTTTGGGTTACTAGCAACGTCCTGCAAAGGACATGCATTTATTTTAGTCTAAAAAAAAATAGTAGGCCCCAAATGATGATGATCTTGCCTGCTGGTCAGGTGGTCATGAGTTCGAATCCCCATTAAGGCAGATTTTTTTAAAAAAAAGCTAACCTAAGCCTAAAATGGGTTCCAGGTTACATCTGGGAAGAAAAGTGGGTTGGCGTGACATTGACCACACCACCCATCAAGGGCCCACTGGTCTGTACAAATAAGACTAGCACCATATACTCAACGTGCCTCAAGCATGTACACTATAGGGTCCTTTACTTACTGCTGGGAATTGACCACGGACCACTTGTGATGGTGTTACTTAACGTCTATACACTTTCAGAAGTCTGCTCGCGGGCCATTGATGGCTTTCTACAGTGATAGTTTCTTGTGGTTGATTATTTTGTCCATTATTAGAAAGAGTAAGAGCTATGCCAAACTAATAAATACATCACGAATAACATTCTAAGAAACGACAGTTGATAAAATAGTAACCAATGCTAAGTAACATATAACATCAGTTTTAGAGAGCAGAGCACAGACAACCGGGGCCGATTCACGTGATAAATAACAAACACTCTCTAAAAACCAACAGCGGATACAATAGTAACTAATGCTAAGTAACATCTAACATGAGTTGTAGAGAGCAGAGCACAGATAACCGGCGCCGATTCACGTGATGAATAACAAACATTGTAAGAAACGACAGTGGATGCAATAATTAGTAACTAATGCTTTAATAGCCGGTCTCTCTGGCAGAGGGGTTACAACACTTTCTCCGTAATCCCGTTTATCACGCAGAGTCTCGTAGCGGGCGAAAACTGGGAGCGGTTCGTCCCCCGCTGGTGACTTGCGGGATAACTGAGCCGGCCGCTCAGAAAGCAATGGCAAACTACTGAGCGTAATCTTGCCAAGAAATCAACAGACAGCTGAGAGATGCTACTGTTGACAGCGATGTCCTGTAAAGGATATGCGAATAATAAAAAATGCTTTAATAACATATAACATCAGTTTTAAAGAGCAGAGCACAGACAACCGGCACCAATTCACACACGTAAACAGAAATACTAAGCGAACTATATGACTATGTAGAGAAACAAACCGCACCTCCTGTAACAACGTCTGGCACACAATATCAATAAGTGAAAGGCAAAAGCCAAGCGCATTCCATGAAAATAAACACAACGCAACAATGAACACGACGTTGGCATAGGCGGAGCCACAACCGCCCGGTGTTGGAACATGGGGGAATGAATTAACCATGAGAACCTTACACGAGTCGTGTTTAGGCAATGCCCTGTCGCCTTCTCGATTTTCAGGACAGGCCCCAAAACGACAAAACAAGTTAAGCTAGGGAAGGCTACAGGGACACGAGTTCACCGTGTACACACCATACACACACTTAATGTGTGCGTGTTTAAAGTTGGCCTGGCTAACAGGGCCATCTCCGTAAAAGCCCAGGGCTGTCTTGTTTGTTGAAGAAGAAACCCCACAGGGGAATTTCTACCATATTGAATTTCCAAGGCGAGGCTGTATTAGTTACCGAAGGCAAAGGTCTGGGTATCCCTTTCTAAGTAGTACACGAACAACGTGCATACAACATTTTACAGGTATGTTTTAGTTTTCTAGTGGTTAACTTGTGGAGTTATTCATATAAACTTATAAAATATCATCACCATCATCATCATCTAGTTTTCGAGAACACGTCAACTGTCAATCTCTACTCATTTTGTTTCATTTGTTTCGGCACTCGCAAGTGGTTAAAAACTCCGCCGAGGCGCAAGCACGACGGGGGGCTTCTGATCATCAGAATAGGCCCCTCCTCGCCGAATATTTTGGCACCTTTAGCTTCTTAAACTCTCAGGAGGCGCGCCCGTTTGGTCATGAACTTTGAACTCAAGCGTAGTCCATACACATGCTACTACTTCCAATACACTGGATTGATTCCTGCGTGTCTATTAACTTTCCTTATTACCAGTGTCCCTCGCCATCACTCCGACTTCTGGGGTACTTGTAATTTACGTCCCCGAGTCAAGGGCGGGGAAGTCCTACATGTTAGTTCAACTGACTGATGTAGGGGCTGAACCCGCTACCTCGGCATGAGTACACCGGATGCTCTTATCCACTCATTTGTTTTGTTCCTTTGATTTTCGAATCTATCTACCGACGTGCCTACCTACCTACCTACCTGCCTACCCCTGCCTGTCAGTAACTCGTCCTCTTCTTCTGCGTCCATCCGGAATGTTGTTTTAGACGTAATTGCGTTGTGCCTGTTTACAGCACAGCTGCGATATTTGCACCTTTCGGCCGACACATCCGGCGTCTTTAGGCATTTGTTGTCCGGATAGGATAACCTTCCCGGAACAAGCACATCTATCCGTTTGTTTGTCTTTCTGTATATAGCTATTTGTCTATACATCCATCCACCTACATGTATATATGTCTGTGTATCACTATTTCTCTCTATCCATCCATGCAACCACCTACACGCCAATCTGTCTGTCTAGATCAGGGGCGTGAACGCATGACCCGCGGCCGTAAAAAATCCCACGAAATCTTTTGTCTGGCCCTGCCAAGGCAATCACAGGCGAGTCTCGTAATTTAATCAACCAAGGAGCTTCATAAACAAATGTTCAATAGATATAATAGCAATATCGACAATACCAACGAACATCCCACGCTTTACCAAAGGGAAGCCTTTGCAGACAACATTAGGTGTGAATTAATTCAATGTTTGACCAAATATAGCAGGTTAATTTTTAAGTTGATAATTTTGTATGACCTGCGAATAATTATAGCACAAAATGAAACCGCAAAGAAAAGGTATCCTTGTCAGCGCAAGGGAAGTATTCGTGCGCAGTCTTGAGATTCTCCTAGTGTGCTCTACGGAAGGATACTGGAGCACTTGTTGGGGTATCCGTACGCAATTAAGGTGATCGTTTATAAATCAACCAGCCAGGGCGTTAGCGTAAGTTGATAGCGAACTGCGCTGATAATATCATGAGCACGGCCAGACGCGGGTTCGCGTGAAAGTCAGGGAAAGACTGGCCACCTCTCCCTCCTTGCATTCATGATCATCATCAAGTGCCCTGCCAGCTGCCTTAGGCGTTCATGTCTATACGCAGATCTCGGTCTTTGGTGTTCTGGATCAACTCTGCTGAATTTCACAAACTCAGTACAATTTCTCTTGGTCTGCCTCTGCCTCTATTCCCCTTGATCTTTCCAGTCGTCATGATATTCTCCAATGCCTCTCTTCTCATCATATGTCCAAATAAAGCTGTTTGTCTCGTTCTTATTGCTGTATATAATGTTCTAGTTTCATTAGCCTCTTTTAGCCAATCGTCGTTAGTTACTCTGGCAGTCCAATGAATTCGCAACATTCGTCTCAGGAAGCACATCTCTGTTGCTTCCAGTATATACACAACTTTGACCGGCAATATTTTCAAACACTGCACAGTCGTTATAAATACACCCTATACCAGCCAATTCTTAAACAACGTCTGGAAATCACACAACAACAACAACAACAACAACAACAACAACAACAACAACTGTCCTGGTGAACTTCACAACGGTATGACAATCTAAGTCACGTCCCTGAACCGGGCCCGCACTGGGGGGAGGGTAAGATCGTGTCCTTGTATAATGTTTCCAACAAGCTATCAAGCGCCCGATTAGCTCTGGGGAACAGGCTGACGTGACGATGTCACATAACCCCTGGATGGGAGACAAGACTCTTGACACCTATGATTGACTGGGTCATTAACACATTCTGAATCAGCCGCCTTGTCGTTCTTTTACTGGTGACTCGATATATGGTCGTTCAGAAAGCTGTGGCAAACTACTGAATGTAGACTTACCATGAGATCACAAATAGCAAAAAAAACAAACAAACAAACAAACACACGATGTGCTTTTCTGAAGCCTTTTAACCTCAGTGTGTTGTTACAGTTACCTACACTATCCAATTGTTACTTTAAACCTTTTTGTCCCAAATTGCTATTATTTTGATTGTCCACGGCAAAACGTCTGTAACTTTAAGTAACAACTCCTTGGCTTATAAAGAGCGAAAGTAACAACTCGCTTGGCTTATAAAGAGTAAAAGTAACAACTGCTTGGCTTATAATAGTGAAAATAACTGTTTGGCCGATACAAATTCAAAAGTAATAACTCCCTGACATTAAAGAGTTTAAAAGAAATAACTGGTCCGATATATTACGATTGAAAGTAATAACTTAATTTAAAGGTATATAAAGATTCAAAGTAAAAACTGTTTGGCATTATAAAGATTCAAAGTAACAAGTGCTTGGCATATAATTAGTGAAAGCAACATCGGCCTGACATATACAGTTACAATGTAACAATTTCATGACACATAACGATTCAAAGTAACAACTGCTTGGCATATAAAGATTCAAAATAACAACCCTATGCCATGTTGAGTAAATGTAACAATTGTATGTGACCATTAAACTAAACACGACTGCCTAACATGGTTCTAAAAATACACAGAATTGAGAGAATGCAGGGATCGCAGATAATAGGGGGGGGGGGGGGGGGGGGGGGGGGGGGGGAATTAAGAGTATTTCAAGATCGCATTAATACAAGAACCAATTACTTGATATGTTTTTTTCTCTAAATTTTACGGTTCTGTACTTCTTGCCCTAATGAAATTCGGTTTATAACGTAAGTAGAATCGCAAATCACGTTTTATGTAGATGTCTAGACTTGTTCTAGTATGTGTTATTAGATTTAGCTTCTATTTTTATGTTAGTTAGTTAGTTAATTAGTCACAGTTCCAACTTCACAGCAACGGGTCCTCCCCATTATGCTCCGTTCCTGTGCCAGTGAATATCACACAAAACGCTCCCCACTGCCCAATGTGAAAAGTGGAAAAGACAGGAGTCTCGACAAACAACAGCCCGCACAGATACACTGTGCATAATGCCGCCGCCAGAATGTCAACACAATAGTCCCCCACAAAACACCCAGTTCATTTCTGATGGAATCGGCAGTCATTTTCCCATCTGGATGTTTCCTAGATGTTCACCCACACAGTCCACGAAATACAGTTCATCGTCGATGGCAGTGGCAGTCAACCAGAAGCCCAGCAGCCACGCATTTCTGCATAAGGCAAAAACCGGTCAACTCTGGGACATAGCCATCTGCCATCGCTCCGAACATGCAGTCACGTTCCAAAAAACCTCGGGCAGATTCAAAAGCATTTCACACGAAACTCACAGCTCACAGTGACGCGCCACGCACTTACTCAGTAGCAGGGCGACGGAACCATCAAGCCTCCTTAGTCGCCTCTTACAGTGTTGCTATTCTTTGCTTCCCTTATGGGCCCCGGGTGGAGGGGAGGGGGGATTTATAGGGAGGACATTCGAAAAGGGAAGGGGGAGGGAAATGACGTTCTGAACATATGGTAAAGGGGGGCATGGGCCAAAAAAGGTTGAGAACCACTGGTATA
Organism: Cepaea nemoralis; assembly: GCA_014155875.1. NCBI lineage: Eukaryota > Metazoa > Mollusca > Gastropoda > Stylommatophora > Helicidae > Cepaea > Cepaea nemoralis. The sequence goes on along the minus strand of JACEFZ010002439.1, from coordinate 104,857 downwards.
GAGAATGCTTAGAATAAAGTGAAAACATAGAATGCAGAGTTAAGTTGTTGCATATCCATTATAGGATGTAGCAGTCAACCCCAGCATTTTTTGGCTGTTCGTGATTCCTGGGCAAGTTTACGTTCAGTAATTTGCCATTGATTTCTGAACGACCAGCACCCATACCATTTCATAAAAAACCAACGCAATGCGGTCTGCTGCGAAATCGCCCACAGCTGTGTTTCGAATGTAGGTATACGGGATTACGAACTGCGTCACGGAACCGGCTAGATGCAGAGCATACACGGGAAATAGAGAATGGTGTGAATACAGAGAACGGGGATAATAGGCAGTAGTGGGAGAATACAGGGAAAACGGAGAATACAGAGAACGGGGATAATAGGCAGTATTGGGAGAATACAGGGAAAACGGAGAATACAGAGACAATTTAGAACATAGAGAATGCATACAATATATACATTACAGAAAATACAGAGGTGTTGAAATGCCAGTTTTGGGACTGATACTGCCCTAGACCTCTCGGCATATCCACATAAGGTGGTACCCTGGGCAGACACTGGTCTGGGAAACAAGGGGGGCTCGTCCATTGTCTTCAATGTGATGATGCCCACCTGGCGCTACAAACTGTGCTTGCTAGGAGACTGCAAAGACATCCGCAGCGATTCCCTAACGATGATGATGGACAGTCGGCACCCAAGTCGTGAACTCACCGCCTGGAGTGTGCTTATGAGCCTGCTTAAGTGAGTGTCTAACTTGCCCACCGTCGTGGAAGCATGTCATTCCCATCCTCTAATCTTCAAGTCATACTGGAGTGAAGAACTCGAATCGACAAGCGATTGTCTCGTAAGAGGGATAGTTCATCCGAAAACCACACATGAAAAAGCGGGAGACCTAAAAACACACAGATGAACTATGTGCGGATGACATGGGGGGGGGGAGGGGGGAGCTGAAGGAGATGGCAACAGACAGGACAGCTTGGCGTTGAATTGGTTGAGGGCATATACCCCAATGTGGGATAAGAAGAAGGAGAGAAAACAGTAGAAGGAAGAGAATGGTTGTAGTCTAATTAAACTGTGACATGTTGATGCATAGGTCCCCGAGTTCGCATTGCTAAATTTGACAAAGAAGGATTAGAGCACGATTTCCAACTTCGAACACAGCATGTCTTAACCTACACGGGAAGCAAACAATAGCAGCCATGTAACCTACCAGGTGTGTCGTGCAGTTAAAAGTACTTGGCGCGAATCATGCACAGCAGTCATTGGGAGGTGGGAGGGAGAGAGAGAGAGAGAGAGACAGAGACAGAGACAGAGAGAGAGAGAGAGAGAGAGAGAGAGAGAGAGAGAGAGAGAGCTGGAAATATAAAGCAATAATAACGCCTGAAATCATAAAAAATGGAACAAACACAAACATCAGATTTAAACAGCAGCAAAACCAGACCCCGATATGGTCTATGGAATATAAGATAGTCAGAGCCCGTGAAGAATACACAGAAGCTAGTAAAGACGTAATAAAAGAGCACCAATAAGGGCGCATAAACAACAAAATTTGTCCTAGATAATTTTCTGGGTATTCTCTCAGAAGAAACGGCGGCGAGGGAGGTAACTGGCAACGGAAATGACGGTTATCTACCATGGAAGCCGGTTTTTTTTTCTTTCTTCTGCCCGTTGTCCCTAATAAAGTACAGATCCTCAAACAAATCACGCAATCCCGTTCTTTCTTCCATTACTTCTTGTGGCTCGCTCTATGTTATGTTATATGATTAACCAGTGTCTCTAATTATTTTGCCCAGTGTGATTTAGGTCTCCCTCTTTTTCGTTTGGGCTCTGAATCTAGTGGAAGAACTTTAAAGTGATGTTATTTTCAGGTTTTCTCAACGTTCTCCCCACCGCTTGATATGCTGGACTATATAGCCATCTCTCTAAGCTCCGCTTTAGTGATCTTGTCACGGCATTTTAGTCATGTTCTGCGCAGACACCGGTTAATGAATGTGTGTGGTTTATTAGTAATTGTTGCAGTCATTCATCCGTGGTTCTGATCAATATAATCTTATTGAGAGTTAATTATTCTAAATTGTTACTAGCTTTGATTACTCTCTCTCTCTCTCTCTCTCTCTCTCTCTCTCTCTCTCTCTCTCTCTCTGTCTCTCTCTCTCTCTCTCTCAACATATTTCCTAGTGTTACGAAACCCCCTCTTGTCTTTTGAGCCAGAACAATTGATCTAATGTGTGCCCCCCTGATTTCTCTGGTAGTGAGATCAAACATCTATCCTCATCTGATACGGGCGAAAAACAGCAGTCACTATGTACACGCTGGTAACATTAACAATCCACGATAGTTGGAAATCGCACAGAGTAGACCTTCAGTCGCCACCCTGGCAAAATTGTTAGGAATGGCTATGTTGTTGTTTGTCCATCAAGAATGATGATGACCATTCATTTCATCCAGTGGGGTTGAAGGTGTGGAGCCGTGGGTTCTAAGATGGCTGATAAGGCCTATTTTGGCTCGAAATGTTCTTTGACAATGTGGACAAAGAATGCTTGACGTTTCTGGAGGAGGATTTCCTGCAGTGGTTTTTCTGTCCTGCCTTTTCTTCACAGCTCTTGCAGTCCTGGTTGCCTCACATATGACTGCACCCTTGCGTAATGATGCACGCCACGAATTTCGGTCTCTGGCTGCAGCCTCCCAGGTGTCATGATGAATTCCAAAAGCCTTCAGTGAAATTTTCAGAGTGTCTTTAAAGCGTTTCCTCTGGCCACCTTGGGAGCGTTATGACGTTGGATGAAGAATGACTTGCGCGATGACTTGGATTAAAGTGAGGAAGAGTTGCGCAATTCGTCGACCTCACTCTCTCGCCTGAGTCCATCTGAGTCCAGTGGCAAGACAAGTCGAGACGGCTGGAGATGAATACAGGTGCAGTGGATGACCAGGGCGCTCTACGTGCCTTGCCGTGCTCATTACGTTCCACAACGCTTTGCAGGTAAACGCCGTCTTGCCCGTTGAATCAGGAATGATTTCTTCCGCGCAGTCTGCCGAGGAGCGGCTGGCCGAGCGGCTAGAACGCCGGACTCTCATTCGGGAGGCCCGGGTTCGATCCCTCGGTAAGGTGTGGGATTTTTTTCTGTCGGGGGCAAAAAGAAAATCCTAACCTGCACAGTTCGCGGCGACTGCACTAGCCAGGCGGCCTTTATTCCTCAGGCTCAAAGACCCCTCTGCCATACACCGCAAGGTACTATATTGGCAGTAAATGACAGTTGACAGTCTGCCGAATCCTGTCTTCACATACTGGGTAGGCATACCCTAGTTTACGTCTTGGTTTGACACCAAATCGGATACCCATGCCTGGTTTAGCCAGCCTCTCACAGCTGTTGCCCCGGGGGTGGCCGCTGTCGCATGCTGACAGCTACTAGGAGCCACAGGCACGAGCTGGGTGTTAGGCTTGGACCAGTGGGGGATGGGTCCTGAAAAGGACATGAGAGTCATCCTTACCAAAGGTGCTACCAATGCCTGACACCCCGTACCCCCCCCCCCCCCCCGGAACGGCTATAGATGAAAAGGATGAAGATGTGACTTGCACAATGAATTGGTTTAACGTGAGGAGGAGTTGCGCAAAAGTCGTTGACCTCACTCTCGCCTGTGTTCATCCGAATCCAGTGGCAGGACACGTCGAGACGACTGAAGATGGGGTCAGGTGTCAGTGGATGACCAGGATGTTTTATCTGTCTCACCGTGCTCATTACGCTTCACGGAGCGTTGCTGATGCTTGCCGTCATGTCCGTTGAACCAAATAATGGTTTCCTCTGCCCTTTCAGCTGAGTCAGTCTTGCATGCAGGGTAGGCAGACCCTAACTCACCGAAGGTTTAACACCGGTCGACTACCCTCACCTGGTTTGGCTGGCCTTTCAATGGGGTGGGGAAAGGGGGGGGGTAGCCCGGGGGTCGGGGGAAAGATAAGAAGAAGGAAGAAATAAGAAGAAGAAGAAGAAGAAGAAGAAGAAGAAGAAGAAGAAGAAGATGTCGAGGAGGAAGAAGAAGAGGTCGAGGAGGAAGAAGGAGAAGAGGTCGAGGAGGAAGAAGAAGAGGTCGAGGAGGAAGAAGAAGAGGTCGAGGAGGAAGAAGGAGAAGAGGTCGATGACGAGGAAGAAGAAGAGGTCGATGAGGAGGAAGAAGAAGAGGTCGAGGAGGAGGAAGGAGAAGAGGTCAAGGAGGAGGAAGAAGAAGAGGTCGAGGAGGAAGAAGAAGAAGAAGAGGTAGAGAAACAGAAGAAGAGGTCGAGGAACTGAAGAGGAAGAAGAAAGAAATTATCTAATTTTAGCATATCTGTTTCCCCCATCTACCGGTATTTAATGAGCACCATTTTCTCTTGTGCACATCGACGTCATTTAATTAAACTCACGCTTGGTGTAAAAATCTGGCTATTTAAAGAGACTTAATGAGCGCTATTATTATTTTTACAGCTTAAAGTTTTCAGACTTAATTAGCAAATTAGTATTAATTTCTAGTTACATCGCGCCAGTCCCGATTTAATGAGTAAAAACAAAAATGAGAAAGTACTTCAGGAAACAAATGAAAATTATCAATTGATTAGAGAAATTAGACATAGACAGTTAAGATATTTTGGGTGCGTTATATGGAGAAATGAATTTGAAAACTTGATGACAACTGTAATTGGAAAATAAAGAGATACATACCCGGATGGCTTATAAAATAATCGGGAAAAGAATACACACAGACTTGATCCAAGACTGATGTTCGCGTGAGATGGCGAAATATGACAAGCCACAATTATCGGAGTGACACGTGATGATGATGATGATGATGATGATAAATACTAGTGAATTTCCGGTTATTAAACATCAATTTAAAGTCAGCATGGCTGAATGGATAAGAACGCTCGCCGGTGTACTGATGCTGAGATAGGGGGTTCAATCCCTACACCAGTCAGAAAGCTATTCCATAAGCAAAATTCAGTCCCTTGCTACTAGAAGTAGCGTGTATGGACTGCGCTTGAGTTCAAAGCAAGCGAGCGCAAAGAAAAAAACATACACACACATACTAATGTCATGTACACATCGAATACAATAAACATCAATTTCATGTATACATCGAATACAATGAACACCCATTTCGTAGACACATCAAATACAATAAACACCAATTTCATGTACACATCAAATACAATAACACTAATTTCATGTACACGTGGAATAAGTCTGACCGTGACCATGAGGGAAATGTAATATATAACTTAAATGTTGTATAGTTGTTAATCCTTTTCTATATAGTGAACACCCCCCCCCCCCCCCACTTGCTCCTACTCCTTTTCTTCTTCAGTGCGGAAGCACGACGGCTAGACTTGCGACTGTCGTACTGATGCTCTTGGGGATCCTACCCGCATCTCGCGGTTTCGAATTTAAACAAAATGCCATGGCTCCCAGTCTAAAATGTGTACATTGTATAAGTATTGGGCAGTCAGTGTGATTCCGATCATATCAACCACTAAGTGTCGTTTGGTCTATAAAAATATGGGTCTAGCATCGTATGCTCAATGCACAGCTGGGCGGGTAAAGAGGACCCTTTACTTTGACTTGAGGAAGTGTTGGTCATGTTTCATCACGGCCTTGGACAATGTCAGCATACGAACTGATACATCTTGTGGGAGACTGCAACATATAGATGTCTGGCGAGATTTAGTCTGAATAATAAAACAGAAGTAAAGGTTATTACAACGAAAAACTGACAACTTAAGTGCAACTTTAAAGTGAACGGGGCCAATCGGAAACACGTCAATTATTTAAGTATTTGGGTGCTTCGTTAGCAGCAGATGGGTGTTCGATTAACCCTACCCCGTTCAACCTCAGAGAGGTTATATTATGGTCCATCCCTGGCTCAGATTAATAATCCTATGACTGAGCCAGACACAAACAGCGGCTGATCACGGTTTCACCCACACACGATATTAATTTGAAGGTGATTGTTTGTCCAAAGAGGGTAATGGTTCTAGCACAGTGGTTCTCAACCGGTGGGAATTCCAATTTTAGGGTTTCCGGGGTGGGGGGGGAGGGGAGGGGGGGGGGGGGGGGGGGGGGGGGAGGGGGTGGGGGTGTTAAAGATTATTTCAAGATCGCGTTAATACAAGAACCGATTACTTGACATTGTTTTTTCCCTCCATACTTTACAGTTCTGTACTTCTCGTTCTTCTGAAATTCGTTTTATAACGTAAGTAGACCTGAAAATCACGTTTTATGTCGACGTCTAGATTTGTTCTAGTATGTGGTATTAAATTTAGCTTCCGTTTTACATATACTGTGTAGGGGCGGGGGGGGGGGAGATTTATAGGGAGGAAATACGAAAGTGGGGGGGGTGACATTCTGAACATATGGTGAAGGGGTGCATGGGCAAAAAAAAAAAAAGAAGATTGACAGCCACTGCTCTAGCAGATGGAAGATAAATTAAGGGAGATAAATGTGGAACAGCCCAAACAAAAGCAGCATATCAAAAGATGAATATACTCTGCAATTTATCTTTGCCATTAGAGATGAAGTAAAGAGTTCTTAAGAGCTATATTGAGCCTATTCTGATGTACGGAAGCGAATTATAGACAATTAGCAGACATGTGCGAAATTGTGTGGAAGCCGGGGCCCCTTGATTTTATGGAAAAATCATGAAAAACCATGGACGGATAGAAAGAACAGACATCTTGAAAGAAGTTATCTCCCAAAGAAAACGGGCTACTCGCAACAGAAGAGGACATCCCCCCATCTTTGGGCATGCCATGAGAAGGTGAAAGTTGAAGTATGTCGTGACAACGGGAAAGATGGCGGGATGAATAAGAGAGAATAAAAATATATGTTTTGCATATCCTTTACAGGATATCGCTGTCAACATCAGCATCTTTCAGCTGTATGTTGATTTCTTGGCAAGATTACGCTCAGTAGTTTGCCATTGCTTTCTGAGCGGCCGGCTCAGTTATCCCGCAAGTCACCAGCGGGGGTCGAACCGCTCCCAGTTCTCGCCCGCTACGAGACTCTGCGTGATAAACGGGATTATGGAGAAAGTGTTGTAACCCCTCGGCCAGAGAGACCGGCTAAGAGAGAATATGCTGGACAATTTGACATTATGGCATGCAGTAGTATCAGTATCTAAAATGATCGACAATCAGAAGACCGCGATCAGTGGCCACCAGATTGCTACAAAGAGCTGTAGATACATTTGCTGCATGGGCAAATAGATGGTGTGTCAGCATAAACACTGACAAGTGCAGCACAACCCTATTTACCCTCTCTCCAAAACAAAAGGCAGGGATCATCCAGATAAATGGAACACCCCTAAGAGAAGATAAAGAACCAACATACCTTGGAGTAACATTTGATGGCAAGCTGACATGGAGAAAGCACATCAACAAAGCAGTAGCAAAAGCCAGAAGGAAAATAGCCATCCTGAGAAAGCTAAGTGGAACCACATGGGGAGCCAGTACGAAAATACTTAGCAAAGTTTACCAACAGAGCATACGACCACACCTGGAATATGGGTCAACTGCGTGGTGTTCAGCATCAAATACCACACTACAAGAGCTGGACAAGGTGCAAAATCAAGCACTTAGAGTCACCACAGGAGGGATGAGATCAACCCCTATAGTGGAAATGGAGAAGATGGGGAGGACACAGGCACTGAGTGAGCGCAGAGATACGAAAACGCTAATACAAGCAGAAAAGTTCCTCAGCTTGCCAGGCCACCCTATGAAGAACAGATTTGAAAACCTAGCTATGGGGCGGTTGAAAAGAAGTAGTTTTATCCACCAGGCCAAACGACTCTGCAGAGAAACCACTGATCTGCCCACAGTTGGTATCCCCCTAACAACTATTCCAGAGCGAACTCCATGGAAAGATGAGCATAGACTATCGTTACAAATCCAGACAAAAGTGAGAGGAATATTTGACAAGGAAGAACAGAACAGTGTGCAGCGCAGAACAGCCACTCTCAGCTTCCTTGATGAAGAATACCCACAGGACCTATGGATCCGAGTCTACACAGATGGGTCAGCACAAAATGCTGTTCGAAATGGAGGAGCGGGAGTGTACATAGAATACCCAAATAATACTAGGGACACAGCCAGAGTACCACAGGAAAGTACTGCCATAACTATGATGCCGAAATTGAGGCAATCAAGATAGCAACAGAGAAATTACTAAATAACAGCAATGGTACTCAACCTGTGGTGCTACTAACAGATGCAAAATCAGTACTCGAGGCGCTCCTCTCTGGGAAATTGCCAGTACTAAGGACACTACTTTCTGAACTTAGCAGTCAGCATAAAGTCACCATACAGTGGATACCATCCCACTGTGGAGTACCCGGAAACGACAGAGCTGATCAATTGGCTAAGGAAGGAGCCAAAGAAGGAACAGCCTGATGTGCCCGTTACATACCACCAAAAGAAAAGAATGATCAAATCAGTCAGAAAGCCACCAAAACCTGCTCAAGATGACTACCACATTATGGACAGACCAGAACAAGTCATTATTCTGCGCCTCAGAACAGGACACAATAGATTACGCAACCACATGTATACAAAATTCTAGATTGGTGAAACAGCCATGTGCACATGTGGATTGGCGTCGCAGACAGCAGAGCACATACTCCAAGACTGCCCAAAATATAACATATCTAGGCAAACCTTCTGGCCTAGAGAGACGACAGTGGAAGATAAACTCTATGGACCACTGTGTGAACTGAAAAAAAAACAGTTCAATTCATGCAAGAGACGACATTGCAGATATAGACATATTTCAAGCGAACGGTGTGGACTAGAACAACCAGGAACACGACATAAAGGACAGGACGGGATATTTCTGCACAAATCTTGTTATTCAAGGGCGCCAAACTCCCGTGCAAACATAATCAATCAGATAATGAGCGCCAAACTAGTGGGCAAATATGGTTAATGAAGGAAACGCAAATTATATAACAATCTGCGCTATATACAAGAGTAAACATTCTACTGCCGCAAACAGCACCCACTTTAGATTCAGTTACATCGCCAACAATAACAAAAACCGGCTAGATTTCTATCATAGAGGTGGGTTGAGAAAAGGCGGGCTATTAAATGTGTAAGATAAAACAGCTCACATTCTTAAAGACAACACAAGATTTACAACAGGTAGGCAGTGGGGTGTATGAAAACTAGGTTGATAAAAAGATAGGGGTACAGCGATAGTGTGTGTGTGTGTGTATCTCTGTGTGTGTGTGTATCTCTGTGTGTGTATCTGTGTGTGTGTGTGTGTGTATCTGTGTGTGTGTGTGTGTGTGTGTCTGCGTGTTTTTTTTTTGCTTGTGAGTAGGTAGAACACGTGAATAAGTAAACATTGTTGAATATGATGGTGTTGGATTTAATTTATTTTTTTAAAAAAAAAAAAAAAAATTGAATTTAATAAGGGGTGTCCTAGTTTCGATTTGCTATTTTGCCACTATAGTGCAATTGACGCGGATTATCGTCATTTCTAAATGTATTTTCTAGTGTGTTTCTAGTGCTCCTATGTTAGTTTTATCGATAAATGCTATCGCATTTCGAAATCCCCTTAGTCTCAACAGTCTTTCAGCTTGTTGCCAACATCAGTTTCATTGTTGCCATCTTCTTTTACTCTCCCTGTTCATTATGCTTCTCCTCTTCCACATTCTAGCCTTCTCTCCCCCCCCCCCCCCCCGCGTTCATTATGATCCACCTCTTCCACATTGCAGCCTTCTTTCGTCATTTGTCCGCTATCTCTTCCCCCCCCCCCCCTCACACAACCCCCATCATTATGCTCTTCCTCTTCCCCATTCTAGCCTTCCTTCTTCAATTGCACGTTATCTCTCCCCCCCCCCCCCAAAAAAAAAAAAATTTAAATCGGGTCTAGGCCCTCAGCCGACTCACGACAGGCCGTGCTATCTTTGCTATCTCCTGCAGCTCCCCCCCCCCCCCCATATTATTCGCATCTGTCTTTAATGCTATTCTTTCTATTTTTTTTTTAGCGGTCCCATTATTTCGTTCGTATTGTGGGTTCCAAAGGGAGTGTGTTATACAAGTACCTATTATGTTGCATGACCTTTTCAGAGGGTGAATACAAAACTTGGACAGACAATATTTTCAAACACTGCACAGTCATTAAAAATACACCCTATATGATGCAGAATGTCAGACGGGCCTGTGTATCCAATTCTTAACCCTTTGAAAATAAAGAATATAAAGATATGGACCCGAACGATCAGAACTTCTCACTGGCAAGGAACACCAGGCTTCCTAAAATCCAGTGAGCCATAATCAAATTGATTATTTGGTTGTTTCGGGATTTAAATTTTAAATATCGAGCACAACCCACTACTGGCAAGGCTGATCGTATTCTGGTATGAACCTAAGGCCTATCCACGTCAATATGGAAGTACTATACTCGTGTTTCGCTCTCGTTTGAGCTCGCCAGTAGTGCATATCCCTGACCGGATCCGGAAACAAGCCCCGGATCACTGACGTGTGAAGCGGGTGTGTAACCACGCGGCACACGCTGGACACCCCAAATTATCATAACAGAATATTACAACGTTACCCATCGTGCTGTGATCAGTGATCCGGGGCTTGTTTCCGGATCCGGTCAGGGATATGCACTACTGACGAGCTCAAACGAGAGCGAAACACGAGTATAGTGCTTCCATATTGACGACTATAGGCCTTAGGTTCGTACCAGAATACGATCAGCCTTGCCAGTAGTGGGTTGTGCTCGATATTTAAAATTCAAATCCCGAAACAACCAAATAATCAATATAAAGATAAAGAATATGGGTCTAGTACCGTACGCCCACATGCGCCGTAAGGCGCGTAAAAGATTTAAAAAAAAAAAAATTTTTACTTCCCCTCCACACAGATGATGATATAATGCTATGAGGTGGTTTTGTCAGTTATTCAATAATGTTTGCTTTATTGTGCATGGTAATTGATACCGTCCATCGGCTATATCCTAGCCTGTGTTCGAAGAAGTTTCGCCTTTCTCACTTCTTTAGTCATTTCAAAATTTACTTCTAACTTAACTGTTTTTACTTTCTTTCTCTCATTATTATTACTTTAACGTGGCGCCCTGCTTAAGAATTGCGATTAATAATGGAATTCACGACAACACTAAGAGAATACGGAGATCACAAGTTACCACTGGAAAGTATGGACTAAAAGTGAACGATGATACGTGACTTGAGATGATGTAAATGCTGTGACCTGAGACATTCATATGGAGACCACCAAGTTATCACTGGAAGGCATGGATTCACAGTTAACGATGACACGTGACTACACAGCCTGTGACATTCGTACAGAGATCACAAGTTATCACTGGAAGGTATGAATTCAGAGTGAACGATGACACGTGACTTGAGATGCTGTAAATGCTCTGGCCTGAGACATTCATACGGAGATCACTAAGTTATCACTGGAAGGCATGGATTCAAAATGAGCGATGACATATGCCATGAGATGCTGTTAATACTGGAACCTGTGACGTTCGGTGAGCCTATTCTTTGCTCTTCGCTTCCCTAAAGCCCCCCCCCCCTCCACCTCCCCGTTAACACACGTGCTGAAATACATTTTCCGTGCAATGTCAACCTTAGGTCCCACCAGCTCTTAACGGACCAGACAGTTTAACCTGGCTCTATGAATTTTGGAAAAGCCCCAATGTGAAGGTTATTTCCGATGAGACAGTTCCAAAATTAACTTAAAAGACTTTGCATAAGCCCAACCGTTTGACACTTTGCCATACGGATCGCACGTTTGAGGTCTGTCACTGGGGAGCGCACAGACAGGATCAGTGAGAGACTCGGACAAATGGACAAGTCAACCATTGAGACTGTGCTCTGGAGAACTGTCTCGACGAGGAAAGCAGACAATGGCAGCCATAATGAAATAGGGAGACCATCAGACACAGGCAGGCAAACATCACTGAGGGTATCTTTGTTTTTATATTGATCATTTCGCAAAACAGCGTAACTTCGTTTTTCATATTTAAGTCAGAAGAGCGTGTCTTCTTTTTTATATTTAACTCAAATGAGCGTATCTGCATTTTTGTTTTTATCTAACTCAAAAGACACAAATTCGTTTCTATATGATTTAACCCAAAAGACGAATCTTCGTGTTTATATTCATCCTAACAAACAAACAAAAAAACAAAACGCACAGAGAGAGAGAGAGAGAGAGAGAGAGAGAGAGAGAGAGAGAGAGAGAGAGAGAGAGAGAGAGAGAGAGAGAGAGAGCGAGCGAGCGAGCGAGCGAGCGAGAGAGAGAGAGAGAGAGAGAGAGAGAGAGAGAGAGAGAGAGAGAGAGAGAGAGAGAGAGAGAGAGAGAGAGAGAGAGAGAGAGAGAGAGATGTATCTTAATTTTTATACGTAACTCAAAAGAGCCTATTTTCTTTCGTGCATTTCTTCTTATAGTCCACGTCGTGTGGTTTTAGTGTCATGTCTGTCCACATCTTTCTGTCTCGTATATTACCAATTATTTGTTACTGGTGATCCTGAATGCCATGATGCTGAACTGTCCAGCATCTTCTCTCCTGGTCTCCCGCTCCCCTCAAACTTTACGGTTCTCACGACCTACTCCAGCTGAAACAAGTTACAAGTGTATTACAGCTGTAGCTTAAGTAATGATTTGTTATTATGATGTGGATTATGAATCGTTAATGGGACATTTGTCCCGGCTTCCCCTAGGTTAACTGTCTAACTTCAAGTGTGTATTTGGTCACTTTAGGCTTCAGACAGGTGTCTAAATGCACGTGTGTTATGTCATTGAGGAGCGGCTGGCTGAGAGGCTAGAACGCCGGACTCTCATTCGGGAGGCCCGGGTTCGATCCCTCGGTAAGGTGTCGGATTTTTTTCTGTCGGGGGCAAAAAGAAAATCCTAACCTGCACAGTTCGCGGCGACTGCACTAGCCAGGCGGCCTTTATTCCTCAGGCTCAAAGACCCCTCTGCCATACACCGCAAGGTACTATATTGGCAGTAAATGACAGTTTTTTTTTTTAAATGACAGTTATGTCATTACATTATGTGGACTGAACAAGCTGTCCCAAAAGTCTTGATAAGAGCGTATATCAAGTTTCCCCCCACCCTTTTTTGAGTCGTTTTCACAGCACCATGATACGTAATATCAACACCAACGTGTGTGGTACCGCCAGCGGGCAGTCATGTGTGCGAAAAAAGAAAAGTGCGACAGCCGAGAGAACTACAGAGTTGGTGGTCGGCATAGAGCGGAAGAATAGGACAAAGACAGAGCTTAGCCTGTGTCTGCCATTCTTGTTACAAACTCACTCCGGTTACACAGATTGTATATTCTTACCTCCAACGTCTAACAACCTTTGTTTTGAAGGGCTATAAAAACAGGACTAGCTTTAAGAGAACTACGAGGGTGAGTTAATAAGTAGGTCACAAATGGCTGCATAAAAATAACTAAATATGATAATAACTTGAAACCAGATTATTTGTATAAATACATTGTCCCTTTATTTCTCAACATAATTTCCACCAACATTGATGCACTTATTCCATCGTTTTATCAGTTCTCACAAACCACTGCATAGACCTGCGTGCTCTGTTTTCTAAACCACGTTTTAAATTCACATTCAACTTCGTCGTCATTCGCGAAATGTCTCCCGCCAAGGTGAGACACATAATATATAATTAAAAATTAAACTTTTAAAACAATAAGATCGTATACTGTATTTAAATTCCCATAGCGTGCCAATGAAAATCATTCCTCGTGCTACACTTGGCACGCGTGCCGTAGCTGGCTGATGTATGGTCTAACACTTCACACCCCGACGACTTTACTCATTACCTTACAATCATTTACAGCTATCAGGACACTTACCTGCTGTCTCCTGAAGACTAATAACCCCCTTATCTCAACGTAAAAATGATAAATGGTATAACCATAGACCATCCACTCTTTGTAATGTGCCAGCTTGAACAAACGACGACCGATCTCGATAAATCCAATACGCCTTGTTACAAATCGATCAGCACTGGCACAGTTCCCTCCGACATGGGGTCACAGAGAACAGGCAAACTGCCAACTACAGCATTCTACGTGTATGACGCAATTACATCCAGAGTTCAAATATGAAGCCATCGAATATTCCTGATATCATTTTCAGCATGCAGTTAACACGTGCATTAGCCAATACAGCCTGTCACTGATTGGAATTTCTAATGGTGTTAACTCCTTGTGGATGCGTGGCCACGTGTAGTTGCTCGGGATTTGTACTTCAGCTACTAATGTAATATAAATGAACCAAGATGTGAAGAGAAGGCGCTGGATAGGCCATGCACATAGAAAATCCAAGAATAGTTAGTATCACTAGAAAACCTTAGTCTGGAACACACAGGGTAAAGAAATAGAGGAAGACCTAACACCTCACGGAGAAGAGAAGTAGAGACAAAAATGAGTCGCTTAAAAGTCTCCAGGGTCGACTTCATTGCACCGGTTTTAAAAAAAAAATACGACATATCGTCTCAGTCTCTTTCCGCAGCCCGGAAAGCGTCGCACAAAGTACGAAGTCAATAGCTCCAGCGACGGCCCTCAGGAGTCTCCGAAAAAAAAAAATGCACTCGTGAACCGAAGGACGAGGCCCGGAATAGAACCCACAACCTTCAGAGCCCAAGTCAGACGGCTTGACCACTTCGCCACGGAGACTCCCGAGACAGAAATGAACAATATGAAAAGGGCGTGGACAGAGCTGCATGGGATAACTAAAGATATTGGGACCTGAAGTGAAATGGTTGAAAGTCTATGAGACCATGGGACGATAAAGCACAAAAGAAGTTGCTTGCGTCTTCTCTTGTCGGGCACTCGTACCACACCGTCGTTGACTAATAAATACAATCACTTCAGTATGTATTATTTAACCGTTCTGATTTCTCTTCTACACCCAATAATCAATAAGCAACCCTGTAAACTTGCTAACTTAGCCTAAGAGTAATCAGTTTATATGTAAGTATATGCTGGAGCCGTGGTTTCGTAGAGGCTAGACGTTCTTGGGTTCGATCTGCATTGGAATTTTTAAAAATTGACTTAGGCTCCTAGATCGACCCAGCCTATAAATAGGTACCAGGAAATGCCTTGGGAAGTAAAATCGACTCTCGTGATATCGACCACAGCGCCCACTGAGTTCTTTTGGCCATATCTTCTTCTTTGCGTTCATCCGGAGTGTTTTTTCAGATGTGATTGCGGTGTGTCTAGTTAGGCACCCATTTTTGACCAGGTTAGCATTCCTGGGAGACTCTCACTTTTGTGGTACTGTCCACCTCCCAGCTGGTAAAGTTGGAAGAGTCGGAGACTGCACGGTCATCCCTCAAATGAAGGCAGGGACAGTCCATAGCATTTTCCGCCATCCTGGGTGGCTTCCATAATTGCAGGGCCGGCACATAGCGCCCTGGTACTGGGCACACAGAGGGAATCGTCACGTCCTGCTCATGGCTGCTTTAATTCCTCACTTCAATATATTGGGCATTTCGTTCACCCCGAGCCTTTCCCGCACAAACCAAGCTGGTCTGTAGTAAGTATCCACTAAGCGAGTTTTTCGGACATGTGCTTGTCGTTGTGTCCGTCAGAGCTGTTCCAGACACGTCGGACATTCGGAAACTACCTAGTCAGAGCTGTTCCGAACAAGAGCGGCATTCGGAAACTAGGTAGTCAGAGCTGTTCCTAGCACAACAGACAATCGGACGAGACAATTCACTCGGACGTAATTGCGTAGTGTCAATTTTTAGTTTGCCACCCGTAGGACGACACTTCCGACTTCCGGCGGGCATTTTTTAATGAGGTTAGCCTTCCTCTGGTTTCGTAGCACGTAAGACTGTTGTGATGTCGCCAACATCTCAGCTGGTCAAGATAGAACGATCAGCGACATCGAGGTCGGCCCTCAAGGGAAGGCAGGGGCAGACCTTGGGCATTCCCTTGCTATCCAAGGAGGCTTCCATAATTGCAGAGCCGGCACATATTGCTCTGAGACTGGGCTCACCCGAGGAGTTGCCACGTCCTGCTCATGGCTGCTTTAGTTCCTCACTTCCATGTGTTGGGCAACCCGTTTGCCACTGATCGCTCAAACACACACCAGGAGCGGTCAGACTGCGACATCCACTCGGTAAGCTTTTTATTTTGACTTCAGAACACGCAATAGGTCCGCTCGCCGTGCGTTCCATTTTGCGTCATTGAGACGTTCTTCCACTTTTGTCTATACTCTCTGTGAGCTGGATACAGACAGTTTTCGTAGCCATTTCCTTCGACTGGGGCACTTTTCTGACTTTTCGTACTCGCTCACCAGGTAGGCTACATGTGCTGCCGGCTCAGCACCTTACCTTCGTGCAGCAGTGGACGAGAAACGGCCTGGCCCTCTCATCCGGGAATCTCTCATATTCCCCAGCTGAGAGCCTTCGAACATGTAATAGAACTGAGCATGTAGCTTGCTCAGTATCACGCTTCTATTTTTCGGTAGGCGGGTATCGGCCTGGCTCTCAGATGTGAGGGTTTGTGGCTTAGAGGCGTTCAGCCACAGCCCTCGACAGGGAGCCTTAAGAGTTTTGTCCGGACCAAAAGCGTCTGCCTTCGTGCCTTCGTGCACCTTTTTAAAACTTTTGACTGCTATCCTCAGTCACCTGCAGAGCAGCAGGTTGTGTCTCTCTTAGTCTGGTCCCTATCCCATATGCTATCCGATATGTAGTTTTTTTCACCCATCGGCAAGCACATGGGGTCGATGGGACACGCAAGCTCCCCCACCACGGCAAGGTGGAGACACATCGGGGGAGTTTTGGCCATATAAAAATATGGGTCTAACTCCATATGCCCAATGCACTGCACCTTAGGCATGTTAAAGGGACCTTTACTTTGCTTTACTTACTATACATACTCATTGGACAAGTGGCACCAATATTAAAGAACAAACATGTATCAATAACTACTAAGAAAGCACTTTACAACACAATCTTCTTACCAACTCTATGTTACCAATGCCAAACCTGGACAATGACAGAAAAAGAGAAAAGAAAAATCACAACTACAGAAATGAGATGCCTGATAAGAATACTCAATGTATCAAGAAGAGATAAGATCAGAAATGAAGAAATCAGGACTAAAGTGGGGGTTATAGCTGCGCTAGACTTTATTAGAAGGCAGCAAGTCAAATGGTTTGGCCATGCAAGTAGGTTACCAGTCAACAGCATAACACAACAAGCAATGATGTACAGACCAGTTGGAAGCAGAGGAAAAGGCCGACCACGTAAACAATGGACGCAGGGAATAACAGAGTCCATGGGAATATCGATACATGAAGCGCATAAGCGGGTACTATCCCGCTGTTTATACTTCACCTCGACACCGCAAGGTACAAGAGGAACATGATAAGATGAGACTATACATACGGCGGGAAGTAAAGGCGGCCGGCGTGACACTTACCATCTAATCTATCAAGTGTCGATCGCGCTATAAAAGTATGGAGCTAGCTTTATGTACCTACTGTACTAGAAAGAGGGTCATTTACTTACTCTTACTGACAATAAATACAAATGAACATAACTTTCCTGTGGCAACACAGGGACTGAAATAATGGGTCGTTTAGCGATTACTAAGGAAGACAATCGATGCTTTTACATTTAAATGTTACAGACAAATTTAGAGAATACCTGGGATCAATAAAAATAAACATACTGACATTTTAAACGTTCTGAATATGGAAAGAAATTGGTTCATAATCAATATCATTATATCTCAGAAAGGGAACTACTTTGGCCACATTTAACCCCACAGTGGGTTACTGTCATCTGTCATCTCCTGCCTAAAGTACCTTGTGGTGTAGGACAGAGGGTTACTGTCATCTGTCATCTCCTGCCTAAAGTACCTTGCGGTGAAGGACAGGGGAGTCTTGAGCCTGAGGAATTAAGTGACATGGGATGATTAATCGTCTTAAGCGATTTCCCGTATCTGCCATGGGCTTGTATATCGTCAAAATGTTGTAATTGCGTTATACTACAACATGTCTGCTACCATATTAACAACAGTAAAATCATAAATCTGGCAGACCGCTACTTCCCATTATCCGTCTTTAATTTGTGCGGGATATCTTGCTTATGACCGAGAAGTTTTCCGAAATTATAGGTGTTGTTATGGGAGCAAGGTTCTGTAAAGGACACGCTACTGAATGAATGAACTGAACTGTTTGTTTGGTCGAAACCTATATTTTTTGTTTAGCACTGAATCTGTTAAGGCCGCCTGGCTAGTGTAGTCGCCGCGAACTGTGCAGGAAAGCCCCCGACTTTTATCCCCCAACTGATAAACATCCACAGCTTACCGAATATTTGAACTCCGGCATTCTAGCCACTCGACCAGCCGCTCCTCACAGCGGATCACAAAGGACAGTAATAGATGGCATGGTTCCAGGAAGAAGTGTCCACTAACACGAAGGACACCAACACAAGACGTTAAAGTAACAAGGGGAATGAAAATGTAAAAAACAGGGGAACTGGCAAAAGATTGAGTCCACCAGACTCAAAGAAAGTCCACCAGTCATGAGAAAGAAAAAAGTCTTAAATGTCGAGAGGATCGACTTCATTGTCCGGGTTTTATCACAAAAGCTCGGTCTCTTTCTGCAGGGCGGACTCCGTAGCTCCGGCAACGACCTCTAGGAGTCTTCGAGAAAAATGCACTCGTGAACAGAAAGACGTAGCCCGGAGTCGAACCCACAACCTTCGAAGCGCGGGGCAGACGGCTTGACCACTTCGCCATGGAGACTCCCAAGAGAGTAATGAGAATGAGCAGTTATGCCAAGGACCTATTACGCAATGATGGCGACAGATAATTATACTTACAAGGGTTGCCGTAGCTAACTTACTAATGCACACGCTTGTCGAACCGATGGTCCAGGGTTCAGAACCTCTCGAAGTGGAATTTGTTCGTGACCACTTGACACCAAGACTGACCAGTCTCATACAGTAGGTACCAGAAAAGGTCCTGAAAGGTTGGTTGGTTGTGGAAGTTAGTTGCATGTCCTTTACAGGACGTCACAGTCAACACCATCAATTTTTTTCTGTAGCGATCTCTTGGCAAGTTTACGTTCAGTAGTTTGCCACTGCTTTCTGAACGACCGGCACCCATATCATTTCTTTTATAAAAAACGGCACAAGGCTGGTCTGCTGCCAAATCGCCCGCAGCTGTGTTTCGAAATCGGGTATGCGGGATTACAAACTGCGTCCGTAACGCCTTCGCCACAGGATCAGCCGGTTGTGGAAGACTGAAGTTTTGACTTCCAAGTCTATTACACTGACGTTCAAATCGCCTGAGCGCTGAAAAAGGCTTGCGTGTATTGGCATGAGGCTGGTGTGGAGATTTTTCTCCTAGTCCGATACCAATGTACCAATCCACGGGGACTATGCAGCAGAATTCTTTTTCCCCTCCCCAAGATAAAAAATCAGCGACATGTGCATGACAGACAGGTACGGCGCCTTCCCGAGAAGAAAATCAGGATGTAACCAGGTCATGATTCGACACAGCACGTACAGACTGGCTGGAATTAGGCCTAGTGTGATAATGTATTAGGTACTTGGATCTGCACTGATGCTTTTTAGGTATCGCAATGTCAAAACTCCAACTTAATGCCCATATGGACTTCTATAAAGTAAAATCGCCGTCCGTCTAATGTTACCGGAGCCCATAAGGGTAGGCACTACGTTTTTCGGCTGCCGAACTTTACCGGAGATATTTTTACGATGATTTTCGTTTTCTTGTTTTTGTGTCTCTGATTTAATGACGTTTAGAGTACTCATGATGTTACATTTCCCGATTATTTCAAGATCCAGTTAAAACAGACACCGATTACTTCATATAGTTTTTCCCCACCCCGTTTTGCGTTCTGCATTTCTGGCAAGTCGGGAACCCTTGTTATACCGAAGAACCAGGCTGCCTATTCTAAGTAGTGAGTAAACCCTAAATACCGTTTTATAAGACGTATTACATTGTTATGCTATGTATTATTAAATGTAGCTTCCATTTTTACGCGTGTTTTGTAATTTTCGGCCATTTAAGTTGGCATTCAATCTCACACTAAAATTATGAAGATTGCATGCTGTAATGTGGTATTTCAATGGCGGTAGATGGCAGTTTTTGTTGTCATATTCCATTTAATTATTGTTATGGAGTGTTCAGAGCGATTAACATGGTAATGAATGCATGTGTACATTCAACACCCATTATTGTATGTATGTATAATTTTTAATCACTCTTCAAGGACAAGATCATTGATAATTTTGCATCTTTCCAACGGACTTCTTTTGTAAAAATGCATCTACTCCGGCGGCCTTCACGTTGACAAGACAGCGCGTGGAGTCACGCGCTGCGTCTGACGTCATCCCAGCATGGCGTGGAAATATGTATATCTCCGTGAGTGTGTGTGTGTGTGTGTGTGTGTGTGTATATATATAAACTGGCAGAGTTATCTGCCCTTGAGTTAGACAGCGACAGTGGTAATATCCCCTGGCGACAGTGAAAACAACAGTTGCGTGAGTGTGTAGGTAGGGTCACAAAAACTGAATAGGTCAAAACCCTTTTCTTCTATATGTCTGTTTTAAATGATAAACAGACACACAAACTTTAATATCTCGGCTTATAATTGACCCACAGACTTGAATAAGGTACCGTTGGATTTGTTTTTTCAAGAGGTATCCAACTATGCAAGTTATATACTTAAAAAGCAATTTAGAAAATGTTACTAAAGTGGCTACATAAGGGAGTCAAATAATAGTAACACTGTAACGTACCATTCTTGTAGTAAGAGGCGACTTCGCAGGGTTAAAGTGAGACTGGCTACCTCAGTTCTTAGAAACATTTACTTCAAATCCAACTAATCATGAATACATCTACAAAGGGCTAGATCTGGGTTCGTTGAGGGGATCGTTGATGCTTCTAAGGGATTTCCATTGGGAGAACGGCAGCAGCAAAAGAATGTCGCCGGCGTAATACAGACATCGACACCCATCTAGTGCGGACTGGACACGAGATTATGGGCCCCAGCAACGTACCCTTATATGCCACAACAGCATGGACATGTGGTGCTTTACATTTTCAACTGTACATACAATGTGTGACATAGTGGTTAGTATATTTGCCTGTCTAGATAGTGGTCCGAGTTCAACCCTCAATAGTGGCCGGATTACATTGTTCGACCAGCACGACTCTGTGGTCAACCCAATCTCATAAGGGTACCTGATCATTCTCAGAATTGTCTGGGGATGACAGATTGCGAGGACAGAAACAGAGCACCCCAACTCATTATGTCATGGGTTGGGGGTCAGCATGGCAGAATGGATTATAGCGCTGGTTCTTAAACTTCCAGTGTGCTGATGTGAGGTAGCGGTGACACTTGACTTGGGGACGTAAATTACAGTACCTCAGAAGTCGGAGTGGGTTCGCCTGATAGCGAGGGGCACTGATAATAGGGATAGCTAATCCACGCCATGCAACATAAAAGGTAAGTGTTGTTTGTTCATCAAGAATGATGATGACCATTCATTTCATCCAGTGGGGTTGAAAGTATGGAGCCGTGAGTTCTAAGATGGCCGATAAGGCCTATTTTGGCTCGAAATATTCTTTGATAATGTGGGCAAAGATTGCTTGACGTTCCAGGAGGAGGATCTCCTGCAGTGGTTTTTCTGTCCAGCCTTTTCGTCACAGCTCTTACCGTCCTGGTTGCTTCACAAGTGACTGCACACTTATGTAATGATGTACGCCACAAATTACGGTCTTTAGCAGCAGTCTCCCAGATGTCAAGATGAATTCCAAAAGCTTTCAGTGAGATTTTCAGAGTGTCTTTAAAGCGTTTCCTCTGGCCGCCTTGGGAGCGCTTACCACAACGCAGCTCGCCGTAAAAAATGTGTTTAGGGAGCCTGTGATCTGGGATACGAGTTAAGTGATCAGCCCAGCGAATCTGACAGAAAAGGTAAATACAAAACTTGGAACGGCTATATTTTCAAAAACCCCAGTCATTAAAAATACAACCCGTATAAGTGAAGGCTTAACTTCAATGGCAGTGGCGCGGCCACGGGAATACTTTTACCTTTATTTTATACTTTTAACCCCCGTTTCCTGTGCACATGCGTCTAAGAAAAACGTGACATGTATAAAGAGTTAATACACGTGTGTAACATGATCTGATACATGCGCTAGTGATAACGTCAACGATAAGAGACGATGACACCGCCATCACAAAAGCAGGAAGAGCTAACAAGACTACGCGTGCGTCGGCACACGGGTCACGTTCTTGCACCGCCGTTTCCCGTCCGTCAGGAGGTTCAGGGGTCACGCAGGCAACCTTGCTGACAACTCTACAATTAAAGTGAACTGTTTCTGCCCCAATCTGCAGCTACTGTAAATCCTTCTATACTAACGCGTAAAAAGACAAGAGGATCGACTTCACTGCACCGGGTTTTATCCAATATGGCTCGGTATCATTCCTCAGGGCGACATGCCGAAAGCGTCGTACAGAGCACGAACTCTGTTTGCTCCAGTGACGACCCTCGGAAGTCTCTGAGACAATTACACTCCTGAATCGAATGACGTAGGCCGGAATAAAACTCACAACTGTTGAAACGCAAGGCTGGTGGCGTACCCACTTCACCTTTTAAACCCGTTTTACAATTCAAGTACCGATTCACAAAATGTAAATAACACAACACTCAACAAATATGGCCACATAAACCACTCAATAAACTAGACACCACTAGACGCCTTTATTCACTCCAGAAAAGGGGAGTGCATTTAATTAATGGTGATAATAGGCTATATAGGATAATAATGGTGGATAGGCCTTAGGATCATACCAGAATACTGTCAGCGTTGCCAGTAGTGGGTTGTGCTCAATATTTAAATTTCAAATCCCGAAACAACCAAATAATTAATGGTGATAAGTTTACAGACAATTCTAACCTAAATGAACGTCTTCAGTTACTGCCACTCCACAAACGCCTACTTTTTAATAAGACTAAACTAATTCAAAACATCTTTTTTTTTCTCCAAAATGCTCCAAGCTACCTTTGGCCATTGTTCAAATATAACACAAGACATAGCGAACCACTAAACATACTTCATGTTCATAAACCTAGGATAGACTTATATAAAACTAGCTTAGCATACTCTGCCACTCAGTTGTGGAACAATCTTCCACAAGAAATCAAAGACACCACCAATCATTATACATACAGTTGCAACCTGTTTGAACAGTACAGACTACATGCCCCCCTAAAAATAATAATGGTAAATTATCTTAAACGACAACTAGCCAATAAACATTCACATATGTATGGCGCGTTAACATGTTAAACATTGCCTCAGTGAGTCATGTATTACTGATTATTTTTCATGCGTATTAATGCTTATTGTTCTTTTGTTGTCTAAGATTAGCTTCATAAGTTATGTTGAATGAAATAATGTATGAGAGGAATTAGAGAAAAAGGGCAGAATGTCAGACGGGCCTGCGTGCCCAATTCTTAACCCTTTGAAAATAAAGATTGTTCGTTCGTTCGTCGTTCATGCTGGAAAAAAAAACACGCTGCGGTGGTTGTCTGTTCACAACGGGCCTACAATACTCTCCCCTTCCGACCGACACGTCCAACTTCAGCCTGCCATTATACTCAAGTTTTGACGGCTGTAAATTCTGGTACACGCATCAATACAGTTCTACACCAAAGAGCATATTTTACGCGCATAAAGTTCATTTCTATTAGCGTTGATATGCACATCAATGTATTCGCTTAGTTAAATTAAACACAGAAGCCATAATCAAAAGGTTGCACGATTTATTACCTGGCATATGTCGCTGCATCTAGTCAGGTGCACACTGCAGAGTTGTATATTATAAACAATAAATGATTGATTAAATATACTGAGCTGTTAGACGATTTCAACCAATTTTGTGCACACAGAAAGACTACATTTTAAATCTGCGATTACTGTGGGGATAACAAATGCTCTACATTCGAACAATATTTGTGACTACGTGTTTCAAGTATTTCAGACAAAGTATAATTCCTTTATTCACTTCATATCATATATAACTCTGCAGTATGCACCTGACGAGATGCAGCAAAATATGCCAGGCAATAAATCCGTGCAACTTTATGTTTGTAGCTTCTGTCTTTAAATATTGTTATTCTTGGGGTAGATGCAGCAGCGCTTGAAATTACCCCATCTGGTCCAATGCCAAGATGGCTTAAATATCAGCTGCTACTGTATCCTATATAAAGTGTTCCGCTTATTTGGCATGTAGATATATATGTATAGCTGATGCCAAAGAGACTTCATATTATAAACTTAACCTCTTGACCTTGCATACTTCTCACAGACCAAGACAAACTGTCCAAATAGCAATATATCGTGACAGTTTGACCGAATCCAGGGCAATCTGAAATCGGTATCACAATGGCCTTTCAATGATTGAGGACAAGTGGGGTTAAACCCACTGCTTAAAAATGTCGCTTAAAAAGTCGACAAGGTCGACTTCATTGCACCGGGTTTTTATCCCATATGGCTCAGTCTCTTTCCGCAAGCGTTGCAGAAATCATAAACTCAGTATCTTCAGCGACGACCCCTAGGAGTCTCCGAAACAAATGCACCCTTGAACCGAAAGTCGCGGCCCGGAATCGAACCCATAACCTTCGGAGCCCGAGTCAGACGGTTTGACCACTTCGCCAAGCAGGCTGCTGTCTATGACAAATCATGAGAACTGATCAAACAAGCAAACAAACACGCCCCGTGGCAGGAACATACCTTGGGTATGTAAAGTGCTAGGACCAACACATTTTATAAGTCGTAGCGCGCGGACGAACAGGTTGTCAGTCTTTCCCTCCCGTAGCCACCGACGAGAGCTGACATCAAACCCCTGTCCTACCTCGCTCGTGCCTTTGTCGGATTAACGTCCTAACCATAATACCACTCCATCGGCTATAAGATCTGACCGTGTTATTTAAACCATCCCTGTCTAACAAACGCAATAATTCTCTGATATATAAAAACGGGTGTACCTTTTCCTGCTGCAATACGAGATGACAAGTTCGAATTCTACAAACATTCACTAATTAGTGCCTGAGTACGTAGAATAAGAAAACCCATTAGTAAAACTAAACAGAGATCAGCAAAGCCGAATGGATAAGATCATAAGCTCTTAAACTTCCGGTGTGCTGATGCCGAGGTAGCGGGTTCAACCCCCCCCCCCCCCCCCCCCTCGCCGGCCAGTTGGACTAAAATGTTGATTTCTCGTCCATGACTTTGGGACTTAAATTACAAGTACTCCTGAAGTCAGAGTGGGTTCGCTGATGGCGAGGGACACTGGTAATAGGGAAAGCTAATCCACAGTATTGGGACTCTTCGCTGTCTGTTGAATATGATGACGGAGCACGTATGAGAATTTCTCGAGCGCTGTGATTTCTGGTCTTGCCTCTACTCAACTTAATAATGGGGCTTGTGTGGTGATTTGACATCACGGAGTTCCTTTCAGAAAAAAAAAAAACAACTATCCGGAGAATACGCTGGTTATTAACACGGAACATTTCAAATTAGATGCGAAAGCCATATATTTAAGGCAGGTTCAGATACCATGAATATCTTTTCTGATGTATTCTCCTTTCTTTAAATAGCCTTAGTGCATCTTTCGCTTCCAGCCTGGTAAAGATAAGTTTCCATCCATTAGTCCTTATCCCCCCAATGTAGCAGAGGCTTAAACAACTCACGCCTATCCTAAGCTATCCCAATCAGTGGTTCTCAACCTTTTTTGG
Source organism: Cepaea nemoralis (assembly GCA_014155875.1). Classification (NCBI taxonomy): domain Eukaryota; kingdom Metazoa; phylum Mollusca; class Gastropoda; order Stylommatophora; family Helicidae; genus Cepaea; species Cepaea nemoralis. The sequence goes on along the minus strand of JACEFZ010002439.1, from coordinate 79,042 downwards.
CCCATGCACCCCTTCACCATATGTTCAGAATGTTACCCCCCCCCCCCCTTTTTCGTATTTCCTTCCTATACAACCCAAGCCCCTACATAGTATACGTAAAATGGAAGCTAAATTTAATAACAGATTCTAGAACAAGTCTAGACGTCTACATAAAACGTGCTAATTACGTTATTAAACGAATTTCAGAAAGACGAGAAGTACAGAACCGTAAAGTATGGAGGGAAAAACAATATCAAGTAATCGGTTCTTGTATTAACGCAATCTTGAAATAATCTTAATTCCCCACCCCCGGAAAACCTAAAATTCCCCCCTGAGGGGGAATTCCCCACCGGTTGAGAACCACTGCTCTATATTATTAATTTCTGTCGTTACTTCTAGTTCGTGGTTGGTTGGATTTTGCAGCTTAAGTTTTCTACGGAATGGGGAGGCCAGCCCCGCGCCCAACCCGTCCTTCTCCGCTCCTGAATGCATGTGTGGCATAGGCATATGACAGTGTATTACTATTCTGTGCTTCCCTTAAGGGTCCCAGTTGCACACGGGCTGAAGTCGCCTCATGCGACATGCATAGCAGGCCCACGGTGTTAATATGCTTTGCTTTCCCTTAGAGTTCCGGTAACACCCAGGCCAATCTCCTTTGTCGCCTCTTACGACACTGCCATGGTAATACATGGGAGAAACTGTACATAGTCAGAATAAGCACAAAATATGACTAGGAAGCTGGAGGAAAGGAAAAAACACTCCCGTTCCTAGTTTTTGTAATGATCGCAATACCTCCTTCTATTCACCAGTTGAAGCATTCACCTTGTTGTTGTTGTTTTATTTTTGTTGCTTTTGTGTTGCTTTATTTTTCTTGTTTGGTGATGGGGACATTGGACGAAACGTTCTCCCGCATCTGTGTCTGTGATTTTTTTCTTAAATTTTAAATTTCATCTTCCAAGTCATATGTCGTGTTTGTTTGGACCCCAGTATTAGTCCGGCAGTATTCAACTCCTTTATCGATACGTCTCTATCAATAAGACGTCATTTTGAACTCCTCCGCAGTTATCATCCTGCCACAATCATCATCATCATCATCATCATCATCATCATCATCATCATCAGCATCAAGTCCCATGCCGGCTGGCGTTGACATTCATGACTCTCCACAAATCTCGGTCAGTGGTTTTCCTGATCAACTCTGCTGATGATATTCCTCCATGCCACCGTCTCAATCTATCCAGCACAATTTCTCTTGGTCTGCCCCTGCATCTCTTCCCATCGATCTTTCCGGATGTCACAATGTTCTCCAATGCCTTTCTTCTCATCACATGACCAAAGGAAACTGTTTGTCTCTTTCTTATTGTTGTATATAATGTTCTAGTTTCATTAGTCTCTATCAAGCAGTCGTTGTTAGTTAATTGGCAGTCCAAGGAATTCGCAACATTCCTCTCAGGAACCACATTTCTGTTGTTTTCAAGTTCTTCCTAATGTGTCCATTTACATTCCAAGATTCACTGTCATACGGCAAAACAGGTTCTATATAGCACTGCAGCACTCTCTTTCTTACATTCATTGATAGCGACTTATTGCATAAGATAGACTTCATTTTCTGAAATGCAGCTTTTTCTTGCCCTATTCTGCTCTTAATCTATGTTGTGCATCTTCCATCTGATGTTATAAATGCCCCTAGGTATTTTGTTTTGGCGCTCGCTCGCTTTGAACTCAAGCGTAGTTTATACAGACTACTTCTAGTGGTGCTGGACTGAAGTTTGCGTGTGGATTAGCTTTCCCTATAAACAGTTTCCCTCGCCATCAGGCCAACCCACTTCGACTTCAGAGGTACTTGTAATTTACGTCCCCAAGTCAAGGACGATAGATCAACATTTTAGTTCAACTGTCCGGTGTAGGGGTTGAACCCCTTACCTCGACATCAGCACATCGGATGTTTAAGAACACGCGTTATTATACATTCGGCCATGCTGACCTACCTCCTAGGTATTTAAAATTATCTGTCCACCAAGAATAATCGTTTAGTCGACGGATCAATATCACGGCACACAGGTATAACCCATAAGTGCTCCGTTATACTCCTAACTCAAGCCTGAGTCCAGAGAATCTTAGCTCAGTGCACGAACTCAGTAGCACCGGCGAGGATCCTGAAATACTTTTGGTAGATTTTTAACTACAAATTTTGCCCGAACAGCGCCGTTAGCTACTCTTTTTCGATTTCTAAATGCCAAGGGATTTTTTAAAGTGCGCAACAATATACACGGGCATCCGATCTCACTACCCAGAGACCAGGGGAGATTTTATTATTAGAAGTCCACGTGAATAAATCCCGGCCCTCACCGGGGCCTGAACCCGGGACCTCCAGCACTCGAGGCGGACACCATATCTCTAGACCACTCAGCGCGCGCCCCCCCCCCCCAGAAAATTTTCTGCAAATAAATAAAATTATCTACTTAGTTAAGCATTTTCCCTTCTATTTATATTTCACATTTCCTGCCACAATGCCCGAATACAAACAGGCAATATGGCCAAGAAGCTCGAAGAATGGAAACACACAAACGCATACATGGGCGAAATTAAAAAAACATGGTTCGACCCAAATCTTCTTCAACGAAAGCTACAAAACCTCACAGTCAGCTGTCAGCACACATTATGAGAAGAAATACACTAGTGAACTTTGTGACAACTGGCAAGATTGGGGGGAAAAGAATACGTAGCTGATCGTGTAAGATGGCGAAACATGATAACCCACGCTTATCGGATTGGCACATGATGATGATGAAGATGAGCACCCAACACCTATGAAACATTTAACAACGTAAGCTGCTTCTTTGTTCTGGATTAATTCATACTGACGTCTGCAAGTGAACGACGACGTCGAAGACGAAGAAGTAGACGGCGTCGACGACGACGACGACGAAGAAGAAGAAGAAGAAGAAGAAGAAGAAGAAGAAGAAGAAGAAGAAGAAGAAGAAGAAGAAGAAGAAGAAGAAGAAGAAGAAGAAGAAGAAGAAGAAATGCAAAGCTGCTGCAGCACAGTGTGCATGAAAGTTCGGAATGAACTAAACTAAACCAGATTTCTCAAAATTTACATCAATAACAGAGCTAGCCCCATTATATTAATACAAAATAAATGGAACGTTTCAACCTTCACTAAATCTAGCAGTGCCGAAAGAAAAGTCAGGTCAATTATGCTACGCTGAATTACAGACACTGTAAAATTATTTCAGGTCAATGGCTGTAAGCAGATATGTTTACAACTCTTTGCGAACATACTAGGGGAAAATTTTTCCCTATCTATAAATATAACATTCCCATTTATAAGATTTTTTTTTTTTTTAATGAAAGGGAGATGTAATCTGTATGCACACAATGTAATGAGTTGCTATCTGAAACGTTTATGATTGATGCTTCCGAAATGTAATTGGTGGGGGTGGGGGGAGAGACAGAAATAGAGAGAGGATATACAGACAGACAGACAGACAGACAGACAGACAGACAGACAGACAGACAGACAGACAGACAGACAGACAGACAGACAGACTTGGTACCTACTGAGGGAAGTAGATATATTAAATGCCCGCATATAATAAATGTCCTACATGGCGCCTTCTTCCTAACTATCAAATGAATCCTGTTGACTCCCCCTCACTTCAAACTCTGGCTCTGCTGGGTGGGTAGGGGCTGCTATTTACAATATGAAAAACGATACGAGTAACACAGACATGCTTGATAATTCCAGATTTGCATTTACCGCCTCAAAATGAAAGAGAAGCGACATTATGCTGGGCATAATCCAGATTATCATGATTATCTGGTATCATGAAGGCTAATAGACTACAATGGCTGGGGCATATAGAAAGAATGGAAGATAATAGGGAAACAAAACTCGCTTACACTCAGGAAATAAATGACCGTAGACCCCGAGGTAGACCAAGAAGGCGGTGGAGAGATAATATACATACAGACCTACAAGCACTTGGAATCAACGACTGGCAAGAGAAGGTCCACCAGAGAGACGAATGGAGACAGATTGTATTTGCAGCAAAGAACCTCAATGGCTCGGAACGCTGAAGAAGAAGAAGAAGATAATCCAGATTAAGTGACGATATCGATGCCCTAGATTAAAGCGACCAGATTTGCAAGCCTTAAACCCGGGTCACCTCAGTGTTGTGTGCACCAGTGGGTCTCAACATGATGTGCTCATGGGCCCCTTCTGAGTTTCATTTACAGCCGTGCTTCCCCTCACCGCCTCATAGTAGTTTTAGGTTTAACTTTCAACCCCACTGGGTGAAATGAATGGTTGTCATCATTCTTGGTGGACAACCACCACCAGTTTTCGGTAATTTAACAAGTAGTATGTTTTATGGTGAAGGGGTTATGGATGCGGTTCGTAATCCCGCTTACCCGCGTTCGAAACACAGCTGCGCGCGATTTGGCAGCAGACCGTGTTACGCTGGATTTTAACGCGTTGGTATGGGAGCAGGTCATTCAGAAAGCAATGGCAAACTACTGAACGTAAACTTGCCAAGACATCAACAACAGCAGTAACATGTTGGTGTTGACAGTGGTGTCCTGTAAAAGGATATGCAAAAAAGAAAAAAAAACATATATGGTAATCTAAACAGCATCGTCTTATGAAACAGGTTTAATTTGCTTAACTATAATTCCTTAGTTGTTTTGCCTCGTGCTATGAGTCTCGCATTTGAATTACTGTCTTATTCCCCAATGTCTCTTGTCATCATCATCATGTCGCAATCTTATGAAGAACGTCGCTCTCATCTCAACCCCCCCCCCCCCCCCCCCCCCCCCCCCCCTGTTTCCCGACAGGTGCTCGAACCTTCGCCAGTTGTCCTGCCACATGCATAATGAGATAATGATTTTATTTCTTTTACAGCTGTAATGATTAGTTTCTTGGGATAGGTAATGTGGTAGTTTCCCCATGTGTTCCACATTCATCTGGCTTTCAGCCGTGTCCTGGGCATTTAGAAACCTGTTAAGTTGGTAGGGTAGAGTAGCCTATACTGTAGCACTCTGGCTATAAGCAAAGAGTACCCCAGAGGTGTCCTATTATCTCGCGGATACATCACTAAGTGGTGCTTTCTTGTATTTTCACACACACACACACGCACGCACGCACGCGCGCATATATATATATATATATATATATATATATATATATATATATATATATATATATATATATATATATATATATATATATATATATATATATATATACACGTTTAGCTCATCAGAGTACAAGCCAAATATAACGACGAAGTTAACGCCATGTCTGGGAATGAAAGACGGCGAAGTTGGAAAGGGGGCTGACCATTCCATCTCATCGTGACGTGCTCTAGAATGTGTAAAGGCCTTACACTTCATACCCCCAACGGCAGTTCATCACACACTCAACAGCCATCACACACTCAACAGCCAACACACACTCAACGACTAAAACACACCATGTAAATGTATAATTACCACACTTGGCTATCAGTACTGCTACAGCGTATCGAATTATACTTTCTTCTTCTTCCTCTTCTTCTTTTCTAACCTTTATCGCCCATTAGAGAACAATCCCTCAACCTACTCACGTCACGCTGTTCTATCTTTTGCTATGATAAATAATCGTTATATATACTGATGTCGAGTTTTTCATATCACTGTATCAGTGTATGTTTATTATTGTTTATGTGCTGATGAAGGCTTCAACCGCAACGTCAATTTTGTCACCCGTGATCGTGTTCCAGCTTCATCATCATCATCAAGTGCCGTGCCGGCTGGCGTAGGCGTTCATGGCTCTCCATAGATCTCGGTCTTTGGTTTTCTGGATCAACTCTGGTGCTGATATTCCTCCATGCCACCGTCTCAATCCATCCAGCATCACTTCTCTTGGTCTACCTCTGCCTCTCTTCCCCTCGATCTTTCCAGTTGTTACGATGTTCTCCAATGCCTCTCTTCTCATCACGTGACCGAAGAAAGATGTTTGTCTCTGTCTTATTGTTGTATATAATGTTCTAGTTTCATTAGCCTGTTTCAGGCAGTCGTCGTTAGTTACTCTGGCAGTCCAAGGAATTCGCAACATTCGTCTCAGGAACCACATCTCTGTTGCTTCTAATTTCTTCTTAATTTGTTCATTTACGTTCCAAGATTCACTGCCATACAGCAAAACTGGTTCTACATAGCATTTCAGCACTCTCTTTCTTACATTCAGTGATAGTGACTTATTGCATAAGATACTCTTCATTTTCTGAAAAGCGGCTTTTGCCTGCCCTATTCTACTCCTAATCTCTGTTGTACATCTTCCATCTGATGTTATAAATGCCCCTAGGTATCTAAAATTATCAACTTGGTTAAGGATTTTCCCTTCTATTTCTATGTCACATTTTGGTGTCACCATTTTCTTTGATATTACCATTGTTACTGTTTTCTTGATATTCAAGGAGAGTCCTTTCCTTGCACTCTCTGTTACTACAACGTCTAATAATTGTTGTAGGTCTGTTGAATTATCCGCCACCAATACTGTGTCATCTGCATAGCGTATATTATTTATATTATAACCTCCAACTAGTATTCCTGGCATCTCTTTGATCTCTCTCATTATTACTTCGCTATACAGGGAGAAAAGATCTGGTGACAAGACACACCCTTGTCGTACTCCTAGCTTTATCTGTTCGTAACTACCCTCTTTATTTCCCATTTTAATTGCTGCTACTTGGTTCCAGTAAACATTCTTTATTATTCTTAAATCTTTTCCATCAATGTTGATATCTTCCAACATTTTAATCAGTTCATCATGTTTTACTTTATCAAATGCCTTAGTATAATCTATGAAGCACAAATATATGTCTCTCTGTTTCTCTATTGACCTTTCTATTAGTGTCCGTAATGTATAAATTGCATTGTTTGTGCCCTTTCCTTCCACAAATCCATACTGTTCTTCACTAATTTCCATTTTTATTTTCTTTTGATTCTTCTCATTATGATTCTGAGTAGAAGCTTAGTGATATGGTTTATAAGGTTAATTGTACGAAATCTTCACAATCAATTGCTCCTGGTCTTTTTGGTATAGCTATAAATAAAGATTTCAGCATATCACTGGGTAAATATCCACTGCTGTAAATATCATTCAACATTTTGGTTAATATATCTACTCCAAATTCTCCAGCTTACAGATTCTAATTGTCGTTGGTGTTGGTTCACTCAATGTATGTTTTGCTGTGTTCCGGAGCTTCCAGTGTGTCCTCTCGTATCAATTTATCTCTAAATTTCTTCTTTATGGTATTCTCTATATTACGAACAGCCAAATATGCTGGGGTTGACTGATACGTCCGTAAAGGATATGCAATTAACTTATATTTCTTTTACCACTTCTATGTGGCGAATGCAGTTCGTAATCCCACCACATACCCGCGTTCGAAACACGGCAACAGACCGCCTTGCGTTGTTCTTTTATGAAATGGTATGGGTGCCGGTAGTTCAGTAAGCAAGGGCAAACTACTGAGCGTAAACTTGCCCAGGAATCACGAACAGCAAAAAAAAAAATGCTGGGGTTGACTGCTACGTCCTGTAAAGGATATGCCGCTAACTTTAACTATGTGTTTTGTCTTGTGGGTTCTAGACAAAAAGACCCTTCAAGTCGTGCTTTTATGAAGTTTTCTCAGTGCATGTCCTATACAGTGCCGGCGCCTTTCCTCGCCTCATGTTTCGCTAGTGATTCTGTCACAGAAATATACAAACTGTTGAAATAAATAGCAATCAATAAATTTATAAAATTTTAATGATTTAAGCTTTAGTCGTTTGAACATGCCAGACTTGCCAGTTTTCCCCCAAGCGACTGCAATTTGCTAATTGATGTTAACGCACATAGTATTATTTATTATACACAACCATTTTTAGCTCATATATTATTACTGTCATACTTAACAGTTATTTAAAATATATGTGACGCTGAATGTAGCATAGTAAATCAAATAAGTTGTACAGAATGTTCATCATAGTCCCTTATGCCAAGACAAAACGATATGTATCAATTTTTCAGATGAGCCTCATTTCTTGCAATAAGCTCGATGTCATCAGCACAACGCTGACTGTTTAAATATAATCCCTCCCACTTTCATCACAAGCTTAACGCGGATTGTTTAAATATAATCCTCCAACTTCCGTCATCAGCACAACGCGGACTGTTTAAATATAATCTTCCAACTTCCATCATCAGCACAACGCGAACTGTTTAAATATAATCTTCCAACTTCCATCATCAGCACAACACGGACTGTTTAAATATAATCTTCCAACTTCCACCATCAGCACAACGCGGAACGCTTAAATATAATCTTCCAACTTCCACCATCAGCACAACGCGGACTGTTTAAATATAATCTTCCAACTTCCACCATCAGCACAACGCGGACTGCTTAAATATAATCTTCCAACTTCCACCATCAGCACAACGCGGACTGTTTAAATATAATCTTCCAACTCCCATCATCAGCGGACTGTTTAGATATATTATAATCTTCCAACTTCCATCATCAGCACAACGCGGACTGTTTAATATAATCCTCCAACTTCCATCATCAGCACAACGCGGACTGTTTAAATATAATCCTCCAACTTTCACATCTGATTTATTTGTTATAGATCTTACTACATGCTCTAAATACGACGAAAAGTCATATGGTGAGACAAGACGACCCGACCCTGCATGTTTTATTAAAACAGGTGAACCAATCACTCCGTTAATAAACATACAGATAACGCACTCAGTATTCGGTGGCGATGGCAGAGAGAATCAATGTTACCAGCTTTACCTCTTGACCTTAGGTACTCCAGCACGCCAAGACAAATTCTTTAAATAGGAATACTGTAATATACTGAGACAGTTTGACCGAAATCAGATAAAGCAAATTTAAGTGGGTATCACACGGGCCTGTACAAAATGCAGGGCAAGTGAGGTTAGAATCTAGAACAACACTTCTGGGGAAAATCGTGAGATCCGATGACGTTATTTAATGAATAACCATGTTCACTCGTCTGCTAGACTTTTATTTAACCGTCTCCGCCCTTGTGTGGTATTTAGTCTGGTAGCAAATACAAATAGATTTTTTAAAACAAAGTTAGTTGCATGATTTTAGGGGACCTCGGAATCAACCCCAGCATTTTTTTTTCAGGCAATTTGTTACGTTCTAAATTTCTAATCACATTCGCACACCTCTGTTTAATAGGCTGATATTGACCTACTTCATTATCAATCTTTATGGCAGCTTGTTGTTTCCAACATATGTTATTTTTTTTAACAAGTCTATGGTCTTTCCTATGATTTGTAGATCTGCAAGCATTTTCATCACGGCCGGATGGCTTTGGTAACTCTGAACAAATAAATGTGTCAATCGTGTGTACTTCTAGAACTAACTTCAGTGATTGGCTCATGATTTTGTAACTTTAGCTTTGGTGTTGACACATGATGATGATGTACTCCTAGTATTTGACGTCACTATAAAGGGATCCGTGAATCGTGAGCAATTTACGACATGACCGAGTCAGTGCTTAAAATCCGTATCTATACCGCTTCAACGACATGACCAAGTCAGTGTTTAAAATCCATATCTATACCGCTTCAACGACATGACCAACGGGCTGTAGATGTGTATCTAGCTACTACACTACCGCGGGTCCCATTTAAGATTTAATATATATTAAATTTTGAACATGTTTATACCTACAGTTGCACCTGCAATAACGTTCTCTAGTAGTTTTGTCTTAACTTTCCTCACTGGTGGAATGTAAATACAAGTAGATTAATAATTTGATAACAAGTGAACACTGCGTAACTGAACAAAACATTAAATCCACTCACAGTAATAAATATCACTCGTAAAAGGCAAAATTATTAATAACATTGCCTATAAAAAAATCAACAGACATAATTCGTAACTAGAGGTCAGAAAGGCCGAATGGATAAGAGCATTTGCTCTTGAACATCTGGTGTACTGACTGTGAGGTAGCAGGTTCAACCCTTAGATCGGTCAATTGGTCTAAAATGTTGACTTATTGTCCTTGGCTGGGTGGGGGGTGGGGGGGGGGGGGGGGGGGGGGGGGGGCCGCGGCCGCGCGCCGTAAATTACAAGTACCTCAGAAGTCGGAGTGGGTTCGCCTGATGGCAAGGGACACTGGTAATAGTTGAAGCCAAAAACACAAAAAAATCAGCCCAATGCACTAGAAGTATAGTGTTTTTTGTTGTTGTTGCCTCAATATAAAATTCAATATCTCAGTAACCAACTGAGGGAAAATGATGAGATTTAGTATATAATCTTATCATTATGTCCACCCAACAAAAAAAATATTTTTCTGGAGATTTTACAGCAGATTTCAAAGTTAGTTTATATGCGGTATATTAATTACGACTTAAAGATTACGTCCATGATGTTAACAGTATTAAAGCTTCACCAAGACACGTCCCCGCATTTTTTAAAATTTTCACGTGATTTCCGTTTTGAAACAAACAGCGCGAAGATTCAGAGGTATCTCCAAATGGGGGTTCTTTCATGAAACGTGATTATATAAATAAACTAGCTGACAAGGCCCGACTTCTGGTGGGGATCTATCTGTCTGTCTATCTATTTGTTCTAATTCAAACACCAAGCGACTTTACTCACTCCAGAAACGGGCCATGAGTCTAATTTATAGCAAACATTTATCTGACAATCCTAGCCTGTATAAACGCCTTCAGTTACTACCAGTCAGCAAACGCCTGCTTTTCAATAAAGCTAAACTAATTCACAAAATCCTGCATCGGAATGCCCCAAATTACCTTTGGCCATTGTTTAAATATAATGCTAGACACAGTAAACGTTTAAATATATTACACATTCAGAAGCCTAAGATTGACTTATACAAAACAAGCTTAACGTACTCCGCAGCTCAGCTGTGGAACAATCTTCCACAAGAAATCAAAGACATCACCAATCCCTATTCATATAATCGCAAATTATTCGAACACTATCTCAGTACGGATTATCTTCCCCCTTAATAATAGAGATAATAATAATAATAATAACAACAAAACCTAGTATAACAGCCAGTCCCCTTTTGGTAGGCCAGTATATTCCACATGGCTAATAACAAGTGTCAGATCATTATCTAATATTACTGAGTCGTGTAGTTTTGATGTTCACATTTTGCCCATGCCTTTATAATGCATATCTTTTATATTGTTGCTGTTCTCTGTTAGCCTTGAATGATGTGTGAATGAAATAATGTGTGAATGAAATAATGTATGAAAGAGAGTGATAGAAGGGCAGAATGTTAGACGGGCCTGAGTGCCCAATTCTTAACCCTTTGAAAATAAAGTTTGTTTGTTTGTTCGTTCAATCGATCGATCTATCTATCTATTGATCTATCTAATCTACCTACCTACCTGCCTGCCGGCCGGCCGACCGACAAATATCTATCTATCTATCTGTCTGTCTGCCTGCCTGCCGGCCGACCCACCCACCGACCGACCCACCAACTGACCCACCCACCCACCCAGTCAGCCAGCCAGCCATCCACCCACCCACCTACCTTTCTGTCTGTCTGTCTGTCCGTCCGCGCTATTAAATATTGATAAAAGTTACTGGAAAAAACGTCAGGACCATGTGTTGAAAGAGGAAGAGGACTATTGGAGAAAGGATGGATTGAATTTTATGCAACCGAGAGCAATCATCAACCTACTGGAATCGTCCGACACAGATTAAGGTCTGAGCAGATCGCAGACCTTAATCTACGTACACACTTACTGGGATATTTTGCTCCAACTATTCAGACGAATTGCAGGCCCTAAACATTACAGCATCAGCATCAGCTGAAGAAACAAGAAGGAAATGAAAAATAAGGTAAGAAATATATTCCTTCTACTTTCCTGTTAATTTACAAATTATTTACCCAGTGCCTCTGTAAATTCTCTGTCTTTACTAATATTACACATTGCACCCCTCTCGGGATTCTCCGTGGTGAAGTGGTCAAGCCGTCTTACTCGGGCTCTGAAGGTTGTATGTTCGATTCCGGGCCGCGTCCTTCATTTCACCAGTACATTTTTTCGGAGGACTCCCGAGGGTCGTCGCTGGAGCTACGGAGTTCGTGCTTTGTGCGACGCTTTCCATGCTGCGGAAAGAAACTGAGCCATATGGGATAAAAACCCGGTGCAATGCAGCCGACCCTGACGATTTTAAGCTAGTTCTTTCATTGCACCCACTCCCATATGAATCCGGATACACCTTTGTGTGTCATCAGAATTTGCAGATCTCCCATTACCGTAAAAATAACTTTGTTAGTAAGAAATCACTAGTTGTTCAGCAAAACATCAAAGGAATGTCGCCGCTTTTGATGATTTAAGTTGTTTTTGGACCTATCAAAGACATATTCCTTGGGTGGGGGGTAAATATAAGACGGCTGGAAAAATTTCATAACGAATAAATAATTGATCGTGAATGAAGGCAAACAAATGTGGACATACTATATGTATGGACTGCGCATGGGTTCAAAGCGAACGAACGGGGAAAAAAAAATTAATAATAATAATAACTTGTAGCTCAGAGAATACAATCTCATCATCTAATCAATAAATAGTATTAGAGCATTTCAGCATTGAAAATTATCACTCCTAAAAGACAAATTTTTTTTCATGACATTGCGAATGAAAAACAACAGGGATAATTCGTTATACACAACCTTACATCTAATCAATAAACAGCATAAGAAAATTTTAATATAGATCCTGTTTTATAATGCCATATAATAAACATACTGATCCATTAAATTATATGATTGACACTAAATTAGACCGCTCAACATTAATAAAATCAGTTAAAATAATGAAGTCTATTTATACTTTGGGTACAGTTCCCATGTTTCAACAATTTATCAGAATCCCATGAAACCGATACTTTTCAAAAATCTGGTTAGCAGACTCCTGACTGCCATATAAAACACATAATGTGAGATTCAAGTGAAGGCTTATTTTTCTGCTTTTAAATTGTACATATGGAGGCCAGAGTTTGCTAACAATATTTTTATTCACTGCGTTTTGAGTGAATACATTCTGCCTGCAAGTTAAATTTCTAAAAATAAATTGTGAACTTTTGTCAAACAAAGACATGTCTTTACAAAGTTAGCGGTACAGAACTTCAATTTAATGCTGTGACTATACATTTGTATTTGTTCATGTCAAACTGACTGACACATATCTATGGCCTAGTTTCTTACAGAAGAATAACTTAAAGCAGATAAACATAACTGCTAGGCCAGTGACATTGTGACGTGACATGAGTAAACCGCATATATACTTCTTTTCTGCTGCTGCTGCAATTAGCAGTTAATTATAGTGGAATCAGACTGCATTCTCAATGATATGTTATGTCAAATGATGTCAGTGTATATTGGGCATTTCCAAATGTACTCAGTACACGAATGCAGCAGCCATCCTAAAGTATTTCTGCTCACTGTTCTCATGAGGTGTTAGTTATATCTCCTCACTTGACCTCCATGGTGGTGTTGCCGGGCTAGACCAGATTTTACTCCCACGTCGTATAGTCTGGCTAGTGAAGAGTCACATCAGTGACCGCCAGCAGTTTGTACTACATTGATTAAATCAGCCCTGCCCATGCTTCTTCCTGTTTGTACTGGTGCATTATTTGCCAGCTGGTCTGCACATTCATGACCTGACTTAACCATTAGAATGCATTCTTTCGCAATGTTTGCTGCCTGCTTAAGATGTTTCCGTTTCATCAAATAGTTTCTCGTAGAAGATGACGGATGTATAAGATCCCCTTCCTTAATGCTACATGCATTCTTGAAGTGCACGTCCTTCTGTCATATTTGTGGTATGTATCTTGATTTTAGGGTATGTAAGTATCTTGATTTTGGGGTATAAATGATTTCTCAATTTGCCTTGACCAATTCAGAAACAAAGTACGATAACCTGATCAATTTTGGGAAGATGTAGTAACATCTGTCTTTACTAACTTCATACATAAATCATGGTATTATGACAGACTGTCCAGTTCCCTTCCTTAAAGCTTTTATGCTCTTTTGTACAAGTTCTATGAGAAAGGGAATACTATAAAGCTGTATGAAGTCAGGAAACCATCTCTCCAAAACTGAGGAATCAACCCAGACAAATATACAGATAAACTTTGCACTATCAACTATGCTACCACACCTCATGAAATGCAAGGATTAAACATATACTCAAATTAGTTGCATGTTCTTTACAGGACATGCAAATTAACCCCCATCATTTATTTGCTGTTTGTGATTTACTAGGCATATGTTGTTTCACTAATTTGCCACTGCTTTCTGAATAGCAGATGCCTCATAGCATCAAAAGCAATGCTAGAGGGTCTACTTCCAGATTGTCCACGGCTTATATAGACATCCTCCTGGACTTGGCATGACAGGAAATTATGGAACTGCATATCTCCTAAAAACTCTGGCCACATACAAATAGATAATATGACCCTTAAAAGAACGGAAACATACAAATACCTGGGTACAATCTTCAACTGCTCCAACCTCATAAGGGAAGAAATACAAACTAGAATCAACTCTGGAAATAAGATATACTATGCACTACAACATCTACTAAAATCAAATGCGCTATCTCGTAACACAAAAATCACAATATACAAAACACTGATCAGACCAGTTGTGCTGTATGGCTCTGAAACCTGGAGTAAAACGAAAGGAGACGAAGCCTTGTTACAAACCTTTGAGAACAAAATTTTAAGACGCATCTTTGGACCCATTAGGGATACACAAAGTGGAGAGTGGAAAAGAAGAAGTAACAAAGACATTTATGATCTGTTTAAGTCCCTGCTAATCACTGGTATCATGAAGGCTAATAGACTACAATGGCTGGGGCATATAGAAAGAATGGAAGATAATAGGGAAACAAAACTCGCTTACACTCAGGAAATAAATGACCGTAGACCCCGAGGTAGACCAAGAAGACGGTGGAGAGATAATACATGTACAGACCTACAAGCACTTGGAATCAACGACTGGCAAGAGAAGGTCCACCAGAGAGACGAATGGAGACGGATTGTATCTGCAGCAAAGAACCTCAATGGCTCGGAACGCTGAAGAAAAAGAAGAAGATATCTCCTAAGCCACACTGCATATACTGTCACTGTCATCTACTGCCCATAGGACCTTGCAGTGTAGGGGGGGGGCCTCTTGAGCCTGAGGAATTAAGGCCGCCTGGCTAGTGCAGTCGCCGCGAACTGTGCAGATTCCTTCCATCCATCATGTGCCATGCCGATAAGCGTGGGCAGTCATGTTTTGCCATCTCACTCGATCACCAGAATCGAGGATCACCTCCGTGTTTCTGTCTCGACCATGCCACGTGGCCAAGCCATCCAGGTATTTACTTCTCGGTCTTCCCCATGGTCTCTTTCCTTCGATCTTGCCAGTTGTCACCATGTTCTCCAATTTATTTCTTTTCATAACATGCCCAACAAATTTTGACTGTCTACGTCTAATGTCTCTAATCAGTTTACGATCTTTATTTGTTTCTTGAAGGACTTTTTCATTGGTTTTTCTGTCTTTCCATGGCATTCTTTGCATTTTCCTCAGAAACCACATTTCCACGGCCATTAGCTGTTTTTCAGCTTGACTGCTTATTGTCCATGCTTCACATCCATACAAAAGTATAGGTTCTATGTAGCATCTCAACACTCTGTTTCTCGTTTCAATTGATATCTCTTTATTGGTCAGTATGTTTTCCATCTTGCAAAAGGCTACATTCGTAATGGCAAATTGCAAATGTGCAGATTAGGATTTTCTTTTCGCTCCCAACAGAAAAAAATCCACGCCTTACCAAGGATTTGAACCCAGGTCTCCCAAAGGAGAACCCTGCATTCTTAGCTACTCGGCCAGCCCCTTGCTTCTCCTTGCTCTTTTCGCATCAGTTTTACAAGTCGTCACCAAGTGTTCTAGTTTATTCCCCCTCATAACATGCCCAAACAAGTCTTAATTTCTCTAATCAATTTACGGTTTTGATTCACTGGGATTTGTTTAGTTCTCTCCAGGAGATTCTGCCACACAATTTGAGTCCTATTCTGCACAGGTATCAATCAATGAATGTTTGAAGTTTATTAGTAATTGTGAACTTGTCGATCTTCTCTTTCTGATCTATACAGTAGTTAGTTAGTTAGTTAGTCAACAGATCATCCTCATTGCACACCAAACCATTCAGTTGATCTATACAGTAGTACTAACCATTAGTATTGCGACGTTTCACTGGTTGTTGAAGATGAGGACAAAGCTCTAGTCCCTATGTCCGCTCTAGTGCTGTTATGTCGGTTCTTGACTCAACTCAACAACAGTACTAATTTAACGTTAGTGGTTAAATATTCTAAGACTGATGCTAAGCTTCATTTCTTTTGACTTCCATAAATTCCCTAGTCAAATGAAAGCTGCTCTTGCCTTTTGTATTCTTATTTTATTATCTTTATCTATTCTCCCATCTTGAACTACATTGCTACCTAACCAGGTGTATGCTGCTACCTCTAATTTCTTAAAATTGCTCTTGTAATTTTCTGTATTTTAGATGTTCATATCATCAAATTTTCTTCATCAATTATATTCTTCTGTTGTGTAGACTGTCTCCTTGTTTAAGATACCTACTATATTAACGGTTAAACACAACCCCTACCTCATATTTTTTTACTTTCTGTGCCTAATTTTTTTTCTGTGTATCACTGTACTCTGCATACATTAAATAATTTTAGAATCAACATTTCATTATACAATTTCTGTATATCTGTGTAAATGCGAGGGTATCTTTTTGAAACAATGCCTTATTGATGCTATTGTTGTTTTGATCCCAGTATTGCTGAGTTGTATACTCTTGGCAGTCCATTTCATTGTTACGAAAATGCAGGCTGGACTTTCTTGGTGTAAAATGTGTCATCATCAGATGTTGTGACAAATAGAAGACATTTTGGATGTTTCAGTTGATTCAACCTTCTTTTCTTTTAACACATTTATTTCATTCCATGTCTATTTTTGCTTGTACTAACCACTTTTTATCTACCTTCTTTACACAGAAACATCAATTGGGGAACCGCTCTGAGGCCACTAAGACAGTTCATGTATTGTTAGGCACTCATAGAAGCACAAGAAAGAAGGAGGGGTTAGAGGATGCACTAGACATTAAAAAATTGAAAGCTATATTTACTGACTGGGATTAAAACCTGTCGCCCCCCAATGACGACAGCGCCTTGCTGCAGGAACAAGTGTACTTTAACGCAGTACCAACTAGAAACCCCTTTCTTCTAATTCTATGAGTGTCAAACAAAACACAAGTATTTACTTTATCTACCTTTTTTTTTTTTTTTTGCATATCCTTTACAGGACTTAGATGTCAACACCAGCATCTTTCAGCTGTATGTTGATCTCTTGGCAAGATTAAGCTCAGTAGTTTGCCATTGCTTTCTGAGCGTCCGGCTCAGTATCCCGCAAGTCACGAGCGGGGGTCGAACCGCCTCAGCTCTCGCTCCGCTACGAGACTCTGCGTGATAAACGGGATTACAGAGAGAAAGTGTTGTAACCCCACAGCCAGAGAGACCGGCATCTACCTTCTAGCAGTTTAATACTAACAGTTTTTATTGTAACTGTTTTCTCACAAGAGCTAGCTCCGTGGCGAAGGAGTTACAGATGCAGTTTGTAATCCTGCATACCCATGCTAAAAACACAACTGTGGGCGATTTGGCAGCGGACTGCCTTGCATTGGTTTTTTACAAAATGGTATGGGTGCCAGACTTTCAGAAAGCACGGCAAGCTACTGAACGTAAACTTGCCAAGAAATCACAATAGCCCCCCCCCCCCCCCCAAATGCTGGAAGGATATGCAACTAACTAACTTTCTCACAGACAGGTGTTACATTCACTTTGTCTATTCCAAGTACTTGCTATTTTAACTCTTTAAGCTCAAAGTAACATGTGATATGTGACTGGTTTTTCCTTGTGAATCCCAACCATTATGTAATGTGTTAAAACACACTTTTTTTACATTTGGTCAGAGCTTACTAAATAAATCTGGCTGCCTCAGTGGCCACTTTCACTATGTATTCTTCCTCTTTTAAAAGTAGTGCACTGTCTCTTTTGATGATAAAATCTGTTAACTGAAAAGTGTTAAAGTAGAACTAAAAATGCAGTGCAGTTTATACAAGAAACAACAGTGCAGATACAGACAATAAATTACCAGCAGTTAATACAAGAGATAACATTGCAAATACAGACAATCAATCTCAATCAAATAAAAGAAGCGTTAAAGCAATAAATCTAAAGTAGTTCAAATAATGAAATGATGCGATAGAAATTGTTAACGTAAAAATTGGGATTTACAACAACAAAATAATAGTACCTTAGATGAATATGAGGTATATGTCCTAGCTCCATATCTGTATATGAATATCACTCTGGTATATAGAACTACTTTCATATTTTTATATGAATATCACTCTGGTATATAGAACTACTTTCATATTTTTATATGAATATCACTCAGGTATATGGTACTACTTTCATATTTTTATATGAATATCACTCTGGTATATAGCACTACTTTCATATTTTTATATGAATATCACTCAGGTATATGGTACTACTTTCATATTTTTATATGTATGTCACTCAGGTATATAGCACTACTTTCATATTTTTATATGTATGTCACTCAGGTATATGGTACTACTTTCATATTTTTATATGTATATCACTCAGGTATATGGTACTACTTTCATATTTTTATGTGTATATCAGTCTGGTATATAGCACTACTTTCATATGTTTATATGTATATCACTCAGGTATATAGCACTACTTTCATGTTATATATGTATATCACTCAGGTATATGGTACTACTTTCATATTTTTTCATGAATATCACTCTGGTTCTCTTTACTTCCCAGAGAATTTCCTGGTACCCATTTTAGCCTGGGTCGACCTGGAATCTAACTAATAATAATAAAACAAGTTCCTCGGTACAGAGTGAGCTGAATGTCTGGCAGACGTCACAGACTAATATTCTTCTGTTTTTCATCTCTCAATGGAGAATTTGCCTTCAGTCAACTAGTGGTGGCTCTCTGTAGACTTATTCATGACCGCATTTAGCAGTAACATTTTCTATAGGATGAGGTTGTCAGTCTTATGTCAAATCTGCTTAGAAGCCTCTTACCTTGGTGAAATGATGGTAGAATTATGGCAGGTTACTCTTCTTTGGTTCCCTCGTGGACATGACCCATAATGTTTTGTTTCAATGTGCTACTAACATTTATAATACTAATGATTAATGTTATATAGACATCATGCATTCTTGACACAGTCTCAAAGTACCTCAATGAAGTTATCAGCTTGTCTGCTGAGAAGTCATCTCCCATGAATGTGAATACTGTGCCATTAAACATATTCATGTTCACTTCACTAAGTCTGAGGCCAAAAACACAAGAAGAAGAATGGTGCTGCCCACTATATGTCATACAAAATAAAATGCTACCTTTACAAGAAGCCAGTCAAACAACTCCTCCCACTAATTTTTTCAATCATGATAAATACATTTCTCATTACTGGCTATTTAATTACTTACAACTTGTTATTGGTTAATATAACCTACGCTACTGCACTTCTGGAAAACCCATCATATAATATTATAAGAAATAAATTTGCAAGTATTGACAAACAAGACATCCCAGAATTCAAACCTGTCACCTGAAAAACTACAACAATGTCACGCTGAAGGACTCGGCATACTTCCACGGACTACCATTTAGACTTTCCTATCTTCTGCTGGTCTCCTTGGTGAAGGGGTTAAAGATGCTGTTCATAATCCCATATATCCACGTACGAACCAATGCTGCGCTAGATTCGGCAGCAGATCTCATTGTGTTGGTTTCTTACAGAAAGCAATGGCAAACTACTGAACGTAAAAACAATTGCCAAGACATCAACAATGGCAGTAAAATGCTGGTGTTGACTGCAACGTCCTGTAAAGGATTTGCAACTATATTTTTAAAACAATCTTCTACGGGTGTCACTCAATACCTCTGAATTTAGTTTTGGACGCATATATTTCACTTGCCCCTATGAACGCTGTTCTGAATATTGTGCATTAACAAACCTTGGAGTCTTCTAGTGTTGTTAGATTGACTGATGAATCTGAATATTCAATATTGCAATTCACATGCCCATGCATCTGATATCAGAGCTATGTCGGTTTTTTTTTTAAGTTTTAGTAACTGAAACTATTAATATTATTATATTAATAAGTAGTATTAATAGTATAGTTAGTATTAGTATTAATATTTTAACTTATAAGCATATATATAATTAATACTTCACTGAACTGATGTCTTCAGTTATTAATTATTGTAATAATGATAATGAATGTATAATGATGTGTCTCCTCTAATTTCTAATTCTCTGCTCTGCCTACCCTTGTCGTTGTTAGTTGACTGATTTAGTCACTTATTTTCTGAATTTCATTTCTATTTGAAATTTATTTAATAATGAAAACAAATGATGTTTTTAGTTTTTATTTAATTTTGTTTACATTTTTTAAAACACTAAAATAAAACAGTCATCATAAAGTAAATCGAGAACAGTCACAATCCATCCAGATTGATAAGAATATTCAGAATAAGAATAAGAATAAAATAAGAAGCAACATTGAACAATGTAACAGGAATTGCAAGCACATCAGTCAGTACTTCACAAATTAACGTTGCATGTAAGCATTGCTTGTATTACAAACGTAACTAAACTGCATACACAGTGAACTGCTAATTCCCTAATAATCCCATAAACTCATATGATACACATACCATTCTCTGTGAGGCGTAAAATCCTTCGTTCCAGTCACTTCCGTATTTTTTATCAGTTTGTTGTTTGGCGTGCCAGGTTTTCGACGCCCTATTTTTTCGATACATAATCGGGAGTCTTGTAGTGTCACTTTTGAGATAACAGTTCTTCAAATGCAGGCGTGACAGCGTTTAACACTTCAAGCTGGGGTGGTCTGAAATCTTTATTCAAAATTGTGTGACGTGCATTAAAAGTAAAGATACAGAATAAAATAAAGAACCAAAGGGATTCAATATTTTCATGAAGTAAATAAGTCGGCTTCTGTGGCTTAGGGGATAGTGAGATGCGGTTTCTCAATTTCGAGTCGAAGGTTCAAAATCAGCTGTAGGCGATTTGGAAGCAGATCGCTTTGCGTTGATTTCGCTGGTATGAGACGTCGGTTGGTCAGAAAGCAACGAACTACTGAACGTAAAAAGTAACTGGTAAAATCGCAAATAACCAAACAATGCTGGGGTTGATTCCGACGTTCAGTAAAGGACATATAACTAACTTTTATACATAAGCTGCATTTCAGAAGTTGACGAATATCTTAAATAATAAGCCACTACCATTAAATGTCAAAAGGGGGTTAATGAAATGGTATGTTACATAGAACCAGTTCTGCTGTGTGGCAGTGAATGTTAGAGCAACCTATCTGGAAGGTCTTGTAAATGTGAAGCCAGAGAATGTTGCCAATACCGTGGACTGCCAGAACAGCTAACAAGCTATGCCCGGAGAAGCTAATGGAGTAGAACATTATATACAACCATAAGAAAAATACCAACATGTTCTTTGGAAAAATATGGCGACTGAAAAGATCAGCGGTAGAAGAGACTGCGGAAAACAGTGATAAATTATGCTGATTGCCCTATGACGGTGGCATGGAGGAATATATTCAATAGCATTAATCCAAAACACCAAGGGCCGAAATCTGCTACAGTCACGACTAAGGAAAACAGAAAAAAAAAAGAAAAAAAAACCAGAGTAGTAGTTGATTGTGTGAATCCTGTCGAAGTGAATTTTAACTCTAAAATCTCATGCGTTGGCGTTCGTGTGGTCTAAGCCATGTGAACGACTTGCTTATATAGGAGTGAAGTTTTTCCTACCACTGAAGTATCATCTTTACGAGGATGTGTGCTGCCTAGCTCTTCTTCCCTTCTCCAAACCCAGATAGCAGCTGGGTGTGAAAGGGCCAGTCGACCCAACCCAAAGAATGGGCAGCGGGAAATGTTCTGGAAAGGGAAGGCAGTTGGCGGGATATTGACCACACTCCACATCGAATGTCGATTGGTCTATAAAATGTGGGGGTTATCATCATATACTCGAATAGACAGGAGTGTTGAAAAGAGTCCTTTACTTTTATTTACCTGTACTATTATTCGTCGTGTAATAGGAAACCGGGTGGGTGGCGGTGTAATTATGGGTACTGAGTACCCCTCTGGCTCAAATAAACCAGGTTAGAATCGAGCGCTGTAGAACTGTTAATTGTTTACACAGTAAGGAACCATTGGTGCAGGAGAGCCTGGCGTATGATAACACTACATCTAGCTTAAGAATGGAGGTGGAGGCGGTCAGTGCAGCTTTCCGCTGGATAGAAAACACGATACATACACACATTGTGATTGTAACTGACTCAGAAAGCATGCTGAGAAGGGTGAGAACAGGTAGGCTTCGTGCGGAGTGGCTTGCTTCGCTTCAGAGGTCACGGGTAGTAAGCATCACCTGGATCTTTTCTCCTGGGCATGCCGGTGTGCTGGGGAATGAACAGGCGGACAGATTGGCTGGCTCGGCAAAATTTGGTGGAGTATTGATGCATGACAAGGCAGACGTGGTTGCGGCCTTGTGGGAGCACGTGTACACCTCGGAGGAGCAGATGGAGCACCATGGTCTGGTAAGAATGAGACAACGAGGTGTGACGAGGGGATCTGGCCGACGCTCGGCGCTCGGAGGAAAGGCGAGACGGACATATAATCAGATTGCTACTGGAACTATTAGTGTTGGAACTCTTCGCTGGCTGCTGAGGATGGAGACGGAGCGCTTATGGGAATGTCCCGAATGCTGTGATGTCGGTTCCTAAATCAATCAATCAATCAATGTGTGTTTCGTGAACAACCTGGGCTTCTGTGCCATATAATACTAACAGTGTTGAATATACATGAAATTTTACAATTCTCATTTTCAAGGCGTTGTTAACTTCTTAAGATGTTAATTAATACTGATTTCATGTTGTTGAAATCATTTTTGGCCATTCCTATACTCTTTTTAATTTCTGTTTCACTTCTGCCACCATCGTTTATTACATGTTCAAGATAGGAAAAACGTGTTACTTGTTCTAGTATCTCCTCGTTCATTGTGAAGTTCATTGGTGGCCTTTCCTTTCCAGTGCTAATTATCATAGTTTTCGTGTTTTTTTTTTTGTTTTTTTTTTTATATTAATATTTCAGCCATATTCTGAACTATGCCTGTTTAAACATTGAGCATAACCCACAACTGGCAACGCCGATCGCATTCCGATACGAACCTAAGGCGTTGCCCACATCAATATATTAGTGCTTCCATATTGACGTGGACAAGGCCTTAGTTTCATATCGGAATACGATCAGCGTTGCCAGTAGTAGGTTGTGCTCAATGTTTAAATCTCAAATCCCGAAAAAAATAAAAAAATAAATCAACATGCCTGTTTACTTGTTCCACTAGGTTTTGTATCTCTTGATCGCTTTCTGCTAGTAAACAATATGTCATGAACATACCCAAGATTATTTATGATGATTCTGTTGATGTTAAGTCCAGGCAATTCTCCAACTTGTGTAACATTTTATTCTGTGTATAAGTTGAAGAGACTTGGGGGACAACACGCATCCCTGCCGTACTCCTCTTTTTATCTCTATGGGCGATGAGTAATTACTTCCTTATCTAATTGTCGCCACTTGTTCTCAGTATAGGATAGGTTACTAATAGGTCTGATATCCTTTTCGTCCACTCCTATATCTTGAAGACACTTTATAGAGGTTTCTAGAACGGGCGCAATAAAGATGATCCTTTACAAAGAAACAAATAAAAACGAACAAACTACCACAGAATTGTGAAAGAGACAAAGGATGTGATAATTGTAACCGACTTTTCATTTACTACGGCACAGTCGATGATGAACTTTATAGAAGCATATCATATATTATGTCGGTGCTTTTCAAAACAAGGATAGCTTTACCCTAGGGTAGAGTCGAAATAATGTTTGGTCGGGGGTATATTTGCAATTTTTTTTAACATAAAATTCTAAACAATATGTCTAAAAAAAACTGAAGACATAACTTACATATCTCTTAGGCAATATCTGCGGGGGAATTATCTTCACGTTTATGTATGTATGGATTAACTCTTGCTTGCCAAGACAGGTAGTCAGGTCTTAGTCAGATATGACTGAGTTACCGTATAACAGTAGACGGTACTACCTGCTTTCTGTTAGCGCCGACGTTGGGCGGCGCTTACCAACCCGGACACTCCACATTGTACCAACGGCTTCGGGCGGAAGAGAGCAATTGAGAGGGTACAAGCCTTACCCTGGTGCGAGGAAATGCAACCTAAAGACAAAATGTCATGGCAGGGCAGACCAGGCCATAAGCCTTGGTTGGCGGCTGGTCTAGGATCGAAGCTCCGACAGACTGATAGTTAGAGCATTGCTTTGCTGATCCGACAGCTTCTGCAGCTTGTCTTGTTCCAGATGTAGAGGTGTTACCTTTCCTCTGGAGTGAACTAGGCAGGCCAAGAGAGGGATCATGCTGCATGGGCAACACATGATCTCTATATTATTTTAGCCAAGGCTTTGTGCTATGGAGAGATAATCCACGTGTTCACATGCACCCACTGTGAACGAACATTTGCAGCGCGAATTGGCCTCATCAGTCACATTCGCTACCGCCATAGGTAAACGTTATTATGCCTTTTTAACGCACAAACTATCGTCTGTCAAGACAGCAAGGTGTCAATGAATGCCAAGACAGTGGTCTACTTTTATTTCATATTGTTGAGTGATTCGCGGTAAAAAGGTGTGCTGGTAAGCTTTGCTAGAACACAATCACAAGTGACAAAAGGACGTTGCGGCTAAAACCTTTGCAAGGGGAAGGCATTTACATATCGTGATAGGAAAGAAGCAAGGGGAAGACATTTACATAACGTGATAGGAAAGAAGCAAGGGGAAGACATTTACAAAAATGATAGGAAAATAGCAAGGGAAAGACATTTACATTATTTTTTTTTAATTTTTTTTTTTGTAAGGGCCCACGGTTCCCAGAGGGGCAAAAGCCTCCCCACTAGGTCCCGCTTCCCTGTGTGTCGGTTGTGTTGGGTGATCAACCCGGCCCCTGGCAAGATCAAGTGCAGGAACTACAGTTTGATCTTAGCCAAAAGGCCGAGAAGCGATACATAACATGGTAGGAAAATAGCAAGGGGAAGGCATTTACATAACGTGGTAGAAAAAAGCAAGGGGAAGGCATTTACATAACGTGATAGGGAAAAGACAAAGGGAAAGCAAAGAGATAAATACCTGGACTGCTTGGCCTAATCGGGACAAGAACACGGACCTGATCCACGGCGCCAATGATCTAATGAGATGGCGAACCATGCCCGCTCACACTTATTGACATAGCACATGATGATGATGATTTTATTTAATTGTGTGCAGTTTGCAAAGTAAAGCGCGCTGGGGCTAGTAGCCATGCGACTACACCACTGCTGTTGCACAAGTTAAAAATCCTTCAACAGTTGGAATTATGACACTTAAATATTACAGAAACGTTCTTGGAATAACGTGAACTTTAAAGGATGCAAAATACCGAAATTCATACGCCCCCCCCCCCCCCCCCCCCCCACACACACACACGTGTGTGCGTGTGTGTGCCTGTTTGTGTTTTTTATATATATATAAATTGGGTACAATCTTCAACTGCTCCAACATCATAAGGGAAGAAATACAAACTAGAATCAACTCTGGAAATAAGATATACTATGCACTACAACATCTACTAAAATCAAAGGCGCTATCTCGTAACACCAAAATCACAATATACAAAACACTGATCAGACCAGTTGTGCTGTATGGCTCTGAAACCTGGAGTACAACGAAAGGAGACGAAGCCTTGTTACAAACCTTTGAGAACAAAATTTTAAGACGCATCTTTGGACCCATTAGGGATACACAAAGTGGAGAGTGGAAAAGAAGAAGTAACAAAGACATTTATGATTTGTTTAAGTCCCCGCTAATCACTGGTATCATGAAGGCTAATAGACTACAATGGCTGGGGCATATAGAAAGAATGGAAGATAATAGGGAAACAAAACTCGCTTACACTCAGGAAATAAATGACCGTAGACCCCGAGGTAGACCAAGAAGGCGGTGGAGAGATAATATACATACAGACCTACAAGCACTTGGAATCAACGACTGGCAAGAGAAGGTCCACCAGAGAGACGAATGGAGACGGATTGTATTTGCAGCAAAGAACCTCAATGGCTCGGAATGCTGAAGAAGAAGAAGAAGAGAAGAAGTATATATATATATATATATATATATATATATATATATATATATATATATATATATATATATATATATATATATATAATCAAAGGCTGTTATAAGAGCGAGGTTCTGAAAAGGACAAGCTACTGAACAACCACCCACCCACCCACACACACACACACACACACACACACACACACACACACACACACACACACACACATATATATATATATATATATATATATATATATATATATAGATATATATATATATATATATATATATGTGTGTGTGTGTGTGTGTATGTGTGTGTGTGTGTCAACCATACATGAAAAATGCTTCGGGGATCTTTTACAGTCGTGGTGTTTTGTTTATATAAGATTGGCGTAGGCGACACTGCTGAACCATCCAGTGATTCACTCGTTGTATTTAGCAAACAAATGTGGGCTTAGTCTATTTCTTTCGTCATCGCTGTGTCAACCTTCTAATGGTATATTGCTTCTCACGCTTCAAACACTTTTTTTTCTCCCACACCCGACCCATTTTATCTGAATACGAAATTGTTCACCACCCACTCTTTGCCCCCTCCTGTTGTAAAATAAATAGTTACTAAGACTTGCGTAGTTGATAGAGAACTACGCTGGTGTTGTCATGAGCACAGTCTGATGTGGGTTCGACACTTGGGCTTGTCATCTGCGAAAGTGGAAAGTGAGGAAAATATACGCCACCTATTCTTCCATGCATTCGGGTCGGCAAAATGTGATGGTATACTATTATTACACCACAGACCTGTAGCAGGAAACTATTCCGGGGCCATTTATTATTATTATTATTATTTAAGACTTAATTTCTTGGCTTTAAGAATCGACATCATAGCAGCCCCCCCCCCTCTCTCTCTCTCTCTCTCTCTCTCTCTCTCTCTCTCTCTCTCTCTCTCTCTCTCTCTCTCCTCCCCCCGGCATACCCATAGATGCTCCGTCTCACTCAGAAAATGTAAGATGTAAAACATTACATGTAACATTTAAAAACTGATCGTTTGAGAAATACACTGGTTGCAAACACGTAGGATGTGTTCCCTCGTTCGCCCCCCCCCCCCCCCCCCCCCCCCCACATCCTTTGTTAGAACCCCACTTAAACCAATCTTGTGCATCCTTAAATATATTGTTCCATCTGTAAAAGTATCTTCAACTAGTCACCGTTCGTGGATAGTCTTTAGACTAACTTCCTTGACCACCGTGAGTGTTTCAACTACTTTATTTGTTCATCTAGTTGTATCAGTCATTAGCAGTATATTTGTTGTTTGTGTTCCCATCGTTCCTAAAAACTGTACGAATCCTTTGTTGTGTGTACTTAGGTATCACTGTTATTGTTAATATACTTGATCCTAACTAGTGTCTATAAAGTCTCAAGTATGATGTCTTTTGTAATATTTCACTGGAATCTATCACACCATGTGACTTACATTTTAATGTTCTCGTTCCTTTACAATGTTTGTATGATGTATGACATATCAACAATCATCACCCATCCTAGGTGAACCTTCACACACAGGAATCGTTATATTGCTTGGCTCTTCTGAGCCATGTTATGGTGAACCCTCCTGATTATGAGTCCAGCGTAAACATAATACCATCTTTCTTCTCGGACGTTATTCATTTTCAGTAAGAACCATTTGAGTGTCCCACTGGTGTTCTTTCGAATTGGAGTTGAGCTTGTTTCAAAACCAGTTTTGAGCTTCCTCGTAACTGGCAGGGAACCTGTTAGAGAAACAACACATCTGGTGATAGCACTAGTCACTGATCCTACAGGCTGAGTGTAAGCCTATTGCCTTGCTCTGTTATTTCTCAGCTAACTAAACTCTGTCATAGAGCCTATTAGCTCCTCACCTACGTCCGAATCAGGCTATGACAAGGAAAGACCCATAAACAGAGTGCAAAACTTCAGTGGGCAAACAACCGAAAGATCCCCCCCCCCCCCATTGGACACTTTCCCCATCTCCCAACCCATCTTAAATCTCTCCAAATATCACCCCGCTATCCTATTCATCCTAGCAGAGCCAATTATCACTTCACTACTCTAACTAATTTTCAACTAACAGTGCTAATCATCACACTCTAGTTTTAACAAGACTACTGCCTATATTAATCAGGACTAATTATACAATATAAATTACCTTAGGCAACACCGCAGTTCGATCAAATCACATCTACATTTGCCATGACAGGCACGTGTAAAATTAAATTAACTTAATTCGCACACGGTAGACATATTTCCACTCAGAACTGCAGTGCCAAAGCACGTCCGCCTAAAATCAACTGTTTGAGTTACACTGTCTCCCCCAATCATGGTTTTTCAAACAGCCTTGAATTGTTCACGTGACGTTGTTGATGTCCTGCAGGTGTCCTCAATGTTTCCAATAACAAACCCACAACTTTCTGTCATGTGGTGACAAGCAAAACCGCCATTCCGTTTGATGTCGGGAAATTCTAAATGACAGACGGACTGTTTTCTCCCGAGCCGGGCACTTCCGCTTGAATCCGACCTGTTTTTACTGTATTGTTAAAAAACAATTGGGGCCCTGCAAACATGCCGTTTAATCAGATGGCCTGTATTATCATCAACTGGTTAATCACGGTGTTTTCCGTGACACCCTTGCTTTTTTTTCTATCGCGTTATGTAAATGTCTTCCCCTTGCTATTTTAATGTCATGTTATGTAAATGCATTCCCCTTGCTTTAAAAAAAAAAAAAATCAAGTTATGTAAATGTCTTCCTCTTGTTATTTTCGTATCGGGTTATGTAAATGTATTCCCCTTGCTTCTTTCCTATCACGTTATGTAAATGTCTTCCCCTTGCTTTTTTCCTATAACGTTATGTAAATGTCTATCCCTTGCCTTTTTTCTATCACGTTATGTAAATGTCTTGGGAAGCGACGGCGGCCGGCGTGATACAGACTACATCACTCCTAGAGTGAGTGCCACTGGGACATATACAAGTGTACTTTACTCGTTAACTCCCTGCAGAAGTAGAACCGAAGAGTTACAAACGTGCAGGCCTGTTATAAAAAAACAAAAACAAAGAAAGAATCCAGGGCCAGCTAGAGTTATCCGAGTTTATTTTCACAGTTATCTCCCGTTGTCGGCTGCAATGTAATTTTTTGGACACGCTAAAACCCAAAGGCAAAGCTTTTCTAGGATTGTATGTTTTGCGCAATTTGTATCTTCGTATTTGTAAATGATTCTTCCTAATGTTTTAATTATTGCAGATTACATATTAGAGTTTTTGTTTTTGCAAATTAAGAAGATTATCTACATTGAATATCTCTTTGTGTTGCTTACATTTTACTTGTAAACAGTCACAGATGTTAATGACTGAAGTGTGTGACGAAACCGACTCCAGCCATCGACAGAGTAAACAATTTTGTATAGTGGTGAGTTACCACCGGTTACGCTAGGGAAAGTTTGGAATGTAAACGATGTTTAGCTTTGTTTTCTATTGAAGATAAAGTAATGAAATATTGGCCCTCTTCCGAATAACGGCCCCTAAATTATTTAGATTAGTCACTAGGGATGCTTTTTACACTAATCATTAGTGATTAGCAGATTAGTGAGTGTAAAATTTAAAAAAAAAGCATCCCTTTTACAGGGCCTCATTAGGCGATGTAATAATACTAATAATAAAAAATTAAACACTACCAACTAAAATATAGAACTGAGAAAATGGAATTACGTACCAACAATGTTTCACAGTTATATATGGAAATTGGGGCACAAAAGTTATAAATACTGCCTGAAAGCATGTTATTTGTGAAAAAATTGTACATATTCCGAACGAGCATTGAATGTGTTGTCGATCACTTCCGGTTCAGTGTGACGTGGACTGCTAGACCGATCGATGGATGCAGTAAATGCTTTTGGGCCCAGGGCCCTCACAGTCGTCAGAGTGTATACCTATCAGTTATATGTCGAGATAAACTGACACAGAAACATAAATATCTTGGCTTAAAATTGACCTACAGACTTTAATAAGGTACCCTTGGGTTTGTTTTTTTCAAGAGGTATCCAACTGTACAGGTTATATAATTAATAAGCAATTTAGAAAATGTTTCTAAAGTGGCTATTATTAACCAGGGTGCAGTGAAGTAACTAGATGTGAATAATTGAATTCTGTGAGATTTCTTTTCTGTAAATAACAAAGCTAAAACAAAAAAAACATAATCAAACCAAAACGATTTAATACAGTTTAAGTAACTAGCTGTGACAAAGAAAACGTGACTTTATGGCACTCATCTCATCTCATCTCATCATGTTCCTCTTGTACCTTGCGGTGTCGAGGTGAAGTATAAACTTCGTGAGAGTGCCCGGTTATGGGCTTCGTATATCGACATTCCCATGGATTCTGTTATTTCCTCCGTCCAACGTTTACGTGGTCGGCCTCTTCCTCTGTTTCCATCTGGTCTGTACAGCATTGCTTGTTGTGGCATGCTGTTGACTGGTAGCCTACTTGCATGGCCAAACCATTTGACTTGCTGCTTTCTAATAAAATCTAGAGCAGCTTTAACCCCCACTTTAGTCCTGATTTCTTCATTTCTGATCTTATCTCTTCTTGATACGTTGAGTATTCTTCTCAGGAACCTCATTTCTGTTGTTGTGATTTTTCTTTTCTCTTTTTCTGTCATTGTCCAGGTTTGGCATTGGTAGCACAGAGTTGGTAGGAAGATTGTGTTGTAAAGTGCTTTCTTAGTAGTTATTGATACATGTTTGTTCTTTAGTATTGGTGCCATTTGTCCAATGAGTTGATTTGCCTTATTGCACCTATTTTCGATCTCGTCTTCTGATCTGCCATTTGATGATATTATACTTCCTAGGTACTTGAAGCTCTTTACTTGTTTCAAGGGATGTTCGTTTAGGTGAATTGTTGCTGTTTGTTCTTCTTTAGTTATAGTCATTACCTCTGTTTTGCTTGTGCTAATTTTCATGTTATGTTCCCTACACATTTCGTTTAGACTATTCATGTGGTCTTGTAATTCAGCTTCTGATTTTGCTATTAGTGCTTGGTCGTCCGCAAACAGGAGTTCTCTAATGGTTAGATTTGCAGATGGTTCTTCTTCTGTGTTCTCGTCATGCGGTATTCTTGCTGTCTCTGCTTGGCTGGTTTCTTTACATATGTTGTCTATATATGTTATGAACAAGAGAGGGGACAGGACACAACCTTGTCGTACTCCAGATCTTATGGTGAAGGGTTCTGAGTGTCCTCCAGTTGCTCTCACTATGCATTCACTGTTGTTGTATAAACTTCTACATAGGTTTGTTAGATGTGTACTCACTCCATATTGTTTAAGGATTTCCCACAGCTTGTTTCTATCTACCCTATCAAATGCCTTTTCTTGGTCGACAAAGGCTAAGTAGAGTGTTTCATTGAATTCGATTGATTTTTCTATAAGTTGTCTAAGAGCAAAAATGGCGTCTGTGCATCCTTTGTTTTTCCTAAATCCAAGCTGCGTTTCGCTTAGCTGGGGTTCTAAAGTAGTTCGTAATCTTTTTTCAAGAATTTTGCAAAATATTTTCCCAGTATGACTCAACAGTGAAATGCCTCTGTATTGTGTGCAATCTCTTTTGCTGCCTTTGTTTTTCCAAATTGGGATAATTATGGCAGTTTCCCCAGTCTCGTGGTGTCTGTTGTTCTACCCAAACATGGTTGAATAGTCTATGTAGCCAAGCTGTTCCTACTTCTCTTGCTGCTTTAATTAGTTCATTTGGTATTTCATCCTGTCCTGGTGATTTGTTCAATGGGGCTAATCTGATGGCTTCTATAATTTCTTCTTTTAGTATGTCTGGTTCTAGTTCTTCGGTGACATCTGTGTAGGTCTCTTGAATTCCTGTGACATCTGACTTTATGGCACTGGGACTGTGAAATACAAGAATGGTCCAAGCTGACGATTACCCGGTATTCATTGTTTGATGTCTCTCTCTCTTCCCCCCCCCCCCCCCCCCCCCCACCTCTTATATATGAACATAATTGTTCCTTCATTGGGAGACACACAAGCAGCAGTCACTTATGGTCTGGTGGCTGTGGAAATGTTGTTTCTGAGGAAAATGCAAAGAATACCATGGACAGACAGAAAAACGTATAACCAAGTCTTACAAGAAACAAATGAAAACCATAAACTGATTAAAGAAATTAGACGTAGACAGTCAACATTTTTTGGTTATGTTATGAGAAGAAATAAATTGGAGAACTTGGTGAAAACTGGCAAGATCAAGGGGAAGAGAACAAGGGGAGGGCAGAGAAGTAAATACCTGGATGGCTTGGCCACATTGTATGGTCGAGACAAGAACACTGAGCTGATCCACGATTCTGTTGATCGAGTGAGATGGCAGAACATGACTGCCCACGCTTACTGGCATGGCACATGATGATGATGATGATGACTAATGGTTTGTCGAAAATAAGTTAAACAGTTTTTAGTTCCTGTTGTTTCATATATTTTTATCAGTAGTACTGATTTTTATTATTCAAGCTCTGTATCCTTTTCTAAAAGTGCATGTATGATATCATAAATTAGCACACGCTATGGATCCGTTTACACATTCCTCAGTTAACAATTCCATGCGAGTCATATCACCATGTGTGTTATTGAGACCCTTAAGGGAAGCAAGGAAAAACACTGTAGCAAACAATATATGTCACAAAAGGCATTTAAGGAGGGTTGGCATTCAACTGGCTACCTCACACATGTAAAGATAAAGAAACAATGCAATTCGTAATCTCGCATACCATGTTCATAACACAGCTGCGGGCGATTTGGAAGCAGCCCGCCTGCTTTGCTTTCTTTAACTTATTACCATCTTTTTGTGTTTTGCTGCTTAACAAAGATATGAGCACTGGTCGTTTAGAAAGTAATGGCAAACTACTGAACGTAAAACTTGCCAAGAAATCATGAACAGCCAAAAAATGCTGGGGTTGACTGCGACATCCTGTAAAGGATATACAACTACCTTTAACACACACACACACACACGACCTGTCAGTTGGACTTAAATGTTGATTTCTAGTTAAGAAAGTAATGGTAAACTATTAAACGTAAAATTCTCTTGTAAATTAAGAGCAACAAATAAAGGCTGAGGTTTTTAGCAATGTTCCATAAAAATTCCATGTAATATATATATCAATCAATCAATTAGGTGCCGTCTCCACAATGAAGGTTGGCTGCAATGGATCTCCAACACTGTCTATCTCTCTTCCCACTTGTATTGTTGTCTACCTCTTGCTCGCTTGCCCTCAACCTTGCCTTCCAGTATGGTTTTTATAAGAGTATCATGTCATTTAACATGGCCGAAATATTTCACTTGCCTCCTCTTTATTTCTTTCATCAACTCTCTTCATTCCCAGTTTTTCTAGAACCTCTACATTTGATTGTTTTTGTTTCCATGAAATATGACATATTCGTCTGTGTATCCACATCTCCAGGGCTTCTATGCGACTTTCTAGATGCTTGTTCAATGTCCAGGATATATATATATATATATATATATATATATATATATATATATATATATATATATATATATATATATATATATATATATATACATAATTCCATATCATTGGCACCTTGTCATCTTGACAGACAATAGTTTGTTACATTGTGCTTCAAAAAGGCTTAATAACTACAACTCATGGCGGTGGCGAATGTAACTGTTAAGGCCAATTCGCGCTGTAAATGTTAATCCACATTGGATGCATCTGAACACAGGTCATTTTCATCGTCATGCACCGTCTTACGTCTCACACGCTCGGTGTGCTACTTATCTGCAATAATTTTATCCTTTGTCTTTATTCCATTTCTGATGTTTGCCCTCCATGCAACACTTTCAGTGGTGACTTGCTCCCAGTGTGCATTATCAATGCCTGTATCAATCATGTCCTGTTTACACACATCTTTGTATTGTAGTAGAGGCAGACCCTGAGATCTCTTCATCATCATCATCAAGTGCAGTGCCGGCTGGCGTAGGCGTTCATGGCTCTCCATAGATCTCGGTCTTTGGTTTTCTGTATCAACTCTGCTGCTGATATTCCTCCATGCCACCGTCTCAATCCATCCAGCATCATTTCTCTTGGTCTGCCTCTCTTCCCCTCGATCTTTCCAGTTGTTACGTTGTTCTCCAATGCCTCTCTTCTCATCACGTGACCGAAGAAAGATGTTTGTCTCTGTCTTATTGTTGTATATAATGTTCTAGTTTCATTAGCCTGTTTCAGGCAGTCGTCGTTAGTTACTCTGGCAGTCCAAGGAATTTGCAACATTCGTCTCAGGAACCACATACCCATCTGTAATTCACCAAAAAAAAGATGTCCTTTAGTATTCTACCATCATCCATCTTCCTAATGTATCCTATCCATCTAAGTCTACGAAGACTGAGCATGGAATATACCATCACACAACCTGATCTTTCCAATACTTGATTATTTGTGATTTTGTCTTGCCACTTAATACCAAGTATTCTTCGCAGACACTGCACATATGAAAGCTGTTTAAATGTTTCTCTTGTTATGAGTAAGTTGTCCAGGCTTCACTGCCATAAAGAAGAGTACTAAGGACACAGGCTTGGTAGACAAGGACTTTTGTTTTGGTAGTAAGCTTCCTGTTCTCCCAGACTCTTTTTCTTAACCTGTTAATTTTTGTTGCTGCCTTACCAATCCGGATGTTGATTTCCCGATCTAGGGATAATTTGCTATTTACCACTGATCCTAGATATGTAAAATGGTCTACCATCTCCAGTTCGGCATCGTCAATAAAGATTGATGGTACCCCCTGTGCACCTTGTGACATAAACTGTGTCTTCTTTTTGCTAATTGTTAAACCAAATTCAGAACAAGCTTTGGAGAATGCAGATAGTAGATGTTGTAATTCTTCCTTTAGAGTGGGTGGTAAGTGTGGCATCATCTGCAAAAAGCAACTCTCTGATCAGTACCCTCCTAATTTTGGTCTTGGCCTTCAATCTCTGAGCATTATAGAGGCCACCATCTGAGCGTGAGTGAATGTATATACCACCATCCTGATCACGAAAGGCATATTTCAGTAGAAGTGAACAGTATATTCCAAAGAGGGTGGGAGCTGGTACACAACCTTGCTTAACTCCACTCTTGATTTCAAACTCTTCTGAAGTTGCACCATAAAACTTGATTATACCTTTGATGCCCAACCTTAGCAGGTAGTACCGTCTACTGTCATACGGTAGCTCAGTCATATCTGACAAAGACCTGACATTGACATTTACTCACACACACATGCACTCACTCACTCACTCACTCACTCACTCACTCACTCACTCACTCACTCACTCACTCACTCACTCTTTCACTCACTCTTTCACTCACTCACTAACTCACTCACTCACTCACTGACTGGCTGGCTGGCAGGTAGGCAGGCAGACAGACAGACAGACAGACAGACAGACCCATTTCTGTATTGAAATGTTATTGGTTTCATCTAGTGCCACAAAGAACCACGCCAACATGAGTGCAGAAATGGTTCAGAGTGTAATTGAAATCATGGACTCTGCTCACAATTACCAGTATGAATTGGCAGAAGTCCTTGATGACATTCAGAGCTTGAAGCATCAGGTAATTGTACATTTTAACATTATTGAACACTATGTTTAAGGTTATGCAATAAGTCCTTGTCATTGGAAGTTAGAAAAATAATTCTTGCATGTTACATGGAACACTTTTAACATGTGGCTACTAATTCTGGACAATTTTTAAACAGGTGAAAAAATCCTTAGAAGCCTTGTGGATGTGGTTATATAGAAGAATCTGAAAATTCTTTGGACAGCCAAAATGAGTAATCTGGACATTTTGATGAAGGCTAAGTTACAAAGACAGCTTATCACAAACATCAGAAAGAGGCAGTCATAATGTTTTGGCCACATTATGGGAAGATAAAAACTGGAACATGTTGTGACAACTGGACAGATTTGTGGAAAGAGAGATGAGGAAGACAGCAAGAGAAAATTCTTGATGGTCTTGTGTCATGGCACCGAGGGGAGTCAACACATGAATTAATCCATGCTGTTGGAGATTGCAATTTGTGGAGAAGCATGATCACCCATGCCAGTGAGCAAAACACTTGATGATGATGAAGATTATTTATTAAGATTATATCACTCTCTCTCGATGAGTGGTGGGCCTGCAGTCAGTAAGCTGGTATAGCTTTTCAGTCAGTCCTGCCGGCGTAGCTTGAAAGCTCGTCGGTAGGCGTCCAGTGGTTTTGCATGTATCACCTTGTACCGGGAGGGCGCGCTTTAGCGATGCTACTCTTGGCCTGCGTGTGCTTGTATAGTCTGTCCTGCCAGTAGTCATATGCATTGCGAACTGCTGAGGCTCGGCCGTAAATCGGCAGATATGTTCGCAACTTAGACGAGCAATATCTTCTGTGGTAGAATCTCGCTAATCGCATGTGTATGTGGTCTGTTCTGACGGTCAGTCCGTCTATCCGATGGATATCTGGTTGATCCTATCAGTAGTCATACGCTTGTCGCTCGTCACTACACTTGTCTTAAGGCTGAAAATTAAAAGAATTGACGGAAGGGCCATTAGGCTACCAGTTGTTTTTGAGAGCCAATAATACAGGGATAACTGGCCGTGGCAGCCTAACATCCACTGCATCTGTGTCCGTCTCCAGTCTTGCCATGCTCGCCACTGGAACCAGATGGACACAGACGAGTGAGTGAGGTCGACGGAGTTGCTTAACCACTTCCTCACTATAATCCAAACTAAAGCGCAAGTCATTCGTTCTTCATCAAATCAAAGGATGCAATGAATGAATGGTCCTCATCATTTGTGATGGACGAACATCCATATTAAGCTTATGCTAGTCAAGAAAGGCAGATAAAAACAGAGAAAGGTGCAAACAAACAACGATAAAAGCAACACCAACTTTGTGATTATCAGATGATAGACACGATTGGAGAGTCATGATCACCAATGTCTGCTCCAGACTAGGCACCTGAAGAAGAAGTGGAATGTTATTTAAACAAAGGTCTGGTTAAATATTTAAAGAAAATAAAAATAAATGACCTTTTTACATGCTTTGAGGGTTAGTGGGTATGTGGTACTAAGTGCCAAGTCCATATTTTTATACGTCAGTTGTGACGTTCAGTGGATGATATGAACAGGCAGACAGATTGGTTGCTGCCTCTGGAGCGGTCTCGGCTGGCAAAGATTAGTTTCATCTTCGTGCCAGAGCATGCGGGAGTACAAGGAAATGAGCGGGCTGACAAGCTCACAGGTGAGGCTACTGTGGAGGGCGGACGCGCCATGGACCAGGCTGACATTCTGAATGCTCTACGAGAAGTAAGACTTTTGCGAGAACCAAGTGATGACTGTGAGTCTGCAACAATGGCCAGACTGCGAGAGCAGCAAATTAAAAGAGGTGTGGCCAAACAAGAACACTACGCAGGAAGCCAAAGAAGATTGATAAACCAACACAGAACTGGCGTCGTTAGCCGCTACACGCTGCGGGATTTGCTGAGGAGGGGATCCGAGCACTTATGGACTGAATGGTTCGATGTGCAATGAGGATGATCTGTCGACTAACTAACTAACTAACTAGATTGGCTGGTGCTGCATCATTAAGGGGTGATTTGATGCATGATAAGGCAGATGTAATGAAGGCCCTCTGAGAGAATGTGATTATTGCAGAAGAACAAATGGACTATCATGATAAAGAGAGAATGCAGCAGCAAGGGGTGGTCAGAGGGTCTGGTCGACAGCTGTCACTCAGAAGTAAAGTAAGACAGACATATAATCAGATTGCAACAGGCGCCATTAGTATTGGAACTCTCCGCTCTGATTGCAGTGATGTCTGTTCTTCACTCAACTCGACTCAACTCAACTCACTCAACTCAACGATATGGTTAATGTAACGCTTACTGCCATGACTTCCAGGGTATTTTCGGGACCCATTTTTAGGTTGGGTCAACCTGGGAGCCCAGGTCAGTTACAGAATCTGCCTGGAAGGGGATTTGAACAAATAACCACTGTTCCGACAGGCAAGTATGCTAGCCACTGCACACCATTGCTTCCAGTATAAAATGGTTTTGAAAAATATTGTAAATAATTTTCCTCCCAGAATTTCATTACATGATCAATGTTATATAATTGTTCTAGATCAATTCAAGCAGTGATGCAGCACAGAAGCAGGTTGAAACTCATTTCACACGCTTGAAAAATGCCTTGATAGCATCAGTGGACAAACGTCTGGATCAGCTGAAGAATGAAATTGAGAGCATCAGAGACTCCGCCTTGAAACCTTTGGATGAGTGTAAGGCTCTAGTGGATGAAGGTCTGAAGTCAGCAGCCCATGTGATGGAGGAAGGTATACTTATTTCAGAGTTGTGTTAATAACTTGACTAAAGGGATTTAAAATTATTGTCATTGTGGTGGGGTCGACCCCCGACAACTCAGTATTGAAGATTGGTAGGTGAAATGTGGTCCGACTCTCTCTAAACTGACAGTCTAATACACAGTGGATAGCTGGTCTGTGAAATTGCCTCATGGAAAATAATCTAGGGAAGTATGATATAAGGTCCCTTAATGAATATAAACTGGTTGACAGAGACTGATAGGTAATGTACTCACAGAGATCTAGAATGTACAAGACAAGTGCCCTACTTAACCAGCCTGCTACCTCTGTCTTATAAACACATATCCCCCAGCTCTATCCCTACACTTGGCAGACGATAGTGCACTGTCACACACTATAACCCTTAACTAATGGTTAGACAAAATGAGATCAGTGTGATTTTTTTTGGGTTTTTTTTTTTATTTGCGCTCACTTACTTTGAACTCAAGCATAGGCCATACACACTATTTTTATAGTAGTGATGGAATGAATTTTGCATGTGGATTAGCTTTCCCTATTAACAGTGTCCCTTGCCATCAGGCAAACCCACTCTGACTTCAGAGGTACTTGCAATTTACGTCTCCAAGTCAAGGACGACAGGCCAACATTTTAGTCCAGCTGTCCGGTGTAGGGGTTGAACCGCTAACCTCGGCATCAACAAACCGGATATTTAAGAACACCGTTCTTATCCATTCAGCCATGCGGACCTGCGATCAATGTGATAATAAAACATCTTTATTATACCAAATAAAGGAACTATTTTTGTTAGTTCTACTATTTAATGAAGTAGAACAATGAATAGGCTTAGAGTAAGAAACATTCAGATATTAATTAGTCTTTTCATATAGGACGCCACGAAGAAAGGGAAACTAAACACAAAACACATAGTTCCAAAATAGGGTACATCACTGAGTTAGGCTTGTGCATGCTGCTTGTAGATCAGTTCCTGAGATGTGTCTTGAAGATTGCTGGTGTTGTTGAGGTTTCCTGCCAAGATTGGATGACATTCACTGGGATCACAAGATCGCAAATGTCTCCTTGCTAAGCCCCTCTGGACTAGTACCTGGACTTCAGATTGAGTTAATGTTAACAATCTGGATGTTTACCCAGCGTTAAAAGGGCATTATTATGAACATTATACATCCCTAACTTATGATAAGATATACCCAGTTGGGATCTGATACATATGCTAGATAGTTTTGATATACCGTCTTAATAACATCAAAGTCTGGTGAATGCCAGAGCCATACCCTTGATTATAAATTATTTCACACATGAACAGTCCTTACAAGCTCATTCTCGGTGTGTCAGTGGTAACAGCATTGTCTATTGCGGCCATTGAGGCAACTATTCCCCAACGAATCACTGCATTTGGCACTGAAGATCACACAAACTGCAGATGTGTCACCGTGTCGGATGGCATGGAATATATCTAGCAATCATAGATAGAATGAATTATTCGTTGAGAGAACTCACTTCCACAGCATGCTTGGAATAATATCTTGCGTGCATGCATTGAGTAATGATTGCAGTTCCTACAGATGCCTGGGTGAAAGGAAGAAATATTCCATGTGTAAGCTACCAGGAAATTATTTGCTCATATTTGAATGTATGACAATATTCTTGCTAAATATTTCCCGTGTAATTAAAACTATAAGGAGACTTAGCGCTTGTGTACATACACATTAAATCTATAAGTGGTCTCATCTACGTGCAACAAAAAAAAAACATATGGCTAAGTCCTACAATTTCCATTTTTCATTGTAAGTATTTATATTATCTACTTAAAGATTTGGGAAAATAAATTGTATTATGCATATCATAAAAATATAGTAAACCGTTTTATCTGTACATGTATGATGACAGTTTAGTACTCAATGAATTAGCACACTTCTTCTCTGCTCGAAGGACTACTTGGAAGAGATCAAGGTTTGAGGGAAAGTTTCCCTCTCAGGTGATGTGTATTCTTATTCTGTAATCTGATTGGTGGTGGGCAATTTGCCGGGTATGTTATTGGTTCAGTGACTTAACCATCTAACCATCCTCTTACAAAAGAGTTCCACTAACAATGACTTCTGGTGACTAATATATAAGAAAAACAATTATGTTATACTCTGTTCCACCATCCCTATAATATGGAATAACTAGAGATTTAACCCATTTTAATCCCAAGATTGACACTTAAAAATGTTAATCTGGTTGACTATATTAGTCAGCTAATAGCTTTCCCATGACAGGTTCAACCTTTGGCATCTGGCTAGTTGTGTTTTCTCTGCCTTACTAGTGGGTTTTGGGATAACAATGCACATGATTTACATTGCTTGTTAAGGATTAAACAATGTTATGCCTTGACTCATGTCCGATCGGTCAGTCATCATCCATTTGTTTTTTTGTGATATAGATGGAGCATAGAGCTACAGCAGTACCTATTTTTTTTTAATTGTGGCTTTTTTTCAATTGTGCCTGTATCCTTGCCATTTTTATCGTTCTTGTCAAAGAAATTCTTGGCTTCACACTTTTCTTACCTAATGTATTCCAGTGTAAGGGATTATTTGCTTTACTTCCTTGTTTGTTCCTGGTGTGTTTGAAGTATCTCAAATTGATTATTTCTGGCTATGTCAGTTATTATTTAACTCTTTTCATTGCATCAGTAGTTATCACATCTAGCCATCTGATCCAGAGAAAGTGATGATAGCTGATGATAGATATCTATAGTTTTGATATATTTTTTTTTCTTCTCTTGCTTCTCGGGGAATGAGGAGTGTGATCAATCCCTACCAGGCATGCACATAAATGGCGAATAGTGGAAGTAATTCTAGGTGTGGTCTACACAGTGAGCCATAATTATTCTAGTTTAAAAACAAGAGAATTGATTTCATTGCATTAGGTTTTATCCTTATGGCTGGGCAGAGCAATCTGCCAAAAGTGTCACACACAGCACAAACTCCTTAGCTTCAACAACGACCCAGGAGTCTCCAAGAAAATGAATTCATGAACTGAATAATGGCATCCATAAATGAACCCACAAAATTCACAGCACAAGGCAGACTGTAATAACTTCACCAAGGAGACCCCCAAGGGGCTTTGCAGGCATTATTGCAGACTCAAGCAGTCACAGTCCAAATGGTGGTGCTTGTCCCATCAAGATGGAACAGACAAGCAGAAGGCTGCTGCAAACTCACTGAAATACTCCATATGTCCAATGACAGAAGCATTAAGTGAACATGAGCTGCTCAAAGTTCAATTCACAGTCAAAGGATGCCTCAGCAAACAAACCACACTGCTATTTTTCAGGTGCCTTCAGGCGGTGGAAGGCTATGGGAGGCAATATAGATATAAGATGTGCACTGCTGGAGTCTGCAAAGACAATTTTTTTAGGATAGGTATGGTCGGCCATGAGTCCTCTGGAAAACCAAGTTTAATTTCTGAAAGTCTGATGCCTTGGTGTTTAGATCATCTGAGCCCAGAAAATGGTTGGATATATCAGAGTAAGTTGGTGTAGAGATGTT
The DNA here is from genome assembly GCA_014155875.1 of Cepaea nemoralis. Taxonomy (NCBI): domain Eukaryota; kingdom Metazoa; phylum Mollusca; class Gastropoda; order Stylommatophora; family Helicidae; genus Cepaea; species Cepaea nemoralis. Next base: position 36,737 of record JACEFZ010002439.1, on the reverse strand, counting down.
TCTCATGATCCAGTATCAAAGTACCAACTGCATGGGGACTTGCTCAGCTCTGCTTACCCTTTTAGAAACCAGAGGGGTGTGCAAGATGGTTGCTGGCACTTCACATCTGCGGAGAAGCCAACTAGGACACAACCAGGTCATGATGTAGGACAGCATAAGGACTGACTCATGGTCGCTTTGGTGTATTGGTTAGGTAGTTAGCTGACAGTGGCATGAGCACGGTCGGACGAGGGTGTGATGCTGCACTCATCGTCCTTTCAAGGAGGGAAAATCTGCCACCTATACCTGCACTGAGACTTGATAAAATGTGATGGTACTAACACTTCACAATCCCAATGCATGTTCCAGTTACAGGACTTGTTTTTATTTATCTATATTTGTTAACACTGACTGGCTGGAGTTAGACCTATGTTGGTCATGTTTCCTCTTCAGGTTTTGAGTATTTCATTGTCTGCTGACTCCAACCCACAACCCCAAGTGACAGGACTGGGGGTATTCAGGATTAGTAGTAGTAGTAGGCCTCTTTCACTCCTGTAGGACTATAGAGTTGTGCCGCTGGGGTGGCACCTGGCAGCACTGCTGGTGACTTTATAGTCCTATGCAAGAGTGACAGTCTCGATCACATCTGTAAGACGAGGCTGGTCCCGCAGTAAGTGATTGCATTTTATGCCTGTGCCTCCTATCCTCAGTTTCTTGTGATCAAAGAGCGCCAGCCCGTTTCGTACATCTCTTCTCCAGGAACATCTGTCTGTTGCAACTCTCTCCCATGTGTCTGGATCTATGCCAAGGGTTTTTAATATCTTGTTTACACACATCCTTATATCGCATTTGGGGTCTTCCAGTTGGCCTCTTCCCTGTGGCTAGTCCTTCGTATAGGAGATCTTTGGGAATACGTTCATCCTCCATTCGAGAGACATGGCCCAGCCACCGGAGGCGTCTCAGCTTGAGGAGAGAGTGTGTTAATATCCGATCTTTCAAGCACGTGTTTCTTTGTTATGTGGTCTTTCCACGATATGTCCAGGATACGTCTCAGACATCTCATATGGAAGGAATTCAACTTTCTTTCCTGTTGTGAGTACAAAGTCCAGGATTCAGACCCATAGAGTAGTGTGCTAACAACACAAGCTTTATATACTTGAACTTTTGTACGCTCTGTAAGTCTATTATTCTCCCAAACTCTCTTAGTATATAATATAGTTATAATAATAATAATAACAAAACCCTAGTATAACAGCCAGTCCCCTTTTGGTAGGCCAGTATATTCCACATGGCTAATAACAAGTGTCAGACCATTATCTAATTTTACTGTGTCGTGTAGTTTTGATGTTCGCATTTTTGCCCATGCCTTTATAATGCATATCTTTTATATTGTTGCTGTTCTCTGTTAGCCTTGAATGATGTGTGAATGAAATAATGTATGAAAGAGAGTGATAGAAGGGCAGAATGTTAGACGGGCCTGCGTGCCCAATTCTTAACCCTTTGAAAATAAAGTTTGTTCGTTCGTTCGTTCGTTCGTTCTTAGTTAGCCTGGAAAGTGTTGTGGCTGCCTTTCCAATGCGTCTGTTAATTTCTGTCTCTAAGGAAAAATTATCTGATATTGTCGACCCCAAATACGCAAACTCATGGACAGCCTTCAATTTGTAATTAGAAATTTTGATTAATGGAGGCGCACCAGCATCTTGTTCCATCACCTGTGTTTTATTTAGGCTGATGGTGAGCCCTAAGTGTTTGCAAGCGGTCGTAAAACGATCTATGAACCGTTGCAGATCATCTGCTGCATGAGTATTCAGTGCTGCATCATCTGCAAAAAGTAGTTCTCTTATGCATCTTGAATTGACTTTGGTCTTTGCCTTGAGTCTTGATGGGTTAAACAGTTTGCCATCAGATCTTGTAATTCAGGATTAAGTTGGACATAAATTAGACCAGAAGGAACTTGTCACAAAAACAAAGGATAGGAGGACCTAGCTTGAGCTGGTTGAAGAGATTGCTTCTTTGGGAGCTGAAAGGCTTAAGATAAAGATCATCTTCATAACAATAGCTTGTTATTGCTGTGTTTTCAGCTTGTACTGTGTGAACTGGCTGTCTTTTCATTGTGGTGTATTGTTGTTGTTTACCCATGGCTGTAATATTGTTCATTCATGCAGGGACCAGTATTCTGAGTAATGAACCAGAAAGCAATACTGAGAAAATTATTAAGTTCAAAGAAAATCCTAAGACCAAATCCTTATCAAGGTAAGGTTGATCCTATGTTATAGTTATTGAACCTTACCATCTTGTACTTTATTGTCTTGTTCTTTATTATATTGTACCTTACTGTCTTGTTCCTTATTGTGCTGTACCTTATTGTCTTGTTCCTTGTCTTGTACCTTACTGTCTTGTACCTTATTGCCTTGTTCTGTATTGTCTTGTTCTTTATTTTCTTGTGACTTATTGTCTTGTAACTTAATGTCTTGTACCTTACTGTCTTGTATTTTATTGTCTTGTTCTTTATTGTCTTGTACCTTACTGTCTTGTACTTTATTGTCTTAACAGGCCTAGGGGATAGTAAAACTGTTTCACAATTCCCATCATACTGAATCAAGGGTTCAAAATCAACATCTGGCGATTTGGAATCAGACCGCTTTGGGTTTTTTCTATAGTATGAGCCATCAGCCATTCAGAAAGTAATGGAAAACTACTGCAATAGCATTACCTGGTAAATCACAAACTGCCAGCAAATGCTGGGTTTTATTGCAATGTCCCGTTAAAGAGATATAACTGTTTTATTGTTTGGTACTTTATTGACTGGTACTTTATTGACTGGTTCATTGCTGGTATTTTATTAACTTCTGTAAGTGTGGACTGTGACTGCTACTACAATTACTATTACTGCTGCTGCTACTGCTGCTGCTACTGCTGCTACTGATGCTGCTGCTGCTGTGGTTTATTACTTGAGATTCAGTCAATGTTCTCCACATAAGAAACTGGATGCACAATCACCCAACCAGAGATTTTATATTATTATTATCATACAAATAATCTTTGATAATCTGTGCCCATGCAGTGTCCCAGCCATCCCAAGCCCCGCTGAAGTTGCCTGTGTGAATGTTGTTCTGAATGCTGACTTCCATGCTCAACTGGAGGCGGTCATCTCCCTGGAAGGCAAAGTGCTGGCCAGGGCCCCAGTTCAGATCACAGATATCATAGAGAAGCCGGGCAGCTTGCTTGTCCAGTGGTGTGAGGAGGTAAGTATGCAACTACAGCTGCACTTTTGTATGTGGAAGCTGCATCTTTCTTCTAATACTAGATGCTGAATGTGAGAATCAGCAACACTACAATCGAGACATTCCTGCACAAGTGCAGCCTCCAACTCCCTACGCATCCTCTCTTCAAAAGGACTGAAGAGTTCCCATGCTGATTCTTTCTTTCTCCTTCCATGTTTCATGTTTTATAACCTCATACTTCATTGTCAGATGGTTTGGACATCATCTGATATCACACTGTGCCCATGTAATTTTGATATGTCTTAAGCATGATTCATCAGGTGATTATGGATTCATACATGAGACAAAAAATTCAGATACTGAGAAATTTCAAGCAAATGAAAGAAGAAGGTGGTTGTATTCATGTCTGTTGATGTACCGAACCTGCAGTCAGCAAATCTCCTACTTCATGGGGAGCTGCCCCCAGCTGGCAGGAAGTGGATGTTTTGCCTTGATCTTGTTTGCTAACCAATTTAACTGTCTGGTGTGGTTTAAACCCAATCCCCCCTCTGCTGTGTGTCCACCGTGACGAGGTAGAGGGGCTTGTGCGTCCCAATGACCCCAAGAGCTATGCCGACGGTAGCACAGCTACTGGTAGGGCCACCCATGTCGGACAGGTCAAGGGAGAGGGACCAGACGAAGAGACACACAAACCTGCTGCCTTGTAGGTAGACTGGGGACAGTCAAAGGCTAGGGAAAGCATCCCAAATAAATGCTTGTCGAAATCGGATGTACTGAGCCACAGGCTTGACAAAGCAGTGCAACGTAAAACCTGCTGCCTTGTAGGTAGACTGGGGACAGTCAAAGGCTAGGGAAAGCATCCCGAATAAATGCTTGTCGAAATCGGATGTACTGAGCCACAGGCTTGACAAAGCAATGCAACGTAAAACCTGCTGCCTTGTAGGTAGACTGGGGACAGTCAAAGGCTAGGGAAAGCATCCCGAATAAATGCTTGTCGAAATCGGATGTACTGAGCCACAGGCTTGACAAAGCAGTGCAACGTAACTTAATTCATGATGTCACAAATCAAAATTAATCGTTATGGTGCTAATCCCGTGAAGTCCCATCAGGCGGCGATAGTGCCGGGCCCCCTGCCTCGAGGGGGTCCACCCATGACTACTGGTGGTCACCTTCCCCTGTGCTGTGGAGTCAAGGCACAGAGGAGTAGGTTAAGAGCTATTGACCAAATACCCCGGACACTCAACATACTACAGTGGAATGCCGAAGGAGTTTACAAGAAGAAAGACTCCCTAACACAGCGTCTTCATAAAGATAGAATAGATGTGGCATGCATTCAAGAGACACACCTCAACGCCAATTACAAATTCTCAGTCAGAGGATATCAGGCCACACGTTTCGACCGCGAAGGACACAAAGTAGGAGTTCTAATACTTACACGAAATACAATACCTTGCAGCAAAGTATCTGTGATCCCTGACAACCAAACGGAAATTATAGGTGTTGATATAATGATAAAGGACGTGAAAATAAGAATCTACAATCTGTATAGCCCAGCAGATAAGGACCTTACACTCTCAAACATGAAAATAACTGACACAAACTGCATTATTGTCGGAGACATTAATAGCCGTTCAGAAAGATGGGGATACCCAGATACTGACAAAAGAGGAGATGAATTGGAGGACTGGGAAATAGACTCAAATCTCCATCTACTCAACAAAGCGGATGACACACCGAGCTTCTACTCCAGAAGATGGCTTACCACTTCTACTCCAGACTTAGCTTTCTGCACAGGAGACATCCTCCACAAAATCGATCGCCATGTGCTGGAGCAATTAGCAGGTAGTGACCACAGACCAATCAAGCTTGTAATGAATATGGAGTATGTTCCACAGGAGCAAAAGCCCTTGCCCCGCTGGAATTACAAACGAGCAGATTGGGACAGATTTGCCATACTAACAGACAAATATTGTGAAAACATAAATACACGATATGGCAACATAAAGCAAATGGTGGAAAGTCTAAACGGAGCGATAATACAGGCAGCCACTGAGTCCATTCCAAGAGGAGCGAGGAAAAATTACAAACCATACTGGACTGAAGAACTACAAAGTTTGGAGGACAAAGTTGAAGATGCCAGGAAGACAGCAGAGAAAGAACAAACAATTGAAGCGAACATCTCTCTCAAAGCCATCTCAGCAAAATATAAAAGAACAGTAAATCAAACAACAAGAGATTGTTGGAGGGAAAAAAACAGAAAACCTGAATTTTGACAGGGATGGAAACAAACTATGGAAACTAGTGAAAGCCATGAACAATGAAGGACCTAGCAACAAACAAATAACAATTAAACAAGGAAATGCCTTGCTTACAGGAAAAAAGGCTGCAAATGCACTAATGGAACACTATGCAAATGCAAACCACATTGATATTACAACCGAACAGAAGAAAGCAATCAAAGACAAACAGATACATCATACAAATACAGAGACAGCAGCAGAATATATGATGGCAAATCTAACAATGGAAGAAATGGAACAGGCAATGAATACCCTAAAAAAGAAGAAATCACCAGGAAAGGATGGAATCACAAATGAAATGCTAATAGGACTAGGCACTAAGGCAAAAAAGAAACTACTAGCAGTCCTAAATTACAGCTGGAAGAGGGGAATAGTCCCACAGGCATGGAAGGAAGCTATACTAATACCAATCCCAAAGAAAGGAAAAGACCTGGAAGAACCAAATGGCTATCGACCTATCAGTCTACTTAGCTGTGTAGGAAAATTAATGGAACGCATTATCAATGGCAGGCTAACATGGCATCTGGAAGAAAACAAACTCTTAACACCACACCAAGCAGGATTCAGAAAGTACAGATCCACTGAAGATCAAATAACCTATATAGCTCAGGAAATAGAGGATGCCTTCCAAGAGAAAAAGCACACACTAGCGGTCTGGATAGATTTAGAAAAAGCTTTTGATAAAGTATGGAAGGAAGGACTGAAAGTAAAACTGCAAAAAATGCATGTTTGTGGGAAAATGTACAAATGGATCAGCCACTACCTTGAGAACAGAACTGCCAGGACAAAAGTACAAGGACAAACCAGCAAAATGATGCTGTTGGAGCAAGGTGTCCCCCAAGGAGGAGTTCTTTCACCAACATTATTCCTAGCATATATAAACGACATCACAGAAAATTTTCCAGCCAGAGTACACACATCATCCTTTGCAGATGACCTAGCCATATGGACATCTGAAGAATATATTAGTACAGCTAACAGCAGAATACAGCAAGCCTTATTAGCACTAGAGGACTGGTCAAAATCATGGCTAGTGAAGATAAGTGAGGAGAAAACAACATGCACAGTGTTCTCCCTCTCAAATAAAACTCAACAACCTAAGCTGGTATTGAATGGAAAAATATTGCGCCATGAAGAAAATCCAAACTATCTCGGAGTCACCTTTGATCGTCGCCTGACATGGAAAACACAGGTTGAGAAAAATCGAACAAGAGCAAGGCAAAGAATGGCAATCATGAAAAAGCTTGCTGGTACAACGTGGGGAGCAGATGAGAAAGTTCTCAAGAAGTTATATACTGGACGGGTGAGGCCAGTACTGGAATATGGCATTGCAGCTTGGGCAACAGCAGCTAAGTCAAACTTTAACAAAATAAGTAGAGTCCAAAATCAAGGAATGCGAATCATAACTGGAAGCCTGAAGACAACGCCTATTAATGAACTTGAAAAGATCACTTGTTTACAACCAATGCAGGATAGAAGAGATAGCAGAGCCCAGCAACAAGCAGAAAAATTTAGAAGATTGACAGACCACCCTATGTATAAAAGGTTTAGTGGTTTTGGAAAGGGACGACTGAAGCGTAGCAACTTTGTAGAAACTGCAAAACGAAAGATTAGGGCAGATCTCATACTTAACATATCAACAGTCAAACCTATTTACAATGCAGACAAGTTCCCAGCTTGGAGACAGCAGCAACTGCCTGAGATGATAGAAAACATTCCTGGTATTGAGAAAAAGAACACTCAGCATGAAACCGAAAGAAGAGAAATAACCCTAAACTACATAAAAGAACATTACCCAAGCAGGAATTGGACCCATGCATATACAGATGGATCAGCCAAAAATTCAATAGAGAATGGAGGAGGAGGAATTCTCCTAAATTTAAAAAATGGAGTGAAAAAAACACATTCAGTGGCAACTGGAAAGTTTTCAAGTAACTTCAAAGCGGAGGTAGAGGCTCTGAAAACTGCAGCAGAAATGCTCTTGATGGAGGAAAATAAAGAGAAGCAAATAGCTATCTTCACAGATGCAAAGTCAGCGGTCTCAATACTGAAGAGCAATAACAGCACAGAAATAGCTGACCTAAGAGCAGCACTCCATGGTCTATGCCAGAAATCCAAAAAAGTTGTAATACAGTGGATCCCATCACATTGCAGTATACCTGGAAATGAAGAGGCTGACAGACTGGCAAAAGAGGGCGGACGACTACCACAGCCTGACATAGACATAACCTATAATGAGGCAAAGAGGTTGATAAAAAGCACCTATAGAACCAAATGGGAATCAGAGCATCCAGGCCACCAGAAGGATGATGCATATTACAAACTCGACAGAAGAGAACAAGTAGCAATCTTCAGACTCCGCACCGGACATAACAGGCTGAAATACCACTTGTTCAATAAACTAAAGATAGGAGATACCGATGAATGTAATTGTCGAACTGGAAAAATGACAGTAAAATATTTGCTGCAGGATTGCCCAATATATGCAGAACAGAGAAAGATATTTTGGCCCACACCTGCTTCATTTGAGGACAAGCTCTATGGAGATATCAACAAGCTCAAGTTGACCGTAGCTTACTTTAACTACATACAGGTTGACATTTAAAGGTGTATGAAGAAGTATTCAGACTGCCACACTTCATACCACAGGTATGTCGGTTACAAAAGCCTCCCAGAGGCATGAAATGGAATATTGCTTGGATAGGCAGATCCATTACGTGGAAAGTCCGAATCAAAAGCTCACTGTGTGGGCTTTCAAAAAAGGTGGAAAAAGTGTCCTAGTGGCACGAAATGGAATATTGCTCGGATAGCAAATCCATTGTGCGGAAAGTCCGAATCGAAAGCTCACTGTGTGGATGTCATCTGCACACTGCATTCTTCTGGTTTCCGGAAGAACAGCCTATGGTGAACGGAAGGCCCAATATACGGAAGTGAGGCTAAGCAGCCATGTGCAGGACGTGACGATTCCTTGGGTGAGCCCAGTACCAGAGCGCTGTGTGTTGGCTCTGCAATTATGGAAGCCTCCTTGGATGGCGGGGAATGCCCATGGTCTGCCCCTGCCTTCCCTTGAGGGCTGACCAGGATGTCTTTGGCTGTTCTATATGGGCCAGCTAGGATGGGAGATAACACCACAACAGTGAGAGTCAAACGTCCTAAGAAACCCCCGGGAAGGTTAACCCGGTCAACAAATGCCCGCAGAAGTCGGATGTGTCGGCCTAACGGCGCAAGAACGCAGCTCTGCTGTAAACAGGCACAACGCAGTCACATCCGAAAAAAAAACTCCGGATGAACGAAGAAGAAGAAGAAGAAACCCAATCCTACCCCAGTTTTTCTCCCTCTGGACATTGGGTTGGAGTTTACTGACAATGAAATACCTAAAACCCATGAAATTATGTTTTCTTCTTTCGCTCGCTTTTAAATGCCTAAAATCCATGGAGGAAACATTACCATCTAGGTCTAATCCCAGGCAGTCTGTATGTGATACGCTGAATAATGGCCTGGTTACATCCTGATATAAAAGTAAAAAGTAAGGGGTCCTGTTCCACGCCTTATGGCGCATTGGGTAAATGGCTCCTGTCCCATATATTTATAGACAATTAACACTCAGTTGGTGATATGGTCATTATCTTTACTTCCCAAAACATTTCCTGGTGTCCATTTTAGGCTTGGTCGACCTGGCGGCTCAGCTCGGTTTAAAATAGTAAAAGCTGGACAAAATTTGAACAGTGATGTCAACTGCCCTGACAGCCTGCCATCCATCCTCAGGGGATGCTGAAGACTGGGAGCTGACAGTAGACCTGCAGGGCTAGTGGCAAGTACCCAGTGGAAATCCTGAAGTTTCAGCTGTGACTAGACATTGTAGTGTGTGCTCTCTGTCGATTCAACAATTAGTACTAATCGGGACGCAGAGGTGTTTCCAAGGCACCAGGGCCGGGTTATATACTGGCCAAGACCTATTGACGCGTCCTCGTCGAGCGTCCTGGGCAACAGGTCCCTTCGGGGTCCTGGCTAAAGTCAGTAGGATCGCCGATTCCTCCGAAGTCGGAGAGTGTCTGCCTGTACGGCGAGGAACCACCAGTCTGCACACCAATAAGCCAGACATGGGACAACGGATACTCACGCAAAACTCAGGTCCTGTATGACATCACACTGATGTTGGACAACAGGATGCCTTCATCCGACATACAGGACTTCGCGTTGGAGCTCAAGCCAACGAACACAAGCAAGCAGTACTAATCAAGCTGACTGTTCCGTTTGAGTCGAGAGTCGAGGAGCAGCACATCTGTAAGATGGAGAAATGCAGTGACATGGTTGCAAGCCTGAGACAAGAAGAATATACCATCAGGCTTTTCAGCCATTGAGACTAGGCACGAGAGGCCTTGTTACCAACTCTGCATACAGCGTAGGTGAAACAACTAGGTGTAAGGACAAGCAAGAACTCTGGCACTTAAAAGACTGGGCGAGGCAGCAGAGAAGGCCTCGAGCTAGCTATGGAGCAAGCGCAATATGGAGTGGTTTCTTAACTCAACTCAACTCTATAAAAGCAGTATGCTTTAAAAACCATCAATTCTGGAGGAGACCATTTGCTTTGGCATCATTTTCATAGAAAGAAAATAGCTGCAGTAGTGGTTGCATGTAACTGAAAGAGTCTTAAAGGAATGTGATGGTTTTTTGATGGTGAAAGGAGTACATGTTTTTGATTGTTTGAATCCTAATGTGAATAAGTTGATTGTAATAGGAATATTTTTGTAATGTTAGATTCTCAATCAGGAAGAATTGGCTAGTGATAGAAAATGTATGTTTTTTTAAATAATTTTATTTCAAATCTGCACAGGTTCATAGTAATAGGAATTTTTTTAATTTTATTGTTTCATTCCTAATCTGAGTACATTCATAGTGGCAGGAATACATGTTGTTGTTTGTTTTATAACATGCATACATTGATGTGATAGGAATACACATTTTTGATTACTTTATTCATAATCTGTACTGTTACTAATGATAGGAGTATACATTTTTTGGTTGTTATGATTCATAATCTCTACAATTAATTATGACAGGAGTACACATTTTTCACTGTTTCACTCATAACATGCACAGTGATAATGATTTGAATGCAGATGTTTTATTGTTTCATTCATACATGTGCATAGATTTATGATGGCAGTAATACACATTTTTGAATATTTGATTTATATTTTGCATATGTTGATTTTTAAAAGAATATACATTTTTGGTTGTTTGATTCATAATTTGCACAGTGATGGTAATAGAAATCACAGATTTTTATTGCTTGATTCATAATGTGCTCATAATGTGCACAAGTTGATGAGGATAGGAATGCACAATTTTGATTGTTTCATTTATAATGTGAATTGATTGATAATGATAGAAATACACACTTTTCAATATTTGATTAATACTTTGCACAATTTGACAATTGCAGGAGTACACATGTTTGATTGTTTGATTCCTCCAACTGTTCCCAGGGCGATGACGATACTGAGATGTTTGAGTTCTGGCTGCAGTATGCCATGGGAGGCTACAAGAACTTGAATGATTCCAATGCTGTTTTCCACACTGCTTATGTAGGCACTTCAAATAGCTATCTTGTGAAGCATCTGCGGACAAATACAGCATACACCTTCCGAGTCTGTGGCAGAGGGGAATCGGAGACACCGTGGTCAGCTTGGGGTGTCCCAAAAGTAGCTTCTACATCAATTAGCCATTATCGTGAGTGTTATGTTATTTTGTCCTTGCTTGATTTTACTGTAAGTGTCAAGTTACCTTAATGTCACTTTGTTCTCATGTTTCCCCATTAATGTGAGTATCATTTTCTGTCTTGTCATGTTTCCTTGTGAGTTATTATTTTCCTGTTCTTATGTTTCCTAATTATTCTGTGAATAGTGTCATCATTCTCTCAAGTTTTTTTCCCCTGATATTTTCTGTTCATTCCTCTTTAATCTATATTTTTTTTCATGTTTTCTTATTGTCAGTTCTTGTCATTCTGCTTCATTTTTCCTAAAGATGTAATTTTCTCAGTTCCTTCGTGAAATCATCCTTTTCTCATGTACATTTACAATGTTCTCCTTACTCTTCTTCTTCATTATGTCAACCCTTTCCTCTGCTTCCTCATTATATCACCCCTTTCATCATATATCCTGATAATGTTATCAATAATTCCTCATCATATCACAGCTTTTTCATGTATCTTCATATTGTTATCATTATTCTGTTTTCATTATTGTATGTTTCTTAATCATATCACTCATGTATCCTAATTTGCTTCTTATTCTATGATTCCTCATCCATCATATCACCTTTTCCCATGTATATTAATGTGCTTCTTAATATATGGTTCCTCATTATATCACATCTTCTCATGTATCCTAATCATGTAATCCTTCTCCCAGATGTCCACATTATTATGGGTATCATGTCATGATTTTCTAATTTTCTCGTTATGAAATTCTACCACCCTTTTTCCTTTATTGTCCAGTCATAATATACTTCCTTCTGTTTCCTTATAAAGAGTATCATATCATACCTGTTTCATGTTCTATTATTATCATACCTGTTTCATGTTCGGTTATTATCATACCTGTTTCATGTTCTATTATTTTCATACCATCACAAACTCTTAACAATAAAAAAAAATTACCTATCAAGCAAGAGGCACACAAAGTGAACTACCCAAAATCTAAAGTGAGGCAACACAGGGAGGAGCAAGCAACAAGATAAACAAATACAATTGGAAATGATAAACCTGATAACAATCCCAAATATAAACAGTCAACATAATGAAAGTTTAAGCGGGCCTGGATAATATTTAATGAAAGAGCTTCTAATTTTGATGTTTTCTCAGTATTTTCTTATCATAACTAATAGAGCTTAAACTTCAGTATTATTTAATCTAACAGAGCTTAAACCTCAGTATTTTCTTATCAAATTTAACGGAGCTTAAACTTCAGTATTTTCTTATCATATCTTACAGAGCTTAAATCTCAGTATTTACTCATCATATCTAACAAAGCTTAAATATCAGTATTTTCTTATCAAATCTAACAGAGCTTAAACCTCAGTATTTTCTTATAATATCTAACCAGATTAAACTTCAGTATTTTTAATCATATCTAACGGAGCTTAGATCTCACTAGTTTCTTATCATATCTAACGGAGATTAAACTTCAGTATTCTTTAATCATATCTAGCAGAGCTTAAATGTCAGTATTTTCTTATCATAACTAAAAGAGCTTAAACCTCAGTATTTTCTTATCAAATCTAACAGAGCTTAAAGCACATAATATAATGTCTATCAGAGCTTAAACCTCAGTATTAACCAATCATATCTAACAGAGCTTAAAGTGAGCAAGTGCCAAAAACAAAATCATGTCCATATTATCTTCTTATTCACAGAGTGGGGACCAACAGAAAACAATGCATATAGCCTGAGCAATGAGAACAAAACCGCCACTCGAACATCAGAAGGTGTCACACATGTCCTCTACTCAAACAAGCCAAGTTTGATTCCCGGCAATGTCTTGACCATCAAAGTGTTGGATGATGCTGACAAGTCACCAGGGGATGGCCTGTGCATTTCACTTGATAACAACGCCAAAGATGTTTTTAGTCAAGAAGGCGTTGTCTACATTAATTTGTATGGTGGGTTCTGATAGATTTGCCTGTTGGGACGTGAAATCAATGTTGTAAATAGTTCTTTTGATAGCTAAGTTAAAGTTGACTATTTTAAATCTGTCTAGTATGTTCAGATTGGACAATGAGCAATCGGAACGTTTTAAGGGAAGCTGAGTCGCAAAGACAATTTATCACAAACATCAGAAAGATGCAGTCATCGTATTTTTTGCCACGTTATGAGAAGACAAAAACTGGAACGTTGTGACAGCCGGAAAGATAGAGGAAGACAGCGTGAGAAGATTCTTGACATTCTTTTGTCATGGCACGTAAGGGAGTCTACACACGAATTGATCCATGATGTCGGGGATCGTAATTTGTGGAAGGGCATGAGCACCCACGCCAGTCGGCAAGGCACTCGATGAATGTTGAGATAGAGTTACCAGAGGGGACATCAATCAATAATATACAAAAATAAAGTCAGTGATACTGTCGACCTGATACTGTTGAGCTGATACTGTCGACCAATAAGTCAGTAAAAGTAAAGGGTTTGTTTACATGCCTTGAGGCAGTGGGCATATGGTGCTGGCCTCATATTTATGTGGACTGACCAGCACTCAAGGGATGATATCAATATCATGCCAGCCATCTCTTCTCCCCAAGATATTCTTGGTACACATTTAAGGCTGGGTCTACCTGGCAGTTCAGGTCAGTTCAAAAGTAATCCCCAATACAAATGTGAACCTATGACCACGAGGCCAGCGGGCAAATGTACTAGCCACTGCACTACTGGACACCTGATCATTAAGTGTATACATTATTATCTATGGGATGGTCATATTGTCTTGCCAGTTTGGGACATAAAATAGATGAAAGCTATTATTATGCAACTTGACCAGTTGGAGTGAAATTTTCTGTATATTATTTGGTGATCGTAAGGATGATGATATAGTGGTGATTAACATCTGTGTTCAGGCATTACATTGCAGTTTGCTTTTTATGTTGCATGAGAAACAAATTTTTAAATATTGATTTGCACTCATAGAAAAAGAAGATAGAAATAGAGATTAGAGGACACACCAGACAATATAAAAATTGAAAGCTATATTGGCTACACTGGGATTTGAGCCTGCCTCCTCCAGATTGCAAGTATATTTCACTGCACAGCAAACTTAAGATCAACTAGACAAATAGTTTTTCTGTAGAAGTTAGAATATCTGAATATCTTTTTAATCCGCTCTCCCTCACCAATTCTCTCTATCAGTAATCTCGCTCCGCCTCTCTTTGTTCCCAGAGATCTTGTTCCACTCTCTCTAACCCTAGGGATTGTACTTCAGTTCTATCTAATGCTAGCAGTCATGCTTCATTTTTCTATCATTAGTAATCTTGTTCCACCTCTTTCCCTCAGTTATTTTGTTCCCCCACTGTCTCTCTCCAAAGTGATCCATTTCTGTTTATTGGCAGTGGTCTGCTCCAGTCCAGTGTTACCAGTTCTTTCAGATCCAACTCCATGCGTCTACTAAGTTCTTGTATTCCCACTAGACTTTGCCATAGATATGCTAGCAAATGCAATCTTTGATTCCATTCATCAAACATTGTCACATTTGTATATTAGTGGAGTTTATCTCTGTTCAGACACTGAAGCCACAAGTAATAGGTTGCACAATCTATTGCCAGACGTATTTCTCTGCATCTCGTCAGGTGCATACTGCAGAGTTATATATCATATGAAGTTAATGAATGAATGATACTGTAGCTGGAATACTGACAACACATAGTCACAGGTATCATTTGAATGTAGAGCATTAGTTATCAGTGACTGTGTGTAGGTAAGCAGTCTTCACCTGATGAGATGTTGAGAAATATGTCTGGCAATAAACCTGGCAACCTATATTTTGTGCCTACTGTGTTTACATTCACTAAAGGAATTGATTGTTTTGAATTTCTCCATTCAGTTGTTAACTAATAGTAACAATAGTTGTTCTCCTTTCCCAGGCAATGTGTACGTAGAAGGCCAAGAGATGACAATGCAGCTTCCGGAGATTAAAAAGGGCTCTGTGGTTGCGTTCCAGGCGGAGTCACTTCCAAATGGCAAAGTCAGGATCAGTATACAGACAGAAGAAAAGGAAGTGACATTTGACTGGAAAGTTGATGCGCTCTCTGGAGGTGATGGTATTGACAGTGTCAATCTGCTGAGCAGGGATTCTGGAAAGAATAAAGCAGAGTTCTATTTTGGCATCAAATTTAGCCAGGAGGACTGGAAAATTGCCGTAGACTGAATGTTCTTGTTGGTGATTTGTGTCTTGATTGGTTGTAGATTTGTTGTTACTGAGAATACATTTGTATCTCATAAAATGTGAGGTAAACAATACTATTAATTACTGTATTCACAAAAATAGAAGTAGTTGGGTATGGGTTGGTTAGCTTTGATATCAAGTTTTCAGTGTGCTTTTAAAGACACCATCATTAACGCTTTTACACTAGTATTTGTAATGTGACTATATTTTACAGTAGACTGTAGTATATGTTGTAATATGATGAAATTTGTTACTTGTCAGCAAAATCTGAGGTCAGAGACACATCCAGACTTTGCATTATTTTATTTGACTATCGTGATTTTCCTGTGCCTTTGCCAGGTTTGGCTATAATTTCTAAAGAAATCTGTCTTATGCATACAAATTGCAACAAGTTTAAGTTTCTGGTTTGTTTTTGTAGCCTGACATTCCTGATTTTATATCAGCTGCATACATTTCCACACAAATTCTGCTGAATGTGTATCTTTTTTTAATACTTTGAAAGAATTACCAGTGTAATTTAATGATTGCCTTTCAAAGTCTGCCTATCCTTATTCTTATTGCTTTATTTTTAACGTCTGCAAATTTGTATTTAATGTGGTTGTGTTCCTTGTTTCTGAACCTCTATGGTCTTTTTCTTTCAGCTAGTCTAAGCATTTGCATATTTTACTAAAATCCTACATATTTCAGTATTCATGGAAATGCAGCTGTCTATTGCAGCACATACAATTTCAGTTTCTCATTGTTAATATTTTTTTTCAAATGTGAACTGCAATTTGAAATTATAATTTCTTTTGTATCTATGCATTCCAGTCAGTTATATCTTCTTCATAATGCCTCACTACTCAAGCTTCTGCATTGCCTGAAAACTTGTTAATAATTACGGCTACAGTTTTTATGTGACCTCATACTATATCAGTACCTCCCCGGGAAGGTTAACCCGGTCAACAAATGCCCGCAGAAGTCGGATGTGTCGGCCTAACGGCGCAAGAACGCAGCTCTGCTGTAAACAGGCACAACGCAATCACATCCGAAAAAAAAACTCCGGATGAACGAAGAAGAAGAAGATATCAGTACCTCAGGTTCTAGAATACTTGACTTGCAAATGATTTTATGCGTGAATGCTGGGTTACTGAATATATATATATATATAGTAGCTGTGAAGTCCATTGTAATAAACGAGAGGCATTTAGGTTCTGTATTTAAATAAGTGTATGCTTTTGCAATAACTGGAGCTCATATCATTTGTCAGTGATGTGATTACTTTATGTGTTGTCATATTAGATTATTCAGTACGAAGACTGGTATGAAGTTGTCTCATCATCACTACACTAGTGTGTCTAGTGTTGTGACTGCTATTAAACTGTTCTTGTAAAATTAGTGTGGTGGTTGTCCCTTACCTTCTGCATCTATATGAGAGAAGTTCATGCTGTACATTTTTTATTGTGGATAGCTTTTCTAATTGTTACTAGTTTGCCAGGATATCAGTCAATTACAGTCTAGTCTTCATGATTTTAAACTGCTAAGGGCATTCTTTGCATGTGCAATGTGCACACAGGACTTCCTATTGTATTCACCTTTATTCTTGAAGGTTGGGTATTCAGTACATTGCCCAGAGATAAAACTCATTCCCAACTGGATGATTGAGAGTTGGAAGCCGTACCTCAATCCACCCTTCTCCCTTGATGTATTAGTGGTGTGAGATATGAAGCCACAAAAATGGTTCAGAACGCTTTCTCTGGTTGGGCATTAGGACTTGAGCCTACTACTATGTAATTCCAGTTTTTGATCATCTATGGGTAGGCACCGCCTTGACATTTGTTCTGCAAATAACAGCTGTGCATACATTCAGACTGTTGAGAATTGAGTGACTTGCAAGTATCTCATCATCGTCCTCCAATACAAAAGTGCTAGCTTGGGAATCAGTTGATGACTTCTTGTGATTATTTCTTTGACAGTTACTTTGGATTCACAGAGTGAACTGGGCCATTTCTTGTTCTCTTTACGTTCATACTGTTTAGAGTTAACTGTTGATTCAGTGGGCCAGTATATCTTTCTTAACTTGAATGAATTTGTGTTTGGTGCAGGAGAGCCTGGCATATGATGTTACAACATCTAGTCTGAGAATGGAGGGGGAGGCAGTCATGGCGGCATTCCGCTAGCTGGAGGACAAACAGCATGTGCATGTCATGATTGTAATGGACTCACAAAGTATGATGAGGAGGGTGAAGACAGGCTTGCTTTGAGCAGATTGGTAGGCTTCAATTCAGCAATCAGACATAGAGAGTGTCTGTTGGATTCCCCCCCCCCCCCCCCCCCCCCCCCCCCCCCCCCCCCCCCCCAGGACATGCTGGTGTGGTGGGAAACTAGCAGGCAGGCAGATTGGCTGGGTCTGCACCCCTTAGTGGGGTATGGTGTATGATAAGGCAGATGTGGTTGGGGCCCTTTAAAATCATGTGTATATTGCAGAATTACAGGCAGATCATCACAGCTTGAAGAGAATAGTGCTGCAGGGAGTGACCAGAGGATCTGTCCGACACTCCGGACTGTGAGGAAAGTGACCAGAGGATCTGTCCGACACAGAGGATCTGTCTGATACTCCGGACTATGAGGAAAGGCCAGACAGAGGATCTTTTCAACACTCCAGACTGTGAGGAAAGGCCAGACAGAGGATCTGTCCGACACTCCGGACTGTGAGGAAGGCCAGACAGAGGATCTGTCCAACAACTCCGGACTGTGTGGAAAGGCCAGACAGAGGATCTGTCTGACACTCCAGACTGTGAGGAAAGGCCAGACAGAGGATCTTTTCAATGCTCCAGACTGTGAGGAAAGACCAGACAGAGGATCTGTCCGACACTCCGGACTGTGTGGAAAGGCCAGACAGAGGATCTGTCTGACACTCCGGACTGTGAGGAAAGGCCAGACAGAGGATCTTTTCAACGCTCCAGACTGAGGAAAGGCCAGACAGAGGATCTGTCCGACACTCCGGACTGTGTGGAAAGGCCAGACAGTCACATTATCAGACTGCTACTGGTACCATTGCCGGCTCCGTAGTGAAGAGGTTACGGACACAGTTCATAATATCGCCTGCAAAGTTCAAAACACAGCTGCAGGCGATTTGGCAGCAGACCATCTGACGTTGGTTTTTTACGAAATGGTATGGGTGCCGGTCGTTCAGAAAGCAATGGCAAACTACTGAATGTAAACTTGCCAAGAGATCACAACAGCAAAACAAAAAAAATGCTGGTGTTGACTGCAACATCCTGTAAAGGATATGCAACTTACTTCTAACAGTACCATTAGTATTGGCTCTCTTTGCTGGCTGCTGCACATATCGGAATGTCCAGAGTGCTGTGATGTTGGTTTTTGACTAAACTCATCTCAGCTCTTAACTTTCTGTACTGAGGACAATCCTAAAAGAATATTTTCAACAGTCCACACATGCTTTGATATGAAACAGTTCAATGATATCATACTCCCCATGCTATGTGGGTAATAAATTTACTCCCCATGCTGTGTGGGTAATGGATTAAATGCTTAGCCATCTTAGAAAAGTGCAACAATTATGTATATTTGTTCAACATTTCTCAGTAGACAGAACTCGTAAAGAGTAGGCAGAAAAGGCGACTGGCAATAATTCAAAATTGGGAGATTATAAATCTATCCAAAAAAATATATATATTCTCGGTATCTGCAACAATGGATAGGAAGTACCCACAATGCACCACAACCTCAGCGGGGGTGATTTCCTCATAGTTTTCTATGTTATGAGAGAAGTCTGTCAAGTATACCCTAAAGGAGAGGTTATGAGTGAATAAATAAATGTTGGAAGGGCATCTGTATGGTTGAATGCTAGCACACTAACCTACTGCCAAGGAAATGTATGATTTGATATCTCATGTGGCGTTCCATTGAACTGGAATCTGCTCAGAAGGACAGTGTGTGTGTGTGGTTCATGTCAAAATGACAGTTGGACTACACAATAGCTGTATACCCTAGGATAGCAAGAGAAGACTGAATGAATGAACGATGCAAACAAGAGGTAGGTTAGAAGTTTGGTTGTAAGACTGTTAGTGTAATTATGAGGCTATAATGCGGTGTACTACTTAAATATCATCTGGTGTTTGGCATTAAAATATATTTGTGTTACAGTGTCAGCACTGTGTGTTAAAGTTGTGGTAGTGGTAGTAGTGTATTGTTTAGGAAAGTTCTTCCAAACATTTCTGGCCTGCTTGCTAGGCCACATCCCTAGAGGCTCATACATACACACACACACAAACACACACACACTTCTTTCTTGGCATTAAGTCTTCTGTAAATTCAGACTCCCACCACTGCCCACTGCTGTGTGGGTGTGGTAATACTCTCTTTGAGAGCAGCTGCTTTAGAGCAGGCTGGTATTATAAGAAGCTGGTGAGTCCACCTTATAAAATCATGACATAGGAGGTTCACAGTCATTAGCAGAAACATTTAAAATACTAACTGATCAGCCCAGTGTATCAGAGGTTTATTGGTCTTGCAAGGGGAAGATTAAAGTGAAACAGCTTTGTAGAATCTGTAGAGCAGATCCTGTACTCAGCATATTAAATCCCAAACCCCCCGAAAGGTTAACCCGGTCCATAAATACCTGAAGAAGTCGGTTGTGACGACCGAAAGGTGCAAATATCCCAGCTCTGCTGTAAACAGGCACAACACAATTACATTTAAAACAACATTCTGCACAAACACAGAAGCAGAAGAAGAAATGTGAAACCCATTACCAGTGAACACAAGTTGACTGCTGCTTGCTTTGGATATATTCATGTCAGTCTCTGAAGTTTTACGAAGAAGACGGAGATAGCATTTGACATCTCAATGAACATACAAGCAAACAGATCATCATATAAATCAAAGAACTAAGGAAAGCTTGACTGATTATTATCTTAATATTGAATTTCTGTGCTTTATTTATTCAGTTACTTAATTGTTCAAACCAAAGCTCAGTAGCTGTTCCATTACATACTTGTATATATTGCACAATGCTGGCCTGTACAGTCACATTGATACCAGCAGATACTGTGACATTGCATGTTATTTATGTGTATGTATGAGACGTAACCTGATGAGGAAATTAGACCCATTTAATAAATATCATGATAAATCCAAGCATTCAGGGCTGGTTGCTAGGGTTTTACCAAACTGAAAACAGTGTTTCCACTTTGAACATTCTCATCTCATCTCATCTCATCTCATCTTGTGTGCCCATATATGGGCTTCTTGTATCGAGATTCCCATGGACTCTGCTATTCCTTCTGTCCATCGTTTATGTGGTTGGCCTCTTCTTCTGCTTCCATTTGGTCTGTACATCATTGTTTGTTGTG
The DNA here is from genome assembly GCA_014155875.1 of Cepaea nemoralis. Lineage (NCBI taxonomy): Eukaryota > Metazoa > Mollusca > Gastropoda > Stylommatophora > Helicidae > Cepaea > Cepaea nemoralis. Next base: position 15,948 of record JACEFZ010002439.1, on the reverse strand, counting down.
GTATACTGTTAGTTGGGAACTTAGTTACATGGCCAAACCATTTGACTTGCTGCCTTCTAATAAAATCTAGTGCTGCTATAACCCCAACTTTAGTCCTGATTTTCTCTCTGCATGATATATTGAGTATTCTTCTCAGGAATCTCATTTCTGTTGTGATTTTTCTTTTCTCTTTTTCTGTCATTGTCCAGGTGTGGCATTGGTAGCATAGAGTTGGTAGGAAGATTGTGTTGTAAAGTGCTTTCTAGTAACTATTGATACATGTTTGTTCTTTAGTATTTGTGCCATTTGTCCAATGAGCTGGTTTGCCTTATTGCATCTATTTTTGATCTCGTCTTCTGATTTGCCATGTGATGATATTGAACATTTTAAAGGGGAAAAAATGCTACAGGCATCCAGCTCTGTGTAAATGCAAATACATGGTTAGTTTAAAGCTGTTCTGGCAACACAAATTTCATACCTTTTGATTGGTAGTGTAAGTGTGTGTTTGTGTTTCAACTTAATGGATTCATTTATTTGCTTCAAATTATTTAAACAGTGTGCACCTGACTGCATACAGTAAAATATGGCAGCCAGTAAATTGTATGGTATAGTTTTTGTATCTTATTTAATTCTTTAATTGTTTAAGTATAGTTTTAACCATCTGTAAACAGTAACATTCATAATCATGTAGCAGGTCCTTTGCAGGTCATGGCTTTCAACTTGGCTCGCTGAAAAGATTCTTGATCCCTTGCTAGTTCTTCATGCCTGGGGTGTATAGAGTTTCCTGTGCCCATCTCTGTGCTGGTCATCCCTGCCTCTACTTCCAGGAGCCACATCTTCCACCACTGTTCTTTCCCCATCACTGCAACGTTTAATGTGGCCACAGTATTTTACAGGGTGTATTTTTAATATCTGTGCAGTGTTTTAAAATATTGCCTGTCCAAGTTTTGTATTTACCTATTATGTTGCATGAACTTTACAGAGGGTGAATACAAAACTTGGACTGGCAATATTTTCAAACACTGCACAGTCATTAAAAATACACCCTATAGTTTACTAAACATGATGCTGTTTTTAAGTCAGTTTTATTTGATGTTCAGTCCATGTAGAATGCTAATACTTTTTTCTTCTTCGTCCATGATATTCTATGAAATTTCTGTCACATTTCAGCTCAAAAGCCCACATTGTCTTCTTCAGTGATTGTGAAGTGGCTTATGAATAACACCCCTATGTTGCTGCAAGAAAGATGCATGTTTTCAAAATGTCACTTTAATTTGTTTGCTTGTGTTGTGCCAAATACTCTTAATATTGTTTCACAGTAAACAGCAACAATATATAATGTGAGAGATCAGTCCTGCAACAAACATGAAGAAGCCCTCATGTTTTAAGAGTTAGTGTTTGGATGTGATTTGTCCATTGTTAGTAAAAATGAGCACACAGTACTAAAACAAATCTATGTTGTTTGCAACAGTGTTAGTTGTGTGTGAATGTTAGAGAGCTTCTAGTCATTTTATATTCAAATTCTTGTTTACGGTAAATAATGTGAATTTTAAAAAAACTTGTTGATAGTGCAAATTGGCTCAGGCAGTAACATGTGTAACATTGGGTAGATGTGTTGTGTACATGGCTGGTGCTTCCATAAGATCAAATAAACAGCCACCATTGGTGCAGACATCAGAGGAGATACCAAGCAGTGGCCTTAAAGATCTGCGGTAATGATCTTTAAATGATCTTAACCACATTATGGGTAAGAAAAAGTTGTCTCAAACTGTCTTCACTAACCAGAGACATGGAGAACAGCTAAAGTATTTACTAATAAACTACAAAGTCTGCAGGCAAACTGCTGCGGTTCATCATATTTTTATTTGTGTGCTCGCTTGCTTTGAACTCAAGCGCAGTCCACACACGTGCTGTTATTTCTAGTGCGCAGGATTGAGATTTGCATGTGGATTAGCTTTCCTTATTACCAGTGTCCCTCGCCTTCTGAAGCTGGCTCATCATATAAATAGAGTTGGTATAATTGAAGAGACTGTTTACATTGTTTAATACATTTTGGATGTCTCAAGATTACATTATAAATTACATTTCTGTCATATTGTGAGTTAGGTTCTAGAAGAAGTTTTTGATTTCAAAACGGCAACTTGTATAAATCCAATCCATATTTAAATAATACCACCGGAAATGACCTTTTCAACCTATAATGGTGGTGATAGCGTACAACTGTTGTAATATTTATGTATTTACATTGAGATTAGTTACCAAGTTGTGTAGAGTTGCTTATCATGCTGACCATCATTTAGTTGACAAAGAAGCTAACAGCAGCGTTCCTGCCTGCTGAAAAGGTTAGGACATTGTGTTAAGGCATTTTTTCATCATCATCATCATGTGCCACGGTTTAGGTGATCAAATTCCTTCACAGACTTCTGTTCTCCAGTGTTTTTAAGTTTAACCACTGATTGTCTTCCATGAAATTGTGTGTATGTATTTGTTGTTTACATTGTTCTGCTTTTACTGGTATGAATTGGGGTTTCTTATGTTATGAGGCTAATAGATATGTGTGAAGAAAAAAAATAATTGTTTTTTGTAAGAAGGAAAGGGGGTAGTGGTTTTGTCAGGGATTACTTAAAATTGCACATAGATATCTCCAAAGATGTGTCAGTCTTCTCCCATAGTTCATGCAGGGTGAATCTCAGCACAGTGCACAAACTCTATAGCACTGGTGAGGATCCAAATGTGTGCATGCCAGAAATCATGCATACTATAAATATTCTGTTGTGGGTGGGTTTTATCATTTTAAAATGGTGCCTGGGGTGCGGCCTATTCAACCTGATCTTTCCGATTTCAAATTAATTCTTCTGCTTCTTTTGCCCTGTCTCCCCCATTACAACGTACGTCCTCTGCCAACTCATGCCAGGCTGTCCTATATTAATTTCCAACTACTGAGAGATTTTTAACTTGTGCACCATGCACACTTCTTCTCCAGGTTCTGTGATTTTGTCTGAAAAGACCAAGGCAGGGCTTTTAATCTTTTTCGTATTTTGTTTAAAAACAAAAAAGTCCACACTTGAATGCAGGCCTGCGTGAATTTGTCACAGGCGTTGTATTCCTTGTCGGTGCTCACCAAACCCGACACCCCACATTGTGTCACAGCTTCAGATGGAGGAGTGCAATTGGGAGGGTACAAGCCTTATCCTAGTGGGGGGAAATACAACTTAAAGACTAAATGTCATGTCATTGTAGGGCAGACCAGGCCCTAAGCCTTGGTCGGCAACTGGTCTAGGATCGAAGCTCCGATGGGTGGATAGATTAAACATTGCTTTGCTGCAGCTTGTCTGGTTCCAGACGTATTGGTGTTAGCTTTCCTCTGGAGTAAACTAAGCAGGGTGGGAGAGGGGTCATGTTACATGGGAAACACATGGTCTCTACAATTCAGCCCAGGCTTTGTGCTATTGGGAGATATAACTCCATCCCTGGCCTTACCGCTATGGGTTGTGGTTATTGTGCCTATTTTGATAGCACAACTTAACTATCTAACTATCATCTGTCAAGACAGCAAGGTGCCAGTGAATGTACCCCTTGACCACTTCATCCGTATGGACACAAATATGTATTGATATAAAGCCACATAGAAGCTTCATATGTTGCTGCAATTCTCATGTTAATGCCCATAACAGTATCTGCTATGGGGGGTATAAAGTGATGGATCTGAACATACACTAGGTCATGGGGGTGGTCTCCGTGATGAAGTTAAGTTTCTCGCCTCGCGCTCTGAAGGTCATGGGTTTGTTTTTAGACTGCATCGTTCAGACCACAAGCGCAATACTTTCTGTGGGTCATTGCTAAAGCTACAGAGTTTGTGCTTTTTTTGTGAGACAAAACCAGATGGGGTCAAACCTGGTGCAGTGAAGTCGAATCTCTCACCCTTAACCCTTTTATATACTAAGCAAAATGAGATGATGCCACCACCTCACTTCCATACCCTTTCTTTTATAGTAAGTTTAGACAAGACCAGTGGGTACTCATTTTATGATCAGGGCTGTGCCGTGCTATGATACAGATAGGTGGCCGCATCAGGTTGCACCGTAAGGGGGCGGCATTTTTAAAGAAAAAAACATTTAAAGGGCGGCATTTCGAAAATGCATCATACTGAGAAAATTAACTGCACGACCCTGCGTAGGGTACTCATTTTATGATGTAGGGTGACTAGCTTGTTTCCTCCCACATTTCTACCCCAGGACATTCTCTGATGCCCATGTTGCGAGGTTGAGATGACTTCAGTTGAGAAACAAAATCTTGTCACTACCGAGTATTGAACCCAGACTACACACTGCTGGCAAGGTCGTGCACTAACCAGCATACAACTACAGCCACAGTAGTAAGTCAGGGCTATATAAAGGATCCCTTGTCACACCTTGAGGTGTATTATGGATATAGTGCTTGCCCCATATTTGTAGATGCATTGACATCCAATACATGATATTTTCAGTTTTACACCAGCTGCTTTTACTTCCCAGAAAATTTCCTGATACTCATTTTGAGGCTTTGTTGACCTGGGAGCTTAGATTAATGAAACAATTTGAGGCTTTGTTGACCTGGGAGCTTAGATTAATGAAACTTTTTGAGGCTTTGTTGACCTGTTAGCTTAGATTAATGAAACATTTTGAGGTTTTGATTGATTGATTGATTGATTGATCTAGGAACCATTTTGAGGCTTTGTTGACCAGAGAGCTTAAATTAATGAACCATTTTGAGGCTTTGTTGACCTGGGAGCTTAGATTAATGAAACAAACTGTCAACTGTCATTTACTGCCAATATAGTACCTTGCGGTGTATGGCAGAGCTGTCTTTGAGCCTGAGGAATTAAGACCGCCTAGCTAGTGCAGAACTGAGTTGGTTAGGATTTTCTTTTTGCCCTCAACAGAAACAAATCCCACACCTTACCAAGGGATCGAACCCGGGTCTCCCGAAGGAGAGTCCAACATTCTAGCCACTTGGCCAGCCGCTCCTCAGGCTAGTGAAACAAATCCCCAACTAAAAGAAGATTCAAACACATAGCAACTGGACAGGCAGGCAAGCTAATCATGCTATCAGCTGTGCTGCCTTGGCTGCAACAATACTGCAGCACTGGTGTAATACAGTAGAAGCTGAGTGATATAATATTGTAGATGTCTTTATTAACCAATAGGCTGATTGTGCATGTGTCAGTGCTTTCATTGGCTAGCATGTAATGTCTTGCAACGAGTCATATGATGATTACTTTGGATTTGATTGAGTGATTTTTATTAATACGTTGTTTATGAGTGAGTGATATAATACATATCTCCATACAGCGTGCATTGAGTTGACCGATGTTTCACTTGTGAATTGTCATATATGTCAATCTGTTCATCAGTATGTCTGTTTCTTTTGTTTCTCTCTCTCTCTCTATCTTTCTCTCCGTCTCTTTGTCTCTCTCTCTCTCTCTCTCTCTCTCTCTCTCTCTCTCTCTCTCTCTCTCTCTATAACCTGATTTTGTAGCTTCCTAATAATTCTTCATGTGGAAGACAAAAGGAAACCACCACATTGTCCTCCCAAAATTAAGTTTATTAACAAGTCCATATCTGAAATGGAGAAGTGGCATGTTTAGAAACGTCTTACTGGTGTTTATACTGGCCAGGTGGTTATGTAGCCTACATACTCCATACTCCACAGCTGTGGTTTTGATTCCGGACATCATCACTTGGTTCATAAGTGAAATTTTCTTGGAGACTCATGGGGGTCGCTGCTGAAGGACAGGAGTTTGTGCTCTATGTGACGCTTTCAGCCGCCCGTCCTGCGGAAAGAGACCAATTCATACGGGATAAAATCCCTGTGCAATGTAGTCGATCCTGTCGCTTGTAAACATTTTGTTTATACTGAACAACCTCACTTCAACTCTTTCTGCCTCGGCAGTTGTCACATTAAACTGTGGCGTGCGTAATAGCAAATATCAGTTGTTGGAGAAACCAGTCAGGCTGTGACAGTGCTACACACAGGTTATAATCGTGAACGTACAGCACCACACAAGTCTTCGCGTTGTTAGAAAGATATTTATTGATGAATCGTTCTATCTCAGCACATATGATGGAGACTCTCTTCTTGGTGTTGACATCTCTTCTCGCTGGCCCCAAGTGACGTGTGTGTTTACCTAGATACCCTTCTTCATTCGTGCACACACGTTCACTATGGTTTTCCCCCTAGTCAAGGAATGCGCAGCATTCCTTAACTCTTTACTCCTAACCTCAATCCCTCACTGTTACAATGCCTCCCCTTCTTCAAAGAGAATTTTTCCTTGAAAAAATCTCAACCCCAACTTTTAATTAGTTAACTTTACCTCTCTATACTACAATAACAACAATTCCATATATTTCCTAAGTCAATTCTCCTATCTCCTCATAGCCAATTGCTACCCAGAGACCATAATATCGAAACTCTCTACAAAACTCGTTATAAAGTTCTCTAGAAAACTTTCTACAAAACTCTCCATAAAATTCCCCACAATACAAAAGTCTCCATAAGCGAACCGCTTTTAACTTTAAAATGTCCATCTAAATTATGATTGACAAAACTGAAGATATTCTCCTTATCCTTTATTTCCCCCCTTATTCACATTCTCACACTCTCAGTATTCTAGGATAGACAGAGAAAAAAAATAGCTAGTTTAGATTTGTGTAGGTGCGCACCTGAAATTAATAAAAGTAAGGAAAAAGTAAGAAAGTAAGAAGTAATCACCTTTCTCTTCCCATACATTCTCAAAACTTTATCAAAAAATAAAGTTTCAAAATTTATCTTCAGTTTCCGTCAATAATAATTGTTATTATCAAAAAAATATGTTAATCCAAAACTGCTAGCCTTTGTATTATTCAGATCATCAATTTCTCGTTTACCATTCCTTCAACAACAAAAACTTCCTAACTGTTAAGTACAGTCTTCTTCTTACAATATGCAGTTTTTTAAATGCCAATTTTCAACCTGGCATTCCCCCCATATTCTCCCATTAAACGCTGTTCAACCCAGCTCCTATTACAAACCTTGTATATACATTGCATACCCCACATGTAATAACAACATACCCCTTCATTACTACATATATAGTCACTTCACTAACTACTACTTTAATTCATCTTCTAACTGAACTTCAAAGTAATAATCATTTTAAACACCCTCAAGGTAACTCAATCAACCCAAAACATCGTAAAAATAACCATCTAAGTTAACTTATTTTTCACATTTCATAAAACACAATTGAAGTCCCAACAATTGAGCAAAGCATTTCAATCCCCTCATCATATTTATCCCCCCACATTAATCAATGTACACATACAAATTTCAAGACCATATTCTGAGTACCCAATAATAATTTTCCGCTTTAGAAAAACTCCATCAAGTACCTTTGTAAACACAAAAATATCGTGTCCAACTTCTTCTTCTATCTGCCATCTGCAGAACCTTGTATCACTCTATTCATCTATCACTTCTCCATTTCTTTAATAACCTCAAATTTTTTTCTATAATTGCAATATCTACATCAATGTCGCTATCCTCTCGAGGAGAGCTATCTTCTTTCATATCCGCTTCTTCATCAGTTTCTGACTTTTCATCCATCTCTTGTTCCCCATCTGTATATCTATTACTAGCAACCGCTAATCTCTTCCTTTCTAAATCCAATCTAATTTTTCTGTCTTGCCGTCTCAACAAATTTTCAAATAGTGGCATCTCTTCCTCACTCGAAGAATTCGCTCTAAGTTTCCTTTGCCTCTTAATTTCTTTTTCTTTCTGTCTATCCAACTTTCTTTTTACTGCCTGTCTTGTATTCATAAATGGAGGTTCAATATTTTCCCTAACTGACTCTTCACTAATATAATCGTCATACACGTTATTTTCCTCTGTCATGACTGTTTTTGGTATCGTTTCTTCTTGTTCAGCTGTAGTAGATGCTGTTGTTACTTGTTTTCCATTCTCTATAGGCATTGGATATACCGATTGTCTGACAATCTGTCCACCCGACAATATTTCTTCGGAACAATAATTATTATTATTATTATTCTCTGCATCCCTTTCTTCATTATCCCGCCTTAAGTGTTCTACATGTGAACGTGCAACATGCCCTGAAATTTGATTCTTAATAGTATACGACACTGGACCTTTTTTTTCTAAAATATAGTATCCCGGGACCCAATGAGCATCAAACTTAGAGTTTTTTCTATGTTTTTTATAATATACCCTATCACCTACGTTAAACTCTTGTAAGTGTGCATTTTTATTTGCGTATTTCTTCTGTCTTTCTCTAGCCTTAATTATATTATTTCTTAAACGTACATGTGCTTTATGCATCTCTTGCAACCTTGTTTCTTGAAAATCTTCCCCCAGATATTTTCTCCTAGGTTTTAATAAATTATCAATTGGCAATATTGGTTCTCTTCCATGTACTAAGTAAAATGGTGAGAAACCTGTTCCTTCATTTTCGTGTGTACGTATCGCCGCTAATGCTATCCCCAAATAAAGATCCCAATCCATATCGTGTTCTTCTACATTTTTCGCTAGAATGTTGTATAGTGTTCTATGTTGTCTCTCATTTTTAGCGTTAGAAGTTGGTCTGTAATATGAAGTCCTAATGTGTTTTATATTCCAATCTTTTACCAATTTCTCAAACTTTTTATTTACAAACTCTTTCCCATTGTCTGTAAGTATTATTTGTGGACACCCAAACCTTGGTATAAATTCTTGTAAAAGCATATTTATAACTGAATCAGCACTCTTGTCTGGAATTGGATATACTTCTGGCCAAAGACTATATGAATCAACTATATGTAGTAAGTATACATTTCCCGATAATGTTTTTGGATGAGGACCTGAAATATCCAAACTTACTTTCTGCATTGGAAATTGAGGAATATCGGTATCTTGTAAAGGACATTTAATTATCTTCATGTTTCTTAACCTACATTTTTCACATGCTTCAACATATTCATATACGCTTTTGAATAAATTCGGCCAATAATATTTACTGCTAATAGCCTTCACTAACTTATCTCGTCCAAAATGACCATTATTATCGTGGTATGCCTTTAAGACTTCTTGTTCTAAATGTTTCGGAATATATTTTCTTACTCCTTCACCTTTTTCACTGATATAATATAATTGATTGTCTTCTTGTAACTCTACAAACTTTCTTTTAAAACTATTTTCCCCTGTTTCTTTCAATTTCTTTTTTATCTGTACTACTTTTGGATCTAATTCTTGTTCTGTTTTCATATCAAACTGTTCTAAATGTGGGTCTTCTGTTCTAGCTTCCGACTCTTGCTCCGATGGTAAACTCTCAAATTCTTCCCTATTTATTATGGCAGAATCTAATATATTAACTTGCCAGTTTCGATCATCTACCTCTGGTTCAACTTCATCTTCCGTGTTTCCTGATGACTGTGGGTACGGGATTCTAGACAAAAGATCGGCGCACGTATTATGTTTCCCTGACACATATTCAACCTTAGCATTGTACCCTTGTAAATTCAATGCCCACGTTTGTATTTTCCTATTTTGTATTGGTGCTTCTAATATCGACTTTAATGGCATGTGGTCAGTTCTAATAATGAAATTGGCGTTATGTAAGTAATAATTTAATTTTTGCAACGCGTAGTGTATTGCATATGCTTCTTTCTCAATAATCGGCCATTTCTTTTGAGTCTTGCTGAGTTTATGAGACAAGAAATAGATTGGTCTTTCATTTTTAACCCCTGGTATTCCAGATTCTTCTCCTTCATATGGTTGAACCAAACATGCTCCTATTGCGTTGTCTGAAGCATCTGTGTATAGTATTAGCTGTTTATTCAGGTCTGGATGTGTCAATAATGGTACCACCGTTAAGCTATCTTTTAAAAGTTCAAACGCTTTTTGACACTCATCATCCCACTTAAATCTAGCGTATTTTCCCGTTAAATTCGTAATAGGTATTGCTATCCTTGAAAAGGCTGGTACAAACCGCCGATAATATGCACACGTTCCTATAAAAGCCCTCACTTCCTTAACGTTAGTGGGAGGAGGTAACTCTTTAATAACTTTTATTTTTTCCATGTCTGGTTTAATACCTTCCCTATTTATTATATAGCCTAAATATTTTGTTTCTGTCTTTAAAAACTGGCACTTACTAAGCTTTAATTTAACGTCATGCCTTCTTAATCTGTCAAATACTAGTCTAACATGTTCCAAATGATTCTCTACATCTCCTTTCGTAAAGATCAATACGTCATCAATATATGCTAAGGCAAAACTTTGCATACCTTCTAGTACTTCATTTATTAAGAACATATAGTGAGACGGTGCATTTTTGAGACCGAATGGCATACGTAAAAATTTGTACGAACCCATATGAGTACAAAAGGCACTTTTATTTTGCGCGTCTACTGACATCGGAATACACCAAAATCCTGCCCTTGCGTCCAGCGTTGTGAAATATGTAGAACCATTAAGCAGCCCCAAAATATCATCAATTACTGGCAGTGGGTACGCTACATTCTTAGTAATTTTATTTAATGCCCTGTAGTCGCAACAGAATCTGTTCGAACCATCAGACTTGGCCACAATTACCACCGGAGATGACCATTCTGATTTTGATCTTGTTATTATGCCTGCTTTCAACATATCTTCTATTGCCTTTTCTACTACTTCTCTATTTCTTAACGGAGTTCTGTATGGTTTTAAACTAATTGGTGGATGATCTCCCGTGTCTATTTCCATCGTAACTGTTTGTGTCTTACCCAATTCTAAATCATTTATCGCAAACACATCTTGATTTTGCTTTATAAGTTGTTCTAACACTTCCTTATTTTCTGGCGAAGTTTTTAATTGTGCTAACAATTCTTTTTCTCTTGTTACTTTGTCTAGTGAATGTATTTGTGCTGTATTTCTTCTAGATGGATGGATCAATTCATCCATTCTTACGTTCCCTTTCCTTCTGTATCCGCGTCTATTATTACTTCTTTCATTAGAGGTTTCTGAATAACTTATTCCTACCATATTTACTCTATCTGTTGCCAATATGTCACTAACGCTGTCATGTTCTAGCTTAGCTATTACACATCCTCTGTATAATTTAATTTCTCTACCTGTGTTATTAATAACCATTACTGGAAATGTTAAACTTTTATCTAATTCTATTATTCCATCCGGAACTTCTAAACCTGGCTCATCAATTATTTCATTTTGCAATTCTGTGATTCTGACTATGTTTCCTGCTACATAATACGGATTTCTCTTCATTCTTGCTTGTATCAAATTAACTGACTGTGGTTTTAAATTCATGGTTGTTTTGACTCTAACTAGTGTCGACACATGCATATCTTCTTCTAGATCTACGTAAACATCTTGGAATTTTAATTTATGCAAATCAAATAAAAGTCTCACCCCATTTTTCAATAAAAAATCTCGTCCCAATATCATATTTCTATTTAAATCTTTAACCACATGGAACATATGCCTAACATTTATCCCTCCTAATTTCAAATTTATCATCGTTTGTCCTAACACTTCTAATTTTTGTCCCGTTACCGAATGAAGATTCTCCTGAATTCTAAATATTTTACAATTTTTTAACATTCGATATAAAAATGCTTCTTTAATCACGCTAACTTGTGCTCCCGAATCAACTAATGTTCTAACTTTATATTTTCCTATCTGTACTATACATGAGCTAGGATCTACCATATTTAATGACAATTGCTTTACCTCGGCTTGTTTTTTATTTCTAAATGTTCTATTATACTCATCCTTTGGGTTTTTAATATATTGATGCCCTTTTTGGATCTTACTATCTTCCCTCCTACTGCCGATCCTATTCAGTAAGCGGGATGCCAATTTCCCTGATTTCCTGACCTTCTAAAATTTCTCTGTATTTCTCCAGAATTCCAATTTGCTGGTCTGCCATTTGCCATTCTATTCTGTATACTCGTCTGAACACCTCTACTATTTTGCGTAATCGATGGGCCACTTCTGTTACCACAAAAGCGAAAAATGTGCCCACGTTGGTGACATCCCCAACAAACCACATTCGAGTTATTTGTGTTACCTTCCATGTTTCTTACAGTATTTCTCACTTGTCCTCTTCTATCTTGATTATATACATTCTCGTTTCTTTGCACCATCTGTATTTCTCCTCGTCTTCCTCTCCATCCATGTCTATACTGACCTATTTCCATAGGTTCTTCAATTCTATCTTCCGAACTACTACCTAACTCTCGTCCTACCCTTAGCCTAAACCTCCTCCTCAAGCTTTCCTCTTGTATAGCGATATCTACCGCTTGTGACAATCTTGCAGGATTCTCTCTTAATAATTTAAATTTCAATCCATCTGACCTAATCCCATCAACAAAAATCCCTACTAACATCCGTTCCACTTCTTCTGCTCGTACATTCTGTCCTAAGAATGACTCTTCAGCTAAGTTGATTAACCTGTCACTGTATAGCTGAACACTTTCTGTGCTGTTTTGTCTAGTCTGTCGCAATACTGAGAATGCGTGTTGTGGATCAGTAATTTCAGCATATTTTCTTGCGAGATCATCTTTGAATTCTTCCCAGGTTTCACCTCCTGCTGCTTCTAACTTTCTTCTAATATGGTCAGAAACTGGACTTGTACTTGTTCTGTATGCCAAGTTCTTTTTCTCTCCATCTGTAGCGTTTACTAAATATGCATGTTTTTCAATAGAAATAATCCATTTCTTAAACTGATTTGCTTGACCACTAAATCTTTCAACATCAGTGCTTATATTCTGTTGTCTTAACACCGCATCCAACCTTGATATTGCCCCGCCAACTCCAGTGAGTACCTGTGAAAAATCTTGGGATTCCATCCTAAAATTTATAATTATCAAGCAACATACAAATATTTCAACAATATTAATTTCAAACCCTGCAACAATACATAATATGTTAATTACTCTAATATTATCTAATTATCTTAACTAAAGCCTCCAATCGAAGATCCTGACGAAGAAATATTCCTGTTTCAACCCTGAATTCTGACACAAGAATTTAAATGACCTCCTGATTCAGAATTACCTACACCACATAAAAAAGGACTCTAATCAAGCTCGTTAAAATGATCAGAACAACTAAGAGCCTCTGGATTTCTTTCCTTACTAATTTAATCGAAGTCGAAGTCAGATTATTTCCTGACGTTGATCACGCTCGATATCAGGCTCGCAACAAGACTGTTTGATTACTTGCTCGATTACTGTAGATTCCCTTCAAATAAGATCACCTTCACGCAAGCGACAATTGCTCACGACTTCAGCAAAAAAAACTCACTTCTCAGCAGCAATCTGTGATTTTCATATATATATTTCAGCGCAAACGTAATCCAGTAACAACAATTGGACTTAAAGCTGACGCTATCCAGTCTCTTATTTTCATGTGGGACTCTCGCCATGGTCATTTTAAAATTACTTTATTCAAACCCCGAGTTGAGACAAGTTTCATTTATGCCTTCCTTTAATTGAAGTGACTGTATAAAGTATTGCAGACCTTGATTTCATAATTATGGAATTTGTATCTTAACCTTGAGTTCACCTTCAACAATCCCACGGGTTAAAACTCAAAATTTGTACTGATTTTTGATGCAGAACGGCATTACTTGATCTCAATATAGCATTTTGCGTTGGTCAGTTCTCCAATTACTTTCATAATTATGCAATAACATCAGTCTTTCAAAAAAATAAGTATCAATCAAACCTTTTCTTTAGCGCTGACCTTGAAATTGGATCTCCTTCTAAATCAGGAATCTAGTGAAAACCCAGAACAGCTACCAACAGTCGGCTTTCATCTGTTGCGTTTCACAATAATTACTTCTCCAGACACGCCAGATATAACCATCTTCTATGGCGGTACTCTTTCTCCGCGACCTCCCATGTTTCATAATTTCACGGCACCAAATCAACCTGTGTGACAGTGCTACACACAGGTTATAGTCGTGAACGTACAGCACCACACAAGTCTTCGCGTTGTTAGAAAGATATTTATTGATGAATCGTTCTATCTCAGCACATATGATGGAGACTCTCTTCTTGGTGTTGACATCTCTTCTCGCTGGCCCCAAGTGACGTGTGTGTTTACCTAGATACCCTTCTTCATTCGTGCACACACGTTCACTATGGTTTTCCCCCTAGTCAAGGAATGCGCAGCATTCCTTAACTCTTTACTCCTAACCTCAATCCCTCACTGTTACAAGGCCACTGAAATAGCACGAGTAGTTACTTCCCAGATATTGATAAGTGCTTATAGCGTGCGCGCGCGCACGCACACACACACACACACACACAATTATATGCTAGAACCACTCGCAGATCCAAACTCAAGCATCCTTATATATATATATATATATATATATATATATATATATATATATATATATATATATATATATATATATATATATAAGGATGCTTGAGTTTGGATCTGCGAGTGGTTCTAGCAATTGGGAACATAAAGGATGAATTTGGCGTGTGTGCAACTATTGTGAATGATCTGAAGCTACATCTTACAACATTTGCTGAGGGGGGCGGAGTATCTATGGGGTTGCCCATGGTGCTGTGTAAATTCCTAACACCAAACAACTCATAACAGACAACAATGAAGGGTGGTTCCTACTAACTTTCTGTATTTACCATGAATGCCGTGCACTGTTTTAGACTCAGATATGATTGAGCTACCTTATGACAGTAGACTGGCTTTCTTGTAGCGCTGAATATTTGGCGGCACTCACCAAACCGACACCCCACATTGTGCCAAAGGCTTTGGGCGGAGGAACGCAATTGGAAAGGTACAAGCTTTACCCTAGTGGGAGGAAATGCAGCCTAAAGACTAAATGTCTCGCGAGGGCACTAAGCCTTGGTCAGCAAATGGTCTAGGAAGGAAGCATCCACAGGCGGACAGTTGCTGAGTATTGCTCTGCACTGTCTGCAGCTTGTCTTGTGCTAAACTAAACGTATCTGTGTTACCTTTCCACTGGAGTAAACTAGGCATGCCGAGAGAGGGATCATGCTGCATGGGCAACATATGATCTCTAAATTCAGCCCAGGCCTTGTGCTATGGAGAGATATAACTTCACTTTACAAGCTATCGTCTGTCAAGACGGCACGGTATAATCTATTTCCTGCAGTAATGTAGATACTGTGTAAAATTTGAATACTGAACAAATCAGTCGAAAAGCACGTGTGCGCCTCATAAGTATTACAGAAGATTATTACAAATTCATTTGAGGAAAAAGAGGACAAACAGATGTGCCCAACAAGAACAAAATGTTGAAGCAGACTGGTAATTAAAACAATAAAACTGAGGACCATAAAATATGTTGGCCTTGTAAAAATACAGATGTTTGGGAAAGATTATTATGATCGGAGGTGCTCATTGATGTAGAACAACAGTAGGTCTCAAGCGTAGATGTTTCCAAAACGAGATCATTTACACAAAGCCAGGACAGCTGCTGGGGTTGAGGTCGATCGCAAAGGACATGCAACATTTTAACTGATGCAGTAACAAACAAAAAGTAAGTTTAGACAAAACATGGTTCACAATCAGACGACTGAACAATTAGAATGTAAAGTTTCGTTCGCTGAGCATTGAAACTGTGGAAGATACTATGAAACAAAACACAAATCACGATGACCCTAGTATGGTGATATGTCGTCCTTCTTCACAAATGAGAGGTCCCATGTGGCGATATATTATCCCTCAGCACTGAATCAGTTAAGTTATGGGGGGGGGGGGGGGGGGGAGTTCTGGACTGGATGATGGCAACGGGTAACGCTGCACTGCATGCAGACGATATGCGTTCTATTGCACAGGTTTGTGCGTGTTAGAGGTCGCAGTCAAGGTTACGGCAGTTGTCAACGCTTGAACTACATGCCAACAGTACTTAGAGGTCACGCCTATGCTCTTTCCCAAAATTCACGGGAACTTTAA